>SRZU01000055.1:0-238529 GCA_013183765.1 Fusarium xylarioides
CTAAGGCAACAGGGCTTATATTTTCTGTACAACACACCCCCCATTTTATACGGAATCTTCCGGATGAAATGTTATTCCGGGGTTTTTAGTGACTCAGTCCTTGCTTTTGCACCCTTTTTTATTCACGTATTTACTGGGGTTCGAACAGTGGTCTCTGCGCGATTTCGGAAGTTACAGGCTTTTGCCGCTGTGGCTAGCCTCCCGGGCTCATAACTGTTGAACTAAACCACTGTGCCAAAGACCTACAAAATGTAAGGTCCCTACACTAGGGGTCTAAGGCAACAGGGCTTATATTTTCTGTACAACATAAGCTTAAAAGGATTAAGCTTTAAGTTTAACTTTATTATACTCCTTTTATAAGCTTTCTTTGCCTTTTTAATTACATTAAGGAAAGTAGTAAAAGCTATAAGAATGCTTCTAGGATATAGTAGCTCTTCTTTATAGTAATTAGTTAAAAAGAAAGCTACTTTATTATCCTATTTATGCCTTTATATCTTTATTTATGTTTTTAGGTTCTATCTTATACTCTTTCCTTTTTACTTAATATCTTATTATTAAGCACTATATCTTAATAGTTCTCCTAGAGGTAGTTATTTCTTTTTAGGGTATCTTTAGCCTCTTTTTAGTTATACTTCTTAATTTGCTAAGAGCTCTAGCTATATTATTACCTGCATTTCTACTTCTAGTAGAGTATTAGTTAGTATCTTAACTGGTATTATAGTATATATCTTAGGTCTTAGTAGAGCTAAAGTCCTTATCTTATTTTATATTATAAAGTATATTTAATATCCTAGTAGAGCTAAAGTCCTTATTTTAGTCTAATCTAGTATTCTAGATAGTATCTTACTTACTTATAGAGCTTTATCTAGCATCTTATCTTATATTTAAGGCTATATCTTAAGGGTAAGTAAAATACTTTACTTTTATTTTCTAAGCTTTATAGCATCTTTAGCCTCTATTTTACCCTTATTTAGAGTTCTAGAGCATTTAGGAGTTATTTCTATTAGTTTATTTAATATATACTTACTATTTAATAGCACTTTTCTTACTTCGTAAAGGTATTATATTTATACTCTTTAACTTTCTATTAAGCTTCTAGGGATATTTCTAGTAATACTTTATTATCCTTAAGATATAATACTTTCTACTAATAAGCTTTTATTTATACTAATAGAGCTTTAAAGCTTTTAGTTTATTATATTATTTTTTACTTTAAGAGGGGTTTTTTCTCTTTATATTATTATATTAAGGCTTAAAGGAATTTAAGCTATACTACTACTTTTTAAGTATATATCTAGTTTTAGAGTTACTTTTAGCATTTTAAGTCTAATTAGTTAAAGTCTAGTTAAATCTTCTATTATACCTTAAGTATCCTTTATACTTTCTAATTATTATAAGATACTTATAGGTATAGTATTTACCTTTAAGCTTAATTTAATTAGTTATTTAACTAATATATCTACTTAAGAAGCTCTTTTTATTTTAATCTTATCTAGATAAAATTAATCTTTATAGACTACCTAGTTATTTAGCTTAATAATAAGCTCTTTTAATTAAAGCTTAGTATATTTATTATAAAAGATAGATTTATTAAACTATACATTTTATATTATTACTACTCTTTTAAGGTAAAAGATCTAGATATAATATATATTACTTATAATATAGCTAACTAAGTATTTAATATATACCTTTAGCTTAATCTTTATATTCCTCTTTTCTTTTCCTCCTTCCCTCTCCCTTCTTAGGGGATATATATAGCAACTATATATAAGCAGTAAACTTATATTTAGTTTAAGATCTGCATTTTCTTTTCTTATTTATAATAGTATATAGTATTTAAACTATTCTTTAAGTACTTTAATTAGTAATTTCTATTTAAGTTTATATAATAAGCTAATATTAAGTAAATAGAATACTATTTTAGTACTCTTAAGCTAGAGCTCCCTTAGCAGGTTAGCTTTATAAAGCATTAAAATAGATTTTATAGTAATTTGCTTACTGCTTTATTTAGTAGCTCTATTTGCTTTATAAGTATCTAGTAGTATAAGCTCTAGCTTAATACCTTAAAAATTTACTTAATATTAGAATTAGGTTAGCTCCTTAATTATAATTATAGTATACTTATTATCTTAGTAGATTATATAGATTACTACTTTAAATTAATATTATACTTAGTATTTAAAGTAAAATAAAGCATTAAATACTATATTATACTACTTTATATATAAAGCTTAAGTAAATATCTATTTACTATATTTTTCCTTAATAACTAGTAGCTATTTTAATCTATTATAGCCTTCTAGATAATCTTAAAGATTTTAATATATATACTAAAAGAGTCTTAAAGCACTTATTTTTAACTTTCTTCTTAAGATAACTTAAGTAGTATATATTTTAGTATAGATCTTATACTTAATCCTTAGGATTTATTTAATTTTAATATTCTATATATATAGTATAGCCTTTTTAAGTATATTCTTTAATAAATATCTAAGTCTTAAATACTATATTATTGCTATATTTTCTTTTAGATTAGATTAATTTTATAAAGATCTTTAAGAAAGTATTCTTCTCTTACTAAGAATGCTTATTATAATTCCTACTTAGCTTATTAATATTATATTATATAGTAGCATTAATAGAGCTTTAAGATAAATATTAAGCTACTTATATTTAAAAAAAATAAAATTATTAATAAGCTAAAATTTATAAATAATAACATTTTTATTTACTAATTTATAGTATATAGTATAGTCTTCTTTATATATTTAAAGTTTTAAATTATATATATAAGTAAAAGAAATAATATTAATATAGAATCCTTTAACTATATAAATATTACTAATTATTAGGTCTTTTCTATTAAGTATTTTCTTAAAAGTGCACTTTCCTTTTCTAATAATCTTATTAAAGATTATACCTAATTCTATAATCTAATTTATAGCTTTAAAAGTTCTTAGGTTAAGGTAAGCTTTATTATTAACTAAATATATAGATGCTTTTAAATCCTAGATTATACTTTCTAAGAGTAGGTAAGTAAAGGCCTTAAAGGCTAAGAAGATATATAGTAGTTCTTCCTTATACTATATATTTAAGTTAAGGAAAGCATTAATATAAAAGTTATTAAAAACTTTAAGTATTATATTAGCTTAAAAACTGCTTAAGATATTACTATTATTATCTTTAGTACTTTAATTATTACTATTAAGCTTAATGCTTTTCTTTACTAGTTACTCTTTAAGTTCCTTTTACTTTAGCTTTATAACCTCTTTATAGATAATTATATAGTACTCTTTATCTAGATAGTACTTTTACTTTAAGTATCTTTTATTAGAAAGTATATATATAATTAACTTATACTTTATAAGCTTTTACTTATACTTTAAGAAATTATCTTAAGTTTAGTATAAGCAATTATAGCCTTTATTTATATTAGTAGATTATATATTCTAGGTAATAAATATAATGCCCTTTTTCTTAAATAGGTTATTTCTTATAATTGCTTAGAACTTATCTGCTACCTTAAGGAGCTCTGCTTAAGTTGCCTTCTTATTGCATTCTAGCTATTAGGAGATCTTACTTGCTTTAATATTAGGGTTTTGCCTTTTAATCTCTGCAATAAGCTTAGATCAGGTTAGGAGCCTTTTAGATATATTAATTATATACTTATTAAGCTTATTTTAAGCTTATAATAATTTAAAATAATCTCTAACTGCTTAAAGGAAGTCTATTATAGCTATATCTCTTTTAATTTTATTTAAATTATAAGTAATAGCCTATTTATAAAAGCTATTCTAGCACTTATATTATACTATAGGCTTTATACTTATATATTTTACTTATTTAAGTACTAGGTAGTACTCCCTTTAAAGTATACTAAAGACTTATATATTACTTAAGGTATATTGCTTTTTAATACCTTAAATAAGCTTTCTTAAAAGTATATATTTATTTTTATATTTTAAGTTAACTTCTTACTAGATATAATTAAAAGTAAGACCCTTTACTATCTTACTAATCTACTCCCTTAAAGCTTTTTCTTTAGTAAGATGCTCTTTATAAATATAAATATTATAGTTATATAAGGTATTTATAATATTATAAAACTGTAATTACATTAATATTAACTTTTAACTAAGTATTAAGTTATTATTAATATACTTAATCTTATATTCTTCTTAGGTATATTTAACTAAATAAATAAGATAATTATTATTACTTTTTATAATACTTAAGTTAATATATTTCTAGATCTTAAGTAATATAGTATATACTTAGAGCTCTATTAGCTATTTAATCTAGTTTTTAGTATTTTATAAGTATATAATATATATATTAAGCCCTTTAATAGTATTAAGTTTAATTACTTATAATATTATAGCATTTAGTTTTATATATAAATATTAATAATATATTAGATTTTAATATAATATACTTATTTAAAGGGTTAAAGGATTTTTATGTAGTAAAGTTATATATAAGGGTTTAAGGTTTATATTTTAAAGATTTAAAGAATTAGAATTTAGAAAGAATTAAGAAATTACTAAAATGCTATTAGTTATATAGTAGAAGTTACTAGGAATTACTTCCTATTTAAGCTTATAACTGTTATATAAAGCATAGATTAGTTATAATAAGCATTTTAGCTTTAATTAAAAGAGCCTTGTTTTCTTCAATTGAAGGTAGCAGTCGGTTTAACCTTATCAAGCTACGGAAATCGCGCAGTGGGTTCAATCTGACCAATCAGAGAGCGTTTTGCTGTTTACAGCTTAACAAATTCTATTATATATAAACTCTAAATATTACTTATAATAATCTCTTACTTATAAATTAATAAAAAGATATTATATAAGTATAATAATACTTATAATTTAATAATAAAATTAATTAATCTTTAATTAATAAAGGTATTATTTTATTTTACTTAAAAAGTAAATATCTTTTAAATATTATATCTCTTCTTTAAGTTACTTATTATAATTAAAGTTCTTATATAAGTAATAAAGAATATTATACTTAAAGATAATTAAGCTAAGTAGCTAGTTATTTATTTAATAATTATAGCTAATTATTAATACTTACCTAGCTTTCTCTTATAGCTTTTTTCTAGCTATATTAGCTATTTACTAAAGAAATATAATATTTTTATTATAAATTATTTAGTAGTTATTATAGCTAGCTAGAAAAAGTTATATATACTATTAATAAATAGTTTTTAATTAAAAGTTATTTAAGTTTAATATTTTAATTATAATTAAGATTAATATTATTAATTAAATATTATTAAGGTAAAGAACTTATAGATAATCTAAGCTTAGTTAGTTTTTAATAATTTTATAATTCTTAAAATAACTTTAAAAGATAAATAAATTAAAAAAGATTAAAGTTATAAAACAGTTATAGACTTAATTAAGCTTTTTAAAGCTTTTTAGCTAGTTAAGTAATATATTTATTATAATTAGAGTTACTTAAAATACTATAGCCTAAAAGTAATCTTATTAATTAAGTTTATTAAGACTTTAATCTAGCTAGAGACTTTATTATTAAAACTTTTATAGCTTATTAAAATACCTAAATTCTATTTATTAATTATTACTAGATTAAAGCTATAAAATAATTAATTATAATTATTAAATAAATAAATAATTAATTAATTTAATTATCTTTAAATATAATATTTTTTATTATAAATAGTATTTAAAGTATTAAAAAGTCAAAATGTCTTTACAGCAATATACAAGGTATAGCCAATAAGGTCTTATATAATAAGATAATATAATATAATGCTTATTTTTAGCATATTATAATATAAGGCATTATATACTACACTAAAAAATACAATAACCTTAAAATTAAGTCTTAAGGTTATATAGTACTACTGCCTTAAACCTTATAATTTAACTAAATAAATAGCCTTAATCTATAAGCATAAAAAAGATATTTCCCCTAGCCTGCTAAAGCTAAATGCCTTCTCTATTATTACCTAGTTAAGGTAATTATTACTAAGGCTTTAATTTAAATAGACTATCTTAAAATAGGCTAAGAACCCTAAAATCTATTATAAGATGTACTACTATATAATTAATATTAATAATAGCTAACCTAGCTATAACTAACTAGGCATAGCAGCTAATAGCTATATAACTAGTTCTTTAATTAATATTAATAATCTTAATATTAATAATATCTCTAATTTATATGCTTTCCTTTAGCATTAAAATATTATAAGTAAAGATCTACTATATATTAATAAATTACTACTAATATAGTAAGTTAATCTTATAATCTTTAATTGCAAAGTAAGGCTTTATAATATACCCCTAAATGCATCTATTATTATATATATTATAAGCTAAATAAAAGCCTTAAAAGACCTAGCTAATTGCCTAAAGTAGAATTAAGACTTATTAATAAAGTAATAGGCCTTTATTACTAGAATCGCATTAAGCAGCAGTAATAGCCTATACTAGGAGTAGTTTATAGAGTTAAAATGTACAGTTGCATTAGTTAAATTAATAGTATAAATGTTATATTATAAGAATTAAGGGCTATTATAGCATAAAGGAGGGGAAATGAAAGAGAAAGAAAGAGGAAAAAGGTCAATTAGAAAATAAAGGTTTTAGCATTAAAGGAAAAACTGTAAATGTTAGTAGATTAAAGCTAGCTTAGCAGGTTAATAATAAATTAGATTAGGTTATAAGGTAAGGCAGTATAGTATAAGGAATATAAATTAAAAGTAAATACAGCTAATTAATACTTAGGGTATTTAAAGTATATATTTTTAATTTAAATTATTATTATTTTATTAATATTATTTTATTTATTTTTTAATATAAAGTTAATTAATTATATACTTTTATATATATATTTAATTAATAAAAAACCTTACTGTTATTTTATATTTATTTTAAAACTTTATTTATAAATATATTATTTTTATATTAATAATAAAACTCTTTTTATAATATTAATCTTTTTAATTATATTATAAAGTTACTTTTTCTTTTATTTATATTAATAGTATATTAATATTTAGCTAATTTTTATAATTATAAACTAATTATATACTATATAGTATAATTAATTCTACTTTCTATTACTACTAATACTAACAGTCTTTAACTTTAAGCTCTTAAACTTATATAAAACTTAATATATTTTCCCTTTAAAACCTTATAATTACTTCTTTCTTATTCTAGATTTTATATTATAGCAGCTACAGTTTAATTTTCTTTAGTACTTACTAGACCTAATCCTAAATAGCCTTAAACTACTTATTATATATATTACTATAAAAGGCATTAATAAATACTAGCTTTTTGTAATATATATATATCTCTTTAAGTAATTTCCCTTTTAGCTTATTTAATTCTTTTAGCTTTTTAATAAAAAAAGCCTTTTTAATAAAAAAGTCTTACTTATAAAAGTAATATATAAGTAAAAGAATCTTATAATTAAAAGCTATTAGCTTTATATAGCTAGTATTATCTATTTTCTTTTAAATATATATAATTTTTATTACTTTATTATATAATTAATTATAATCTTTTTTATTAATAATAGTTTAGTTAATCTTATATATTATATTATAGCTTTTTATTAAATAAGGCTTACTAGAATTAAGCTTATTAGAATTAAATTGTAAGCTTCTTTTAAGCATTATAACAGTATAGCTGTAATGTTATTAGCGGCTGCAATTAGAAGGTATATAGGTTAAATAACTTACTGTATATTAGATAATTAAAGCGTAGTATTATTTAAAGTAGATTATAAGAGGAAGATCTAGCCTAGCTAAAGAGTAAGTAAGGCTCTCTAGCTAGCTTAAATGCAGTTAGATTTAAGTTATAATTAAAATAATTAACTTAATAATATTAATTTAATAAAGCTTTATTACCTAGAAGGTAAATAATATTTAAATTATAATAAATTTTAAAGATATTTAAATACCTTTTAAGGCTAATATATAAACTTAAAAAAATAATTTTTTTATTTTTATTTTATATAATTAACTTTATAGAATTTTCTAGACAATTCTATTATATATAAACTTTAAATGCTACTTATAATAGTCTTTTATTTATAAGTTATTATAAATATTTATTATAAGTATAATAATAGTTTAAATCTAAAAGCTATACTTATCTTTTAACTTATAAGAATATAAGTCCTTTATACCTAAAGTATTTAGCTATTATACCTTCTTATTAAGCTACTTTATATAGTAGTAGCTTTTAGTTAAGTAATAAAGGAGCTTATACTTAAAGATAACTAGTTAAAGTAATTTGTTATCTATTTACTAATTATAGCTAATAGCTAATACTTATCTAGCTTTTCTTTATATCTTAAATTTAGCCTTAAAGGTTAAGTTAATTTAAAGGAAAGTAATATTATTACTATTAATTAATTAATATTATAATAATTAGTAAAAATAAGCTATAAATATTATTAATTAATAATTACTAATTATTAATTATTTAAATTTAATATCTTAGCTATAATTAAGATTAATATTATTAATTAAATAAAGTAATTAAAGTAAAGAATTTATAAATAACTTAGATTTAATTAGTTTTTAATAATTTTATAATTATTAAAATAAGTATTTTTAAGAAATAAATAAATTAAAAAAGGTTAAAGTTATAAGAGAGTTATAAATTCTATTAATTAAGCTTTTTATAGCTTTTTAGCAAATTAAGTAATATATTTATTATAATTAAAGTTACTTAAAATACTATAGCCTAAAGGTAATTTTATTAATTAAGTTTATTAAGACTTTAATCTAGCTAGAGACTTTATAGTTAATACTTTTATAGCTATTATTAAAATATTTAAGTTTTATTTATTAGTTATTACTAAATTAAGGCTATAAAATAACTATTAAAAGATTTATAAATAGTATTTATATTACTTAATTAAAGTAATAATTATATTATAAAAATAAATAAACTTTTTTTTAATTTTAATTTATTATAAAAGCCTTATTATTTAAGCTTTAAATTAAAAAGTTATAAGCTTAATAGCTTTATATAAAGTTATTAATAATTAAAAATATATATATATATAATTAAAGTAAAAGACTTATAAATAATAAAAGCTTAATTAATTACTTAATAATTTTTAATTATTAAAATAAATATTTTTAAAAAATAAATAAATTAAAATAAATTAAAATTATATAAAATTATATAAAATTTATAAATTTAATTAATTATTTTTTCTTTTTATTATTAACTTTATATAAAGCTATTAAACTTTTAACTTTATAATTAAAAGTTTATATAATAAAGCCTTTATAATTAATATTATAAAAGTTAAAATTAATAAAAGTTTATTTATTTTAATAATATAATTATTACTTTAATTAAATAGTAAAATTACTATTTATAAGTTTTTTTAATAATTATATTTTTTTTTTTACTTTATTTAAAAGAATATTAAAGTTAATATATTTATTATATTTAAATATATTTTTCAATTTAACTTTTTTTTTATTAATTATAATTATTTATTTTAATTTAAATTACTATTTCTTTACTAATATTACTTTATTTATAGTTTTTAAATATAATATTAATTAATTATATACCTTAATATATATATTTATTTAATAGAGTTATTATTAACTTTAAGTTATTTTAACTTTTACTAACTAATTTATATAAAAGTTAACTTAATTCTTTTAATTTTAACTTTAATAAAACCTTTAATTCTAAAACCTTACTATTACCTTATATTTATTTTTTTATTTTTTTTAAGTTTATATATTAGCCTTAAAAGGTATCTAAGCATCTCTAAAGTCTAGTATAATTTAAATATTACTTACCTTCTAGGCAGTAAAGCTTTATTAAGTTAATATTATTAAGTTAGCTACTTTAATTATAGCCTAAACCTAACTGCACTTAAGCCAGCTAGAGAGCCTTACTTACTCTTTAGCTAGGCTAGATCTTCCTTTTATAACCTACTTTAAATAATATTACACTTTAATTATCTAATATATAGTAAGTTATTTAACCTACCTTCTAATTGCAGCTGCTAATAATATTATAGCTATACTATTATAATGCATACTATTAGAAGAAGCCTGCAGATTCCTAATCCTAATAAGCCTTATTTAATAGAAGGACTTAATATAACTAAAATAAAGGATATAATTAACTAAGCTATTAGCAGCAGTAATTATTATAAGCTATATAATAAGGTAATAGAGATTTTAAAGGCTTAAAAGTATATAAATAATATTAATTATATTAAGTAAATAGCCTTTAATTATAAGATCCTTAAGGTTATATAATCTTATTATAAGCTAGTTAATAGAAGCTTTCTTAATACTAAAATAAAGATACTTAATGCATTTAAAGAGAAGTTACTTAAAGAAATAGATCTAAAGGTTAAAGAAAGGGAATTTATTATAGCTATTTATAGTAGCTTATATAATAAGTAGCTTAAGGCTATTAGGTAGCAGGCTAAGAGAGTGATAAGAATTGCTCTGCAGTAATATAGAGATTAGGCTAGTTATAGTCTTAAACTACAAGAGTGTAAAGATAAGGGGGATAGTATACTGTAAAATGGATAAGAGAGGGGTAATTGTAGGGTTTTAGAAGAAAAATGTATTAAGTTTTATATAGATTTAGGTACCTAAAGTTAAAAACTATTAGCATTAGTAGTAATAGAGAGTAGAATTAATTACACTATATAGCATATAACTAGTTTATAATTATAAAGATTAGCTAAATATTAGTATACTATTAGTATAAACAGGGAATATTTATCTTTATATTAATAGTAAGACTCTCTTTATAATAATAACCCTTTTAGCCTTTATTAAATTACTATCAATACTACTATTTATTACCTTAATATTAGTTATTATTTTATAAGGTAAATATACTTAATTAAGTAAATTCTATTTAATTAATTATAGCCTTATTTTACCTATTAAAGGACTCTTTAACTTTTAGTTATAAACTCTTTCTTATATATAGAATTGTTTTTATTTTATATAATTAACTTTATAGAATCTTTTAAGTAATTCTATTATATATAAACTTTAAATATTACTTATAAAAAGCTTACTTAAAGGTTAATATAAATTATAGTTATAAGATTAATAATAGTTATAATTTATAAGTTATACTTACTTTTTAAGTTAATAATTTAATTATTTATTATTAAACTTAAAGTATTAATATATTATTACTTAATTCTTAAGAATAGTATTTTAATTTAGTATTACCTTTAAATAAAGTTAAAATTAAAATTTAAATAGTAAAGTATTTTATATTTAAAGATAATTAAATTAAGTAATTAAATATTTATTTAATAATTATAAGTAATTATAAATGCTTTTCTTACTAGCTTTTATACTTAAATCTTAATGCTAAAAGTTATACTTTTAATAAGGTTTATAATCTCGTTATTACTAATTTCTAGATTATAGCTAAGTAAAGGTAATATTTATATACTTAGTTAATTAATAGTTACTAGTTACTAGTTATTTAAGTTTAATATCTTAATTATAATTAAAGTTAGTATTATTAATTAAATAAAGTAATTAAAGTAAAGAACTTATAAATAATATAAGCTTAATTAGTTTTTTAATAATTTTATAATTATTAAAATAACTTTAAGAAATAAATAAATTAAAAAAGGTTAAAGTTATAAGAGAGTTATAGATTTAGCTAGGCTTTTTATAGCTTTTTAGCTAATTAAGTAATATATTTATTATAATTAAAGTTACTTAAAATACTATAGCCTAAAGGTAACCTTCTTAATTAAGTTTATTAAGACTTTAGTTTAGCTAGAGACTTTATTATTAATACTTCTATAGCTTATTAAAATACTTAAATTCTATTTATTAGTTATTACTAGGTTAAAGCTATAAAATAACTTTTTCTAATATATTTTAATATATCTATTTATAGTTATTATTATTATACTCTTTTTTATTAAAGTAATTATTATTAAACTTATTATTAAATATTATTTATTAAAAATGTTTTTTTAGTTTTATATTTAGTTTTATAATTCTTTAGTTAAAATATTTATTATTAAATAAGTATAATCTATTTACCTTTTATTATTCTTATAATTTTTCTATTTCTTTTAAGCTTATATTATTAATTAATAGTTTTTTCTTTATATATATATACTTTCTTTAAGTTAATTTATTAAACTTTTCTTTTATTTCTTTAATTATATATTATAATTACTTAATTCTATTAAGTAAATTTATATTTTTTTAAATCTATTAGTAATATAATATACTATATTATCTCCTATTTATACTAATAATATATTAATATTTAACTAGTCTTTATAATTATAAATTAATTATATACTATATAGTATAATTAATTCTACTTTCTATTACTACTAATACTAATATTATAACTTTAAGTCTTTAACTTTAAGCGCCTAAACCTATATAAAACTTAATATATTTTTCTTCTAAAACCCTATAATTACCTCTATCTTATCTATTTTATATTACTATAAAGTAATTCTTATTACCCTCTTAACCTGCTACCTAATAGCCTTAAGCTACTTATTATATATGCTACTATAAATAGCTATAATAAATTCCCTTTCTTTAACCTTTAAATCTATTTCTTTAAGTAACTTCTCTTTAAATGCATTAAGTATTTTTATCTTAGTATTAAGAAAGCTTCTATTAACTAGCTTATAATAAGGCTATATAATCTTAAGGATCTTATAACTAAAAGCTACTTACTTAATATAGTTAATATTATCTATATACTCTTAAGCCTTTAGGATCTTTATTACCTTATTATATAGCTTATAATAGTTATTACTACTAATAGTTTAGTTAATTATATCTTTTATTTCAGTTATATTAAGTCCTTCTATTAGATAAGGCTTATTAGGATTAGAAGTCTGCAGGCTTCTTCTAATATGTATTATAATGGTGTAGCTGTGATATTATTAGTAGCTGCGATCAGAAGGTATGGAAGGTGGGTTGGATGACTTACTGCATGTTGGATGATTGAAGCGTGGGATCGAGAGATGTTTAAAGTGGGTTGCAAGAGGAAGATCTAGCCTAGCTAAAGAGTAAGGCTCTCTAGCTAGCTTAAGTGCAGTTAGGTTTAGGCTATAATTAAAGTAGCTAACTTAATAATATTAACTTAATAAAGCTTTACTACCTAGAAGGTAAGTAATATTTAAATTATACTAGACTTTAGAGATGCTTAGATACCTTTTAAGGCTAATATATAAACTTAAAAAAAATAAAATACTATATTATAATTCTACTACTTTAAGGTAATTATACTAAAGGTATATTAAATATCTTTTTATTTTCTTTTATAAATATAGCTTATTATTAAGTATACTTTTAATAGTAATTAAAAAGTAATTATTATTAAGTTTTTCTTATTTATACTATTAATACTAGTAGTTTTTATATAAAACTTATAATAATTAGTTATAATTTAAATATATTAGTATTATATATATATTATCTTTAAAGTTAAATATTAGTTTTTTATATTATAAGTTAAGTATATTATTAATATAATAAGCTTTAATATAAATTATATTTTTTAACTTTATATCTTTATATTCTTTTACTTCTTATACATAAAAGTCTTTTTATATTTTAAAGATTTATATATTAATTCTATTATATTTTACTTTATAGTTTTATATTTATTTTTTTATAATTTATTTATCTTTCTTATAAAGATATTAAGCTATAACTTTAGCTATTTTATCTTTATATTCTATTTCTTAGGATTTCTAGTAGTATTATTATTAAAGTTAATTATTAGCTTTAACTTTTTACTTTTAAATCTCCTTTCTATTTTAAAATACTATTTTAATTAAGATATTATTAATAGTTTATAAGGCCTATTCTAGCTTATTTATATTAAGAGTAAATAAACTTTTTTATCTTATTATTCTTAAAGTTTATATTTCTTTAAGTTTTTATACTTTTTAAAATTTCTTAAGTTTATTATCTTTTAATTTCTATTTCCTTTTATACTCTTTTATATAAATATATTTATATTTCTTTAAGTTTTTTATATATTTATAGTAGCTTTTATTTTATATCTTATTTTATAATTTCTTTTTTTCTTTTTTAATTATAAATCTATTTTATTTATATTCTAGTTTATAGGCTTTTAGTTCTATTTAAGTAATTTCTTATTTTCTATTAATATATATATTATATTTACTTTATATTATTCCTAGTATTTAGGTGTATATAGCTATTTAAGGTTTAAGCTATTATATTAATCCTAGGGTTTACTTACCTTAGTTTAGTTTTTTTAGTTTTTATAGCTTTAAGTATTATTATATTATATATTTAAGTTCCTAAGTGTTAATTAGCTGTATTTACTCTCAATTTATATTCCCTATACTGCACTGCATTGCCTTATAACCTAATCTAATCTATTACTAACCTGCTAAGCTAGCTTCAATCTAGTAACATTTATAGTTTTTCCCTTAATGTTAAAACCTTTATTTTCTAATTTGCCTTTTTCCTCCTCTTTCCCCTCTTACTTTCTCTCTTTTATGCTATAATAGCCCTTAATTCCTGCAATATAATATTTATACTACTAAATTAACTATTATAACTATGCATCTTAACTCTATAAACTATAGCTAGTATAGACTGTTGCTGCTGCCTGATGTAATGCTGTTAATAAAGGCCTGCTATTGCCTTAATAGGCATTAACCCTATTCTAGGCAATTTACTAAGTCTTTTAATGCCTCTATCTAATCTGCAATATAGTTAATAAGGGCCTTATCTTTAGCTTTATTTTTAGCTTTATCTTTATTAATATTAAGTAGCTATACTTAGTAGCTAAAGATTATAAGATTAACTTACTATATTATTAATAGTTTATTAATATATAGTAAGTATTCTCTTATAATTTTATAATGCCTTAAAAAGGATTAGAGAACTAATATAATATTAAGCTTAAGGCTATAGATTTCTATTAGGTTACTAGATATATAGGCATTAACTGCCTTAACTAGATAGTTATAGCTAGGTTAGCTGTTATTAATGTTAATTATATAGCAGTATATCTTGTAATAGATTTTAGGGTTCTTAGCCTATTTTAAGATAGTCTGTTTAGGTTAAAGCCTTAGTAATAATTGCCTTAACTAGGTAATGATAAAGAAGGCATTTAGCCTGCTAAGGCTAAGGGAAATATCTTTTTTATGCTTATAAATTAAAGCTACTTATTTAGTTAGATTATAAGGTTTAAGGCAGTAGTGCTATATAACCTTAAGACTTAATTTTAAGGTTATTATGTTTTTTAGCATAGTATATAATGCCTTATATTATAATATGCTAAAAATAAGCATTATATTGTATTCTTTTATTATATAAGACTCTATTAGCTATACCTTGTATATTGCTGTAAAGACATTTTAACTTTTTAATATATTTAAGTTACTTATAGTTATAGCACTTATATTTAAATATATTTTATTATTTTTATTTATTATTTTTACTAAGTTATATAGCTTTTAAGGTTATAAGTCTTAATTATATTTTATATAAAGTATTATTTTATTAATTACCTTATTATTATTTTTAGTTTTAAGAATTACTTTAATAATTATTACTATACTGCTAGTTAAAGTAATAAGAGTTAAAATTACTATCTTATTTATAGTTTACTTTCTCTCTTTTATATTTATACTATTTTAAGTATTAATTAGCTATATTTACCCTTAATTTATATTCCTTATACTGTACTATATTGCCTTATAACCTAATCTAATCTATTATTAACCCGCTAAGCTAGCTTTAATCTACTACTATTTATAGTTTTTTCCTTAATATTAAAACCTTTATTTCTTAATTTACTTTTTTCTCTCTCCTTTTCCCTTTACTTTCCCTTCTTTATACTATAATAGCCTTTAATTCTTATAATATAATATTTATACTATTAATTTAACTAATATAACTATGCATTTTAACTCTATAAACTACTCTTAGTATAAGCTATTACTGCTACTTAATGCAATTCTAGTAATAAAGGCTTATTACTCTATTAATAGGTTTTAATCCTGCTTTAAGCAATTAGCTAGGTTTTCTAAGGCCCTTATTTAGCTTATAATATATATAATAATAAATATATTTAGGGGTATATTATAAAGCCTTACTTTATAATTAAAGATTATAAAATTAACTTATTATATTAATAGTAATTTATTAATATATAGTAGATCTTTACTTATAATATTTTAAAGCTAAAAGAAAGTATATAAATTAAAGATATTATTAATATTAAGATTATTAATATTAGTTAAAGAACTAGTTATATAGCTATTAGCTGCTATATTTAGTTAGTTATAGCTAGGTTAGCTATTATTAATATTAATTATATAGTAGTATATTTTATAATAGATTTTAGGGTTCTTAGTCTATTTTAAGATAGTTTATTTAAGTTAAAGCCTTAGTAATAATTACCTTAACTAGGTAATAATAGAGAAGGCATTTAGCCTTAGTAGGCTAGAGGAAATATCTTTTTTATACTTATAAATTAAGGCTATTTATTTAATTAGATTATAAGGTTTAAGGCAGTAGCTATATAACCTTAAGACTTAATTTTAAGGTTATTATGTTTTTTAGTATAATATATAATACTTTATATTATAATATGCTAAAAATAAGTATTATATTATATTATCTCATTGTATAAGACCTTATTGGCTATACCTTGTATATTGCTACAGAGACATTTTAACTTTTTAATATTTATACTATTATTTATTAATTTTAATTACTATAGTAATATAAGCTATTAGGCTTTCTTTAAGTCTATTAGCTAAATATAGCTTATTTTTAACTTCTTCTTTTAGTTCTTAATAGTAGATTTTTATTAAGGCTTTATTATTTTATTTAATCTTAAATATAAACTACTTAAACTTTATAAAGTAAGCTATATAAAATCTAGTTTACTTAAATATAAGTAATTTAATTATAGCTTATTATTTTTTATTAATTACTTTAAAATTATCTTTAAAGGCTTATTTTAAATTAATTTAATTAATAAAAATATTTTAAGTATTTTATTTTTAAAGATATTTTTTATTCTTTAAAAAGTCTTTTATAATAAGTTTTTACTATTTTTTAATATCTTTTTAAATTAATAGTAAAGTATATAATACCTTTTTAATAGTATTATTTAATTAATTTAAAAATAAGTAAAAGTATACTTTTATTTAAGTTAAAAATAAAATTATATTAATTACTTTTTTATTAAATTGTTCTAGTTTAAGTAGCTTTAATAGTTCTTTAATATCTCTTTCTTATAACCCTTTTATATTAGTATTAGTAAATATAGCATTTTACTATTTACTAACTTATACCTATAAGGTATAAATAGTATTATATAACTACTAAATCTTAGCTATAACTTTACTATTATTAAGTAGTATTTTAGTATAAAGAGATATTAAGATACTAGATATCTTAATAGTATAGTATTACTTAGTTATTTAATATAATATATTTTAAATAAAAGCTATTAATATATAATAGTTAGAGTTTCTAAATAGGTAAACTAGTTTATATTAAGTTTATATTTATAAAATATATAAGATATTATATTAAGTATATTAAGTTATTATATCTCTTAATAATTAATAGTATAGTTTAAGCTTATTAAAGTAAAGAAGTATTATTAATAGCTAGTAAGTTATATTTTATTTAATATTAAATAAATATATATATATTTAATTATATTATAAGTAATTAATAAGATTATTTACTAAATTAGTAGTAATTTATTATAATTAATACTAATTATATTAAATTAGTTATAATTATAAAGAATTAATACTAATTGCTTTTAGTAAGAGTTATATTTAATTAGTAAAAAAATATAAGATATATATAAAGGCTTATTTAATTATAATATTTATAAACTCCTTAAATACTTTTATTAATATCTTTATATTACTATTTATTATTAAAGTTATATTCTTTATATTTTTTATTTAATTTTTAAGATTTTTAATTCTATTTTATAGCTATTTAATTTTAATACTTTTTATCTTTAAGTTTTCTTTTAAGTTTTATTTCTAGTAATTAAGCTTATTATTAAAAGATATTTTTATTCAAAAACCCTACAAAATCTTATAATAAATAAAATCTTTTTTAACCTTTAAAAGGTTATAATAGTAATTAATCTAGCTAGCTTTATTAAATAAGTAAATATTATTTTTCTTATAAACCCTTTTAATCTTAACTATAGCATTAAAAAGGCTAAAAACCTTAAATAGACTTATAATAATTAAAATTTAAATATCTTTTTTATAAAACTTAATATAATAATTTATATTTAAGTCTTTCTTATTAATAGTAATATTCTTTTACTTTATTTATAATTTTATAATTTAAAGAAGTTAATTAAAATTATTATAATTTTTATAAAACTATTAAAATTAACCTTTTATTAGATTCTTAAAGCTATTTATTTTTTAATATTTACTAACTTTTAGAAAATTAATATTAAAAGTAAACTTAAAATAGTAAATAACTTATTTATTATTTTCTTATACTTTAATATAAACTTAAGTTTTAAAAGTATTTTATTTTTAAATACTTATAATAAGAGATTTATTTATAGCTTAAATAAATGTTTATAAATAATTTATAAAACTTTATAAAAAGTTTATTATTAAATTAATAGTATTTATAAAACTTATAGCTTTATTTATAGCTAATTCTATTATCTTAATAGCTTTAATAGCTATTATATATAGTCTTAATAGCTTCTAAAGCCTTAATAGCCTAGCTTCTAAAGCCTTAATAGCCTTCTAGATATTTAAAGCTATAAATACCCTTTTTATAAAAGCTTTAATTATCTTCTTTATAATAAGAGTATTAATAACTTTTATAATAATAGCTTATTTAGCTTTTATAATTTTAGCTATAGTATTATTATTAAGAGTTTTTAACTTTTTAGTTTTAATAATATTTTATAAATATATTTTAATTAAAATATAAGTATTTATAGCTATTATAAAAGCTTTAATAATTACTTAAGCCTTATCTTTAATTCTGCTCCTAGTAGTAGTTATATCTTTCTTTCTTAAGTATTTATTTAAAGTTAGTATAGTTTACTATCTTAAAAAATAGTTTCTTTTAATATAAAAATTAATTAAAATTTTCTTCTTTATAATTTTACGTTTAACCTCCTTATTTATTAGGTTATTAAGGAGTATCTTATATCTTTATATTACCTTATTATAGTAAGAACTAAAGAAAGTAGCCCCGGGGATGGTCTACTGGTTGACTTCATTATATGTACATATCAGCCCTATTCAGTTCAATCTTTTCCAGGTTAAGAGAAAATAAGTAATAAAAGGAAAAGATAAAGTTCACATTATACAAACTTAAAAGTGAATAAGTCAGTAATATAATATATAAGGAATTTTACTAGTAGACTATTCAACACGTGTACGAATCTTAATTCTCGCCTTAGGGTTAGATGCTAACACGAGTCCAAACTCTGAGATGTTTGTATCAGATGGGGATGAGACTATCTCCCAGTCATACTTCAACAACAAATGTGCCAGAGCTACCTTTGCCTCCTGGGTGACAAAGAAGCGGCCAGCGCAAGCCAGTCTTCCATGTCCCCAGGCCAGATAGTTAGGCCCAGTGTTGACTATGGGGACATCCCTGGCCTCTGGAGATTGCTGATACTTGCGATAAAAGCGCCAACCATCCCATTTCTGGGGGTTCTCGTAGACAGATCCATCCCACATGCGATCTACCGAGACTCCCAGGAGAGTCCCCTTTTTTAACAGCGTGCCGTCAGAAAGATTCATATCGTCCAGTACCATTCGATTCATGGTGCCTAAGTTTCCTCTGGTTAGGTACTGGACGTAGCTGGCGGGTCATCAGAATACCAAACTTACAACGTGCAATGGGCTTCATCCGTTGACTCTCTTTCATAACGCTCTCAGTAAGGCGCATACTGTACAGAGCAGATTTGGACCACCCATAGGTGCTCTTAGCCTGCTTGGTCTCCTCGAGCAGTGGACCTTTGACCTCCGGATTGGCAGCAATATCCAAAATGACCTGCGTGAGAAAGTCGGTCGTTGTGTGAATGGATGATTGCGAAAGTACAAGCTGGCCGATGACTGGGTCATACTCATCGCTTTCATCTTTGGTATCTTGTTCCCACCACTCTACAGCGTCGTTGAAGACGGGTACAGGAAAGCCTTGGCGTAGAGCATCTGCTTTAGCTTTGCGGCGCCTGTCAATGATCTCGTTGACAATCTTGCGAGCTTCCATGACTTGAGCCCGTAACTGGCGACACTTGGGAAGGATTCTGTTGACAAGTGGTCTCAGGGGTTTAGGCCAAAGGCGTAGGATTGCTGAAGCAATGTATCCGTTGGTTGTGTACTCTCTTGTGATCTTGAGCCAAGCCTCGTTCCGGGCACCTTCATCGCCAAGGAAAATACGCGCAGACATGCGTGCGATCAGCATCATCACTCTCTCTTTCAGCTGAACCTCGTGCCATTCTAATATGTTATCCAACCGTTAGCCCGATGTGGTGGTTGTCTTGCAACAATTATACTCACCTCGAGAATCGGTCAAGATGTCTCTCAAAGCAGAGTCACATTCGGCAGAGAGAGCCGCTGTTACTTCATCTAACCGTTATCTTAGACGTGATTTACATTAAATCAGATGCACCAACCATACCAGGAAAGCTTGAGAGATGCTTGGTTACAATCTCACGGGTATTATGCCCATCTGGGGTTCCTAAGCGGAATCCCTCAAACCCAGGCAGATGGGATTGACTAATCTTGAAAGAAATCAATCTGAGAAGTGAATCGAGGAAATGAAATACATAGGATTCTTGCCTACCAGATCAATTACGGCTGAGGAATCCAACCTTGGATCAACGCGGAGCTCTGGGGCGTACTTGGCCGGTATCATGGTAAGCTCTCCAAATTCCGTCAAGAGCCGAAAGGGTTTGTTATTCTGCAGACCTTGTTCCACCCAGTTTTTCGCATTAAGAGCAAACTTCACCCTCCCCAAGAGGTTCATCGGGTCGTACCAACTTGGAGGATTGATCAACGGAATTTTACTCATGTCGCTAAACCATAGAATATAGCGGGCAGAAAGCGAGACAATGATTGCCAAGGCAAGACCCGCCAGGCCAGCTTCACAGTTCGAATCGTCCATCATTTTGAGCGATGGATGAATAAACGACTGGTGGAAAGGAGAAGAAGAACTGGTTCACCACAAAATAGGTCAGGAGGAGAGTTATAAGAGATACAAGGTCTATCGCAGTCGAGTGTTTCTCCACATACCTCCCTGGCAACAATCCTGAACAGGTGTCCAGACGTAAACCGTACCCTACCGATGCATGGATACGATTCAAGTGACGCGTCAGTGGATCCATGTGAACACATCTACATTTGGAGGGATTACAAGCCATAAGAATATGAGAACACGATAACCATGTGAACCTTAAAAAAAAAACTAGCAGACTTACTAAACTCTAATTTAGCGGATTATAGAGTATGAAACAGGCATAGCCACATTATCTCAGACCGGGGCATGCTTCACCACATGGGCAGGTCGGTTGATACAATACCCAGGCAGGTAGGTAATGCAGATACGGGTTAAAGGTCATCCAAGACCCTGCCGCTTAATGAGAACATAGGAGAAGAGAGGTGGATAGAAACATTCTGATGTTACAAGCTAATTACTAGAATGCTAAAGATATGGACCAGTGAATAACTCAAAAATATTCATCGTGGTTAAACTCCTCGTAGCCCGTCTGTCTATACTTTCCTTATGGCTCGCGAACCACCCACGAAACATGTTCCATTCCAGGCCTGCGTGACATCCTGATCTCGAGGTCTGTCATGGGCTTCTTCACGGACAGCATGTCAGTAACCATCGGTGCCGGTAGTCGTGGTGTCTCTGGCGAGAATTCAACATCAAAAGTATGGAATATCATGGCGACTGTCAGTATCAACTCGTTCATCGCAAGCTGCCTGCCGGGGCAGAGAGTAATACCTCCCCCAAACGTGCGGTTGGCTGAGGGGTGAACCTTTTCCGGCTTGACGAAGCGATCTGGTTTGAAGGCTTGCGCTGCCGGACCCCAAATATCAGTATTGGAGTGAATTGCTGTAGATGCCACTTGTAAGATTGCTCCTTTCTTCAAAAGATACCTGTTGTTGAGGTAGGTATCTTGATGGATGAAGAAAGTGCTCGTTGAAGAGCTGATAAATCGCAAGACTTCATGGCATGTGGACATCAGGTAAGGGCATCGACCTCTTACAGCTTCGGGGGAGACAGTCAGACTGCCGCATGTATCGGAAGTGACCACTTGATTGAGTTCCTCTCTGATTATGGCTTTCAGTTGCTCGTCGTCTGAGATGTGTCCTATCAGCCAAAAGGCAGCAGGCACTGTGTTGATAACAAATCCAGAGACCAAGCACAGGAAAAATCTGGCAGCGAACTGAGTACCCATACTGTGTTTGTGTATGCACTGCATAAGACCCTCGACGAGCTCTGAATGACCAGTCAGAAGCAAGTCGTTATCACGGAAATATGCCTCTAAAGCGCACGCGACCTTTTCACGGGCCTCTGTTGCTGTCCGCGCCGAAAAGGACGGAAATGGCCACATGGTGAGCCTTTTGAGACCGTTTGCCATTGTCCTGGAAGGTTAGAATATTGATGATTGTCGGATCGGCTATTGAGACGCGACAACATACCATAGTGAGTCAATGATCGCTGGATCTTGAGCGAGGCAATGTCTTGGGCCGAACACAGCATGCCCTGTGGAGTGGACGAATATCCCCTGTAGCCAGTTCAAAAGATTCACCGTCCCCTTTCTCTGACTACACTCGTCAATACCTTTCCATAGCTCATTGGCAACTCGGGTTGTGATCTCCTTTCCGGACGAAGATCCAGCATCCAGGTGAGCATGAATACACTCCTGAAGGTCCCGCCAGAGCGAGCCTCGAACGGTTGGGTTTTTCATCAGAGTCTCTAGGTCATCTCGTCCCATGCCACAGAGCTTTCCGCAAACAACGACAAGGAACGGCAATGCCGTGTTCATAGCCTTGGGCGCACGATTGACATGAGAGACGAGCTCCGGCGAATTTACAATGTAAACCTTCTGAAGACCAAGAAAGATGGTGGCAATTGGCAATCCTGATGACACCCTGGTCATGATTAAGTTAGCCGACCGCTGGAATGGACGCCTGGTGGCACGGTATAAGTTTGAATGACACAACTCACTGTAATCTTTCGTGGAAGGAGACGCCATGCCTCACCAGGCTCAGCGCATGTCCGATGAATGGAATGCGGCTGTATACAGGTTGGGGCTCTTTTCCATGGGTGTTGCAGACTATGTACTCAAGGAGGCGCAAGATACCGAAGAAAAGAGCAACTAACACTCCGCCAGCAGCAATACGGCATAATGAATCATAGCAAAGTGATAGATTCATCATGAGTTGGAACATGGCTGGATCAAGGAAATGAGCAATAAGGGGATCAAACTTGGAGGAGAGCAAAATCGCCGAAATGGTATCTATCCCGGCTGACCAGTTAGGTGAAATGGAAAAGCAGTACACAATTATTAGTGGTGTGCTGGTAGACGGACGGAAGCGGGCTGTTATGTTACCATCAAGGTCGGACGAATATGGGCTCGAAGTTCAACAAACTTGGTAATACAGAGGACGCGGTCAAAAGTTTTATCTTAACTCCCTATTTAGTAAAAAAGAGCTTAACTAATAAAAGCTAGTTTAGTACTTTAGTACCTCAGTCTTATCTTATTAGCCCTAAAAGCTTTATAGCTTACACCTTAAAATCTACTATAATAGCTAATTATAGCACTTGCTATATTATTAATAAAAGATCTCTTATATCTTTAAGTATTAATAGGAGTTACCCCTGCTAGCATAGCTGATCTTAACAGGGGGTTAAGGCAAAACTTTTAACTGCATCCTCTGTACACCCCAGCTTCCCTACATGGGTCAGCTGTTCTCTTAAATTCAAGGAACAGTCGGCATTTATACCTCGCTTGGTGGGTCAAAAGATTCCGTACAGGCTACAAGGGTTGGAAAGTGAGAAATGTGGTTCTGTGCTGCACAGAGAAGATCGATTTCTTGTTAATAGTGGAGAGAGGCTGGTAACAGAGGAGATTATCTGCATATTTTCTCATATCTTCTCATTTAACCTCTATCGCATTTCAGCTCAACTCTACTTCAACCTGTTCTCCAATATCTGGGCTCCATGAAAATATGTCTCAATCAATCTGGAGGCATCTTGTATATGCTGTCCTCTTCTTGGCAGCTCCCCTTGTATTCTATTACCTTGGAAAGAATCCAAAGTCGCATCATGATCGTACGGTTCTGAAACCCTCGATACCTTTCATCGGCCACATCATAGGCATGGCGACTCAACAGATCGAATATTTTCACCACCTCTAGTATGGACACAGACAGCAGACACATCAACTACGCCGCTGACTTACTAACAAGGTCTAGCGAGAAGAATCCCGTCGATATTGCCACCCTTCCAATGCTCATGGGCAACATACATGTTATATTCGATCTTCAGCTGATGCAAAAGGCACTCTCGTCTCGTGCCATGTCATTTGAGCCGTTACTGATTCCTCCAGCCCGACGCCTTCTAGGACTCAGTCCTAATGTCATGCAGGCTATACACTCGGGAATGCTCAGTGGCTTAATGCATGCCACCAGACCGGCGCTCACCGGGAAACCTCTGACTCATCTCAACACTGTCGCCCTCGGGGCGCTTGTTGAGCATCTAGATGATGAAATACTACAAGCCGAAGAGCTGGAGATCTCTGACCTGTACACGTGGCTTGGTATCGCTCTAACAATTGCTTCGGGCAGAGCACTCTATGGTTCGCAAAGTCCACTGAGTCGTGATCGGAAGCTTATAGATGATCTATGGTAAGAAGGATGTTACCTCGTCACTGGATCGGATAGTCTCACTAACTGCTCCAGGTCGTTTGAGAATGGAGCCCAAAGACTACTGGTTAATATTCTTCCATGTATAACCGCATCCAAAGCCTACAAAGCTCGGGAGAGACTCATCTCAGCTCTGACTCCACTGTTTGAAGTCTCAATGCAGGATACAATCGAGGATATATCGCGTATAAGAGCTCGAGTGCACCGCGAATATGGAAATACGGGTGCGAGAGATATTGCCAGATGCGAAGTGGCCATGTTGCACGTAGCAACGGTGAACACGACACCTCTGCTATTCTGGACTGTTATCCACGTATTCTCACGCCTGGACCTCGTGGAAGCGATCCGCAACGAGTGCATGGCATTAGCAGAAGTGTCGTCCCAAGAATCTCCTACCGACTCCATGCGAGTTACCATCAGTGCCAGTCAGATAGGGCGCAAATGCCCGCTGCTGATGGCGTGCTATCGCGAGACATGTCGACTGAATGGACAGGCGCTGTTGATGCGATTGGTTTCAGAGGATGTGGTTCTGAACAAGGGCCGCGATGGCGGAGCTCAGCACTTGATCAATGCTGAATCGCAAGTAATGATGGCTGCGGGGGTCACGCACCGCCTGGAAGAGGTCTGGGGACCTGATGCCTCAGAATTCCGACCAGAAAGGTTCATGGGATGGCCTGACACTGCGACGAGCGCTCAACGTTCTGCATTTATCCCGTTTGGTTCCGGTCGGCATATCTGCCCCGGTCGCCATCTTGCCCAGTCTGAGGTTCTGGGGCTAATTCTGATTCTCTGTCTTGGTTACGATATGTGGAGTGCTGACGGCCCGGAGCTGGCGATTAGAATACCCACCATGAGCACACCCATGCTCGGCTCTGCAGTCGGCAAACCGGCAGCTCATGAGGATCCAGTTGGCATCAAGATACGAAGGCGGTGCGGTTGGGACCGGGTATCTTGGAGGTTTGTTTCCTAAGTCACGGGCTATTGCAAAAGTCCAAGGTCGTTGTGAACAAACTTTACTGGGGCTAAGCTTGGCGTGTTACGGATAGATAAAGGGGGCCATTGCTTCTTTGTATAATAACGCAGTGGACTCGTAGTAAATTACACTAGCCAACGGGATGGATACTAATCAAACTATAAAACATGGGTTATCAACCCATCTGATATATACAGAGGCAGTCATCAAAAGTTATTGCCAAAGAGGACTCTAGGTGCGTGACCCACTTATCCTACTATGGTAAGAGGCCGAAGTAGGGGCCGTAATTTGAGAAAAGTGGGCTGATCTTCAGTATCGCAAGCTTACTGTAAGCCAGGGGAGTGTTTTCAGCCAACTGAAAACAGAAAATACAGTGCCATAGACAGTGCATAGAGAATATGTCTGCTGTAGGTGTACTGAAAAGTGGGGCCTATTTGCGTAAAGGAGGCTCCTACTTCGGCCTCTTACCGTAGTAAGATACAAGACAAGGGATACATAACCTTGAATAGCTATCCCTAAATGTTATTTTACTATAGGGGGCTAAACCAGTAAGATATTCTCCTTCAGTCCCTACGGCCCCTATGGCTGCAGGGAAGACACAGAGGAACCCTTCTATATTAAAATAACCGCTTTATACCCGGGTCCATCCAATTGATCCAAATCACAACTCTGAAAGGCATTAGAGCAGAAGGGTCTTCCTCTAAACGCTGCATTGGATAAAACCAGGTTGGTGTAGACCAGGCCAGAGCGCATAGAACCCATAGGAACCCAATAAGCTTGAAACAAGCTTGTGGAATATTGACAAGATTCAACTGGTCTATAAGATACTGCATCAAGTCTTCGAACATGATGAGCAGGGCCTGTAGCATGAAGAATTCGTGTCCGCCGGCTTCTTGGAGAGGTATGCCCATGGCTAAGTCCGAAGCGTAATGAACTGCTCCCGATATAGCAAAAGCCAATGTCAGCCGTGTATAGCGTGAGAGCAGAGTGCCCGGTGGTATACGGAGCAATGAATGGGAAAACGCATCTGCAAATCCGCAAAGGCTTTGGCGGAGACACTGGTGCCAGACCACGCTGCAAGGTTTCGCCTATGTTAGCTAACGGAATATGTTTTCTTGGCTTTGACTCACCCCCAAAACTTACGAAGGCTATAAGCCTCACGAAAAGACCCAAACAGAGGGGCGCAGTTACCAGGTTGCCATAGATTCAAGATGACGCCGATGGTACTTGCCGTGCCGTGTAGAACAAATAGCAAAAGAGCGACAGTGATCCAGAAAGATATCGAGCTGACTATCCGGAACACGGTGTCGTCAACCGAAAGACCCCACAGTCTCCACAACGTCTGTTTCGGTACTTGCACTAGATGCTGGCTCGGACCAGGGGCAGATACACAGAGGTCCAATAAGACATAGGCAAAGGACAACCGAAGGAATCTACCGGCGACAAATTGGATAAAGTTTTGCTGGGACCTAGGCGGGACATTCTTGGCTGCCCACGGGGTCCCAATTCTGCGGAGATTCCAGAGCAACAGCATTCCTTGAAAGATAGCGGCAACAGTGGAGAGCTTCGAGGCTTGGCAGGTTTCAAGGAAGGTGGATGGGGACACGGAAGAGACCGTGATTAACTCGGATGCGCTGAGGAGCTGTATCCAGAGCAAGGGGGCCCCGATTCCCCGCCAGTGCGGGTTGAGACAAGTTTCGAGCAGGCTTGTCTGTGTGAGGTAGGTGATGTAGGTTAAAGCAACGACGCTAAGTCGCCGATAGACCTTTTTCCTCGGTGGAACAAGGATTATTGCGCATGAGTAGATAAGTAGAAAGGCAGACTGCCAGAGAATAGTGCTGATCGAAAGAGTGCAATTGTAGACGGGCGTTGTCATGATGGGGAAAGGGAGCAAGATGTTCAATGGCAGGGATTGCTTGATATAAATGGGGTCTTGTCTAGGCATTTGCAGCATGGAAGATCAAGAACGAAAGTAAACCAGCCGTAGACCTAGCTTCTATCGCCGTGCTTTATAGTTTATACCGGCTAAGTTAATGTAACCTAATTCCATTAGGGGTTCGCCCCATCGTAAGAAAGTAAGTGCAATATACGAAGTTAATTCTCCCGACGCTATTCCTGTTCCTCAAAGTACCAACCTAGGAAACGTATCTGTAGGTCCTTTATAAATGCCGTCGGCACCATCATTCAATTTGAATACATAGTACCTGCCTGCATGCTCGCTAGCCCTTCCCGACCAATCGACCATTTAAATGTTAGTTTTTATCCCTGGGCCTCAAGTCACCAATAAGACGGCGTCAGAAAGACTGAGATATTCAGTTCCAAGGTCAAATCCAGAATGTTGACTAGTCTTGTACACGTGGCAAATGAACCCCAGAAGTCAGTTATCTGGGGTCGAGCCAACAATCGAGGATCATTGGGCTATTCTGTCCTCTCCGCGTCACTAGTCTGTGTGACGCCTCTACTAGGCATTATATTCAGCATCATCATCATTGACTTCCAGGGCTCAGTCGCGGGTTTTGTCTATGCTGCATACTCTGGAAATCTCTCCTCGACCCTTCCGGCTTATTACTTTCGCTTTAGCTGGCATGCTCTAGCTGGGTATGCGTTCTGGGTGTTTCTTCAGGCGCTTCTTTTCTGGGGCCTTCCTGGAAAGAAGAGCTCTGGGCAACCGACTGCGGGTGGTAATCTACTCTCATACAGAACCAATGGCCTCTCTGCGTGGTTCGTCACGCATGCCACTCTTGGCCTCCTTTGCTTGCTGGGAGCTGTGGACCCTGGCTTTATTCCGAAGAACTGGATCAATTTATGGCATGTGGCTAACATTTTTGGCTTCTTGGTATCTGGTTTTGCCTTTATCAAGGGTCGTCTTGTTCCTTCGCATATACGAGATCGAAAGTTTAGCGGTAAGTGGTGACTTTGACAAACATGACAGGATTAGCTAGCTGGTGATGTTAACTGTGCAACTAGGTTCTCTCTTGTACGACTTCTACATGGGCATTGAACACAATCCCAGGATTGGGAATGACTTCGATATGAAGCTTTTCACTATAGGCAGATTGGGCATGATTTCTTGGACCGTTATGTAAGTTTGCTTTCAATATCTACCTACGGACGGTGGTGGAGGGCTGGCTGACTCTGATCTTAGCGACATATCCAACATTGCCTACCAGTATCAGACATACCGTATTATTACGCCCTCACTTGTCCTTGTTACAATACTGCATGGAATCTATGTAGTAGACTTTTTCATTCATGAGGATTGGTATCTACAGACAATTGACATCGCCCATGACCACTTTGGTTTCTACCTGGCTTGGGGGTCCATTATCTGGATCCCAGCTACTTACACGCTCCAGGCACAGTATCTAGGCCACTTCCCAACGGTGGTGCCCAGAATCTATCTCATAAGTGTTTTCGGGCTAGGTCTGGCTGGATATATAGTGTTCCGCGTCGCGAACAACCAAAAGGATCGAGTCCGCAGCAGCAATGGGAACTGTATCGTTTTCAGGCAGCCTCCGCGATACATCCAGGCCAGATATAAGACAGCAGACAGAAAAGTGCACGAGAGCATCTTGCTTTATAGCGGATGGTGGGGATGGTCACGACACGCAAACTATGTAGGCGATCTTCTTATAAGCTTTGCTATGTGTGCACTAGTTGGTACTACGAGGCCGCTGGTATGGTTCTATGGCTTTTTCATGCTGGGTTTACTTATACACCGCTGCTTGCGAGACGAGAGGCGGTACCACGATAAGTATGGCAAGTACTGGCAAGAGTACTGCCGTCATGTCCGCTGGCGCCTGATACCTGGAGTTTGGTGAGCTAGTTAGCTTACATCAGACACAGATAGTTTAAATAGCTTGTTAAGTGGACTTAGCTGCAGTCTATTATTAATAATAATATGAGGAAAGGATAGCATAGTCAAGTTTCTTATAAATTTAATAGACTTATTTATTACTTAACGTAGTTGATAAGTAAGTGCAACAGACAAGCATATGCAACAGTATACTGTGTAGCTAATGTGCAGCTAAAAACCACTTACCCTATAGTATTTTAATACTTACATAAATTAGGTAAAAATTCAAAAAAAATAAAAAAATAAAAAAATAAAAATTAATTTTTAAAATGGTATAGTTTATAATATAAGAAGGTATTTTTTTAAAGATTTTTAACTATTTTATTTTATATAGAAAAGCTTAACTATATAGTGTAAATATGTTTCCTATATACTAGCTATATAGAATTTTTTTAAAAATTCATAAAAATTCATATAACTTATTTTAGGACTTATATATAAGCTATTAAAATTTTAGCTATTTTAAGTTTAATTTAAATGTTTAAGAATTATTTAAAAAACTTCTCTTAAGGTAAAAAGTGGATTGTTGCACATGCTTGTCTGTTACACTTGCTTATCAACTACGTTATATGTAATTATAAAAATTTTAAATAGTAATATAAGGGTAATAAGGGAGTATTTAATGAGTGAGTATGTTGGGTGGCAGCTGGTGGAGTTGTTAGGGATGAGATTAAGAAACAATTTGGAGCTTGCGAGTAGCTTTTTGTAAGGGTATTGGGGCTCCTTATATACTGATGTGGAAGGCAGTCCGATCACTTTGTGATCGAACTGGTTGATCTTTTGGTCTATTGGACTAAGGTTAGCACCTTCCCTACCTTGTTACACTTTTCGTTTTAGTGTATTTAGAGTGCGCTGGTTGGTAGTTTGAGTCACAATTCGGTCCTATCGGCTGGGAAGCAGTGAGGATGATAGGGGTATTTATGCTGTATCTCTTCGGCGTTTCCTTTTTCTATACATTCATACGATTTAGTGCTTTTGGCTAGAAACAGTATTGTAGGCACTCAAACTGGAATGCATGCCTACAGACGCTCGAGGGCCATAACGATTCGGTGAGCTCGGTAGCCTTCTCAGCGGATGGCCAGCGGCTCGCCTCGGGCTCGAGCGATATGACGGTTAAGATCTGGGATGTAGCAACAGGTGCGTGCGTGCAGACGCTCAGGGTTGGCCGGGTGATTACCCGTCTTTTATTCGATCCGAGGACAAACTCTCTCTCTACTGACATTGGACTTCTGAGCCTGGATCTCCCGGCTCTACCGCCTGCCATCGATAATAGGTCAACTGTTACAACCTCACAGAGTATTCGCCACTCTAGCTAGGGTATAAGCACTAACAGTGTATAGATTGTAAAAGATAGGAAGGGGATGCTTTGGCTACCTCCTGAGTATCGAGTGATGAAATCGGCTGTGGTGGGATTAGCAGTCGCTATCGGCTGCCGTCCAGGTCGTATGCTGGTGATGAAATTCTCTTAGAACGGAGGCAGGCATAATTTTCTCTTTGGCTACAAGCAGCCCTTTTCCGGTTCTTAGCAGCGGTCGACCTAGCTAAGTGTTATTTCTTTCTCCTTAATTTCCTTTTCACTTTGATCTCGGAGGGTCGTAGGGACTGAACAAAATTTGTATGGAAAGGGACTGAGGCATTCTTGCCTTCTATTTCCTTTCCTCTATCACTCATACTAGTAAGCGCCCTACTCTTAGATGTGTGGTTACTGGTATTTTACTGTAAAACAGGACTATACTTATTAGCAAGTAGTGTAAATACGCCTCTACAGTTACTAGTATTATAAAAGTACTTATATCTCTACTTCTTTAACCTAGCTTACTAGTATACTAGTAAATGCTTTATACTTTAAATTATAAAAAGAGGTTATTAATATCTTTATATTATTATTTAAGTTTATAATTAGTAATATATTATATAAGTAATATAAGGTATTAATAATCTTAATTATTAAATTTATCTTATAATAAAAAGGTTTACCTTCTTAAAACGTTTCTATTCTTAGTTAGCATATTAACATGCTGCTAGTATATACAGTAGTAAATAGAGGTAGCTTAAAGTAAGAGAGCGTAAAGTAGATACTAGCAGCAGGAAGGTAACAAGGTAAGGAAGAATATTTATTTATCCTTATAAGTTTTCCTCTACTAGCAACAGCACTAGATCACTAATTGTCCAGTAGCAGAGGCGTAATGAAGTAAGAGGAATTACTTTTAGCTACTAGTAGCAAGATAAATTAGCATATTTGATTATCCTTATAAGCTTTTATCTACTTGTAGAAGGGCCAGATTGATTATCTCCGTAGGCTTACAGTGTAATCAATACCAGACTTATATTCGCTACGAGTAGCTCTTAAGTCATGTAAGATTAATGGTTATCCCGTAAGCATTCCTCTACTAGTAGAAGGAAGCCATGAATGTTTGATTATCCTTATAAGCTTCCCTCTGCTAGTAGCAGAACCAGACTACCTATCACCCTGCTAAGATAACGGCTTACACATTGGCTGGCTACTAGTAGCAGATATGTAACATAATAAAGTAAATGGCATTACTATTTAGCTACTAGTAGCAAGATAAGGAGGTAGCTTTGCTTCTATCTATTAGTAGATAAGGTAGATTGATTATTCTATAAGCAAATCAGCCTAGGCCTACTACTAGTAGAAAGAAGCTTATAGGTAATATAAAGGGATAATTAGAATAATTATAAAGCATAAAGTAAGATTTTTCTCTACTAGTAGCAGACTTATAAGTAAGGTAATTAATATAGTAAGCAGCTTTAAGTTCTTCCCTTATAGCGCAGAAGGCTTATAATATTAGTAACTCCCTAGTTAAGATTATTAAGAATTACTTTATTTACTTTACTAAGACTCTAAATAGCAATTCTATATACATTTAGTTAATTTACTATCCTAAAATGTAATATATATCTTATCTAAGCTATTCCCTAAAACTTTTAATATAAAAAAGGTAATATAACTTAGCTTAAACCCTTAAAGAAATTAAAATATAATTTCTTAAAAGAGAAAAGATAAAATAAAATACTATATATACTTAATATTATAGATATAGCTCTTTTAGGCTAAATCTTTTAATATATATAGCTTATTAGCTCTTACTAGTCTTAGATATACTCCTTTAAATAAGATAGAAATAGAAGCTATTTATAATACTACTTTACCTTTTTTACTTTAACCTTAATATAAGGCTAAAACTATTCCTATATACTAATTAAGTATTAGTTACTATACTTAGAGTTACTTAAGTATATATTATTAAGATTAAAGTATAAATAAGTTAAATACCTTACTATTATCTTTTTATATTCTTTTAAGATATTCTTAAGGTTAATTAAGTTTATATAAATAGGATAATAACTATCTAGCTTAATAATACTAGCAAATTAAAACTATATTTTTAATATTATTAAATCTTAGACTTATTACAGGTAAATTTATATTAACTAATAGCAGGGCGCTTAGCAATTATCTATAGTTAATAGTAGAATTAGTAATCTGCTATATATAAGCTAGCTACTTATTTTATAGATATTATAGATGCAAGGAACTAGAGATGATAAAACAGAACAGAGGAGTGGTTTATAGAGAGGAGAGACGTTTTTCAAATGAGTAGGGTTATTTAAAAGCCAAACCCACCTCTGGCTTTGCGCAGGGGTTTGTTTATGAACCCCTCTCTCTGCATGACCAGGGAGCAGCTTTCAGTACCGTCTCCACTCAGCTAATTGTAACTCCCTTTGAGCCTAACATCCACCGATATTGTAAGCTGCAGACTATATTTGGCTTGGACTCAAACCTCGTGTTGAAGGCCTCTGTTCCCTCTTCAAACTTGACGATACGCCATGACAACTCTATTGCGTCTCCCGGCAGAGATCACTGAGCTCGTCTTTGCCGAGCTCCCACCAAGCGATCTTTTACGTCTCCGACAAGCATGCAGGGAGGCAAACGCGAGGACGATTCATATTGTCGGCCCGAAGCTCTTCCAGAAGGGCAATGTTACACTTGAACGTCAAAGTCTTCAGTGCCTCTCCAACGTATCCAAATGTCACCACCTTGCTAGTTCTATCCGAACGTTGAATATTTGCACCTATCAACATCTATCTTTCGGGGACATTCAACATACTGTGTCGCATTTTAACTGGTACATGCAAGCCATAGATCTCCAGAGGGAACTGGAGGATCTAAAACAGCTGCTCCTTGGGGGACGAGACATCGAGGCTCTGGCGCAGATTCTAAGGCGCCTTACTGGTTGCAAACGTATTAACATTTATCAAAGCGACCAGCCTTCCGATATGAGAAATCTGGATTGTGGCTTGAATGTCTTGTCCCCGACAGCGTTTATAAATCAATCAAGCAAGGGTTTAGGGTCCGTTCGTGATATCTTTCACGTTGTCCTGGCTGCTGTAGTAAGCAGCGGATTGGACATCGAGATTCTTGACTTCACTTGTCCTAAGCTATTGATGGGGGAGGCTACTCCCGTCGTGTACGAAATGTTCGCGGGGCTCTCTTCTGCTATCTCTGAACGATCTGGCCTTGAAAGCCTTAGAGATCTCCGCATTCTCCTTGACCTAACTAAGGACATATCGACAGGTTGGGTGTCTGAATTTGTTCATTTCATGGGCTTATTCCCTCAACTTGTAGACCTTCAGCTCCACTTTCAGCCTCAGCTTCGATTTGATGGTGAAAGTTGTAAGGAATTTGCGACACTTTGGTCAACTCTCTATGTTCCTAATCTAGAAAAGCTTGACCTTGGTTCGATCGACTGCACCGGCTCGGACTTAAGCCTTTTCATCCTCCGTCATCGTACAACCCTTCGGGAAATTCATCTTGAAACAATAAACCTAATTGATGGAACCAATGCTTGGAATCTGATAATTGAAATTCTTAGGTGTATGTTTGACGCGGTCTCTTTTACCATGGTGGAGTGTCTGAGTTCAGGAAGAGAATTGCAGTATTTGAGCGATGACGGCGAAGACTTTGACATCCTTGAAGCCACGAGTCCTGCAGGCTTAGGGGACATTGCACTGTCACTGCGCAGAGCAATTTGATGGTCTTATCTCATCCCTGCAACAGATCAATTGTATGTATGGCTATGCCACGATCACGAGTATTGTGTATTATAGTACATATATTGCTAAATTTTAGACCTTCTATTGATTTTAACTTATATACTCTAGAAATCTAACGCATAGAATGTTTAACAGCCTATCTAGTAAGTAATTACAGATAAGATGTAAAGTAAATGATTATAAATTAGTCTACACCTAAACTGTAAAATTAGTTCTATTAAATCTAGTATAAGGGAGGTATTATTAATAATAGTTATATTTTACACTTATCTAATATTTATTAGTTAAGAATTTCTATTTTATAAAGGCTAATTAAAAACTTAAAGTTAATTTATATTAAATAACTTACTATAAGACTATCTTTTATAGCTCTTCTAGCTAGCAAAATAGGTTAATATATAAATCACTTAAAGCTATATAGAATATCTTATAATCTAGAATCTTATACTTATAAATTATTTAGCCACTAGGTGTAAAAAACATGAGTAGCTAACTAGGCTTTATATATACTTTTAACTTTATCTTAAGCTAACTATTAAGGTAAAGGGCTAGCATAAGATAGATTGGCTAGAGTTTCAGCTAATATAGATGGCTACTAGTACAATAGGCACTAGGGGCTGGCAAGAAGTAGCGTATTATTATAAAATATATAGGTAGGTTAGCATTAGAAGATAGATAGATATAATAGCTAGCTAATACGGGTTCTGGCCAGCAGATTAATGCTAGCTGACTGGCTAGAGTTGCTACTGGCACGGAGGATTACCAGCACAGATGATTGCTAGCATGAATGGGCGTCAGTGGTCAGCATAGGGTAGTATGCCAGCAGGGACATGTAAGTGGGCTGGCATAGGGAGATAGACTAATACAGACTTATGCCAGCATATTCACATGCTAATCTTATATTATCACTTTAATGGCAGGACCTGTGCCTATCTTAACGCATACTAACCTTACTATTACCTAATTGATATGAGGCTATCCCAGGCAATCATGCTAACACAAACAGACCTTTACGGAGATACTAGTAGGGATGACGTACCCGGCCGTTAGAACGGTTAGAATGGTGTACTGGTTATACAGGATCAGTATTCAGACCCTTATATCCTGGTTAAAGTATATAGCTGTATAAGTCAACCAGTCAAGTAGTTAGCCAGAACTGGTATAGAGGATCTACTAGTCTACCTTAATTCGTAGACTAGTCTAGGGAAATAGATCATTCCAATGCAACTGGTACAAATTTTATACCACTCCACCTCGAGCCGTACAAAGGGTAGTCTGGTTGGAACCGGGGGGGATACCTGTTATGATTATCCTGGTATTATGAAACAAAACTCAAGAGACACGTGATCTACCATAGATTGCCGCTTTCAAGGTCTTCTTGCTTGCTGGCTCAGCTTCGACTTAGCTATTTACTAGCCCCCCTCGGCCAATGATGGGGAGTTGTGGGAAAGCTTTTGTCTATTGTAGACTGCCTGAATCTACCAGACGTAGCCGCGAAAGGTTCAACATGGCAAGAGTCCTACCAGTATCATCAAGTAAAAGATACATCGTGGGTTACTTCTCATGTCGGCGCCTTTGGTTACATCCCCCCCCCCCCCATTTTGCCCAACTGCCATCTTCCCCTTGTAGATTCATTCCAGGTTCAAGCTGTCCGTCCTGTCTCCAACTCCCCTGCCCATCCATTCTGATCTGGAATCCTTGGAACGCGATTAAAAGATACAGCCACGATCTCTTGAGTTACATTGAATTCCCTGTACCTTTGTGGCAGACACCAAAGTAAATTTGGATAGATATCAACATACCTCGAATAATAATTGTCTGCACTTTTGCACCCACCCGCTGCAAATGACTCTGCCTCTTCCTAACCTCTGAAACGTCATTGGAGAATGACATGTCTCACGGAGTCCGATGATCTCGACAGTGTCGTTTTGTTGCCCATACTGGTCCTGATAGCGCTTTACGCCCACTTATGTGATCTGTTGCTCACCTGTAGCCTGCTCAAGCTCTTCCTCGAGGTCCGGTATAAAAAACCCGACGATGCAGCCGCATTCGTCTGCCAGTATCTCTGTGTGATCTGGCACTGGTGGGTTATATGGCATTTGAACTTTGTTTCCCCAATTCGTCAAACCGCGGTATGGCGATATCCGACACAAGAGTATGGCCTAGAATTGCAGCCAGGGTCTCTCTTTCACTAATTGGGTCGATCGGACCTCCCGCAATTTTCAAATCCTTCAGCTTGCTTTGCCGAGTAAGTTTTCCGGCCGGACCTTCAAATGAACCACTCCCAGACACACAAGTTCCTTTGCAATCCTTCGATGGATCCGTCGACTCGCACTGATTACGAATCTTGAAGTCTAGCCTGGTTATCAAAAGGTCGCTAGTTCTAGGTGGTGTCGGCATGAAGAATGATATCTCGCCATTAAAAGCAACCCAGGTCCAGGAAGGCGCGTGGAACTCGTTAAAGGTCCGCAAAGGCGCCCTACTGGCATACCAGAGCAAATTTTCCGCCGCGTCGCGAGGCGAGTGGAACAGGATTCCGGCGTAGATCTTGCACGAGAAGTGGGCTTCTAGCCGAGCAGAAATACCACTAACAGCAGCCAACCTGTCTTTGCTAAACGTCAGCTAGCAGCGTTGGTAATCTGAAATGATAGGCTCTTAAATGCGGAAAAATAGATAATCACTTCCTCTCTACAGCGGAAGCAGAGAGTTCCTAGCAGCCTTTTTGGGATTACCGCCCTCCTCCTTGCCACATTTAGTGAAGCAAGACTAGTAGAGCTTGTTCTTGGTGTAATATATCAGTTGTTAAGAGAGGAGCCTCTCCTGTAAGACCTAGCCCCTCTTATACCAGTTAGAGCGTAAAACACAAGATGATATAATGCATAAATGAATTGTAATGGTGTTTTTATTGTAAGTTTTTATAGTTAGTAGTTCCCTTAACTATTACATCTTCTAAATATAGACTGAAGTATGGGTTTTAAATACTCATTGGGATAGCTTGCTAAGAGGTACTTTCTTGTAGGGGATCGTAAGTTTAACTGAAAGCGGATTGGTATCTCGTAGTAGAAACAAACCGTAGTTAATCCTGTTATCATCCATGGAATTGATAGCAGCGATTGTATAACTAGCCTCTTTAAAGATAGTTCCTATCCTATGGGACTCATATAACTAATTAGACTTATCATCTTAGATGATACAGAGCGAGTCAATCTAAAGATAATGGAAACTAAGTTAGCGTATCACTTTAATAGCGTCCTGAAATGTTAGCAGCATATCATTTACTAGGAGCTCTTTCTGGTATCAGCTGAGGTTATTACTCTTCAGTTTTGTTGCAACTGATTTGCTCTAACAATGGCTTAGGGCAATGTACTGTCCTGATGCCTTCTTTAACATGAAGAGCTGTAGCTTAGACTGGTGCTCTTTTAGATTGCCTACATTAATGACTCTGGTCGGTAACACTATAGTCTCTTCAGCTGATTTATCTATCATGGAGTGTAATAAATAATACCTTTCATAGCTAGCCATGCAGGTAGAGAGCCATTTTCAAAGCACTCTGTAGTTTCTTTTAGATGATGCCGGTTTAATATCGGTAAGCGGCATGAAGCTATAGGCTCTATACAATAAGTCTACTTATATGTAAGAATAATAAATCTGTTAAATTATGATAGGAAAAACTCCTTACCTGCTAGAGCTGTAATCTGAATAGTCTTACTATCATTAAAGTTTCCCTTTCTAATCTCCCAGCTGTTCTTAAGGTTACTGTAATATTAGCTTATGCTCCAGTTCAGCTTGACTAGTGGTTTTAACTTTTTAATGACTGGCGATGGCTCTGAGATTGTGCTTTCTTCCCTGGAAACTGCTAGCAGCTCGGGTAATTTAGGAGTCAAAGAGTAATATTGATTGTGCATCTTATAGGAGTTAAGGTTGACTTAAAGCTTGCCAGTTAAGCAAATCATCAACTGACATAATGCGCATGTTTTCCCGGATGTAATGGTATCCTGATATGCTAATAGGTAAGTATATCTGTCTTGAAGCATAGTAAACGTCAGGGCGCTGCATGGCGCACATAGCTGCTAAGGGCGGTGCGCGGTTGCTATTTCGCTAGATTTGCAGCCTAGAGGGTAAGAACAAGATGTAGTTTGGCTTTAACGTTCGGAGTCCTTATATCTACTATGGCACTCTTTGTTAGAGTAAGAGATTGTAGGGAGAGAGTTAAAAAAATACACCCGGTAAGGTTTATCGTCTGACCTTAGAAATACAGACTCCACGTAGATTAATATGACTGGCCTCTGCAAGTCTCGTGTTATATCTGCCTTATTGCCTCTTTATGCACCTCGCCTTGATCTTGGTGCTGAACATGGCCAATGAAAAGGGACTTGAGCTTTCATTGCTTACATTCTCGTTCCTCGAGGAATCCAAGAGGTACAAGGAGCTCTCCCTCCGGGAGGATTTCCTGACCGTCGCAAAACGCAAGCCTCAGACAGCTTCAGGGACTCTTTAGGGGCTTTGCGCTGCCTGCGGAGGTCTTGTAGAACATATGAAATTTACACCGACAAGGGGCTAGGCCCAGTAGCCCAGCCTCTTCTCGAATACGGCGTTGATGCTTCCTTGAGCGTAGCTGTAGGTCTTAACCCTATCTACCGCTTTTGGGAGGTGCAGTTCTATAACGCTAGGGTTAAGGTAACCTTTAATAGATATAAGTCCCTCTTTAAGTTTGATAAACAAAAAGAACTACCTTTGCAGTTAATAAAGAGAATGCGGAGCATAGGCGGATGCAAAGAAGGCAGTAGTGTTAAGGTTTTTTCATTTCATGATTGGATTAATGTATGCAGCTGGCCAAATAGGGACTGTTATCTTAAGTTGCTAGATTGCAATCTAGGCAAAGTAAAATAGGAGTTGCAGCATAAGCCTACTACAAAATGAATTAATTCTTACAGTTATGTTGCATATAAGGAGGAAGAGTAGTAAAACTAGCTATATTATTAACAGTAGAGTCAGATTCTGTTTACAGGGGGATAGGGGCACAAAAATGGGCTTAGTTCTAGAACTAGGGCCTAGGTCTAGAATCCTTAGCCCTCGCTTAGTAGCAGCTTAGCCTAAAGCAACAGGAACTTAGCTCTAGGAATGTAAATGGATTTTAGTATACTTAAGTTTTATCTCTAAGTAGGTTACTATAAATAACAGCCTAGTATAAAAAAGACATTTTATAAGTATATCCTACTACTAATACTTTAATAAACCCAGAATATAGCCTTTTCAGAAATGATTTGTAAGTCCAGTTTACAATAAGGTAAAAGAAAAACAGGCTTATACTTTGCTTTCCCTGCTAGTATATATTAGGCATTTACATCTAACGTACCTGATAAGCGAGCGTAGCACTTTCCCTACCCTCTAAAATAACATCGCTATAATAATTCAGTCTAAAGGACTTCTATTATTATAATGATAACTTGAAAGCATAACCTCTACTCTTATTAGCTAGGCATATCTTATGTACCCACTTATCAGGGACTGGTTAGAATGTGCCTTGTATCTCCACTCTGTAATGTTAGCCTACCAACATTATACGTTATCGCTAACGCGCAGCCCTTCCCCATTCTTCCTTATAAATCTATCCCTTCAATCCAATTTATCTATGGCTAATTTCCTCACTTTAACAAAAGTTTACAGGAATTGCAAGCAGGCCAAGCCAGAAGATCAATTCATGTTAAGGAAAATTTCTTCCATATTATATATAAGGCTTACAGTTAACTATCTCAACTGTAGGAACCAGCAAGCCCTACGCGCCACTAAGCATACTGCAGAACATACTAAGCTACCTCTAATACACCAAGAAGGACTACTATTAATAGACTTGCAATTATATATACTAATTAACCTATAAGAATATATTCTGCTAGGAATACCAGTTGCCATATTATTATAAGCAGGCATAATAATTCCTTCCCTAGCAGGTCCCTTAATTGCTTCTTAAAAAGGCATATAACTTAAGATGCTAATTAAATCTCTAGTATTAAGTCCTTCTCCTTAGCCAAGATCAGCCTAGGAAAGATATGCCTGCCAAGTTATGCCGCTGCAATAGTTAGCTATTAAATGCCTGGTTATAGAACGTTGATTTTTTGAGCTTCTAGATCCTAACTGGATGTATAATCTATTGCATTGCCTATTATCTAATAAAGATAAGGAGCTTCTAGAGAAGTTCTAGATAGAGCTAGAAAATGATAGAATAGAATACTATGCTTATTATTAGGAGATATAGTTTAATATAGGCTTAAAAGATAGCATTTATAAGCGTTATATTGCTAAGGATAAGAATAAAAAGGAGGATAAGCCTTGGTTTTTTTTAGCTAAAAATCAGTTAGATTTTGGCTTAATCCCTGCATTCCTTCCTCCCCCAATTGACAATAGTAAAAGAGATGCTAATTGCTTATATTCATATGTTTATAAATGTCATGCAGGTTTAAGGGCAGCAGTATAAGTACTGTAGCCATATTATACACTTTCTCTATAATGTAGGCAAAGTGTATTACTAACTTCCCCTTCTACCTACTAAATTAAATGTTATCCTGCTATGCCCTCTAAATGCAAGTAAATATGCCTACCTTAACTGCTAATTTAGATGCTAGTTCTACATATGCTATTATTATCTTTAGGTATAGCTGGATTTCCTATCTTAAAACTACCTAGGCTACTAAGATATTACTATCTGCTAAATATAGATGTTAATGCTACCTGAAGATAGCAATGTACTTAACTAGGTTACTACTGCAGAATCTACTAATCCTCCCTCAGCTAATTTAGATACTGCAAAGCCAGATAAGGTTAATTAGTGCATAGTGCTAGATCTGCTACTAGAGGATATAAAGATAGAAACATTACATTTATACATTCTCAGTAAAGAATGCAATAAGCCGCTTCCTATATAGTTACTAATACAATAACATTAGCTTAATATGCTAGACATTTAGAAGATGCTAATTAATAAGTTTAACCAGTTATAGGCACTCTTATCCCTAGCTTTTCTAATACTATTTCCTTGCAGTTAGGCTAATTTTATTAAGTTAAGGTTATAGCCTATTAAGTATGCAGACTATATATAGTATGCCCTTTAATAGCATAATAGCAGATTTACCTATTATCCCACTTTCTAGTTTGTAGTTTTTAATATGCTAATGTAAGCACAGGCACAGGCAAAAAGCGGCTATTTCATTAAGCAATACTAATAAAGGCAGGGCCTAACAACGCGAGATGATCTACTTAAAGCTTTCTAGAACCCTGAATCTGCAGAAGCTTAGCAGTTACTCAATTTGATCAACCGCCAGACAGCATAACTTCGCAGGATACGCCCCTATTAGTACTAAAAGCCTTAAGAACTTAAGTCTTATGCCTATAACCTTGACTGTCCTAGTGCTTTTATTACATTCAGTCTAGCAGACCTACACTGAAGAAGCCTATATTAACATTTACCCCAGTTTCAAGACTAGCAGGAGCTGCCCAAGCAATAGCAAACAGGCATATCTAGCAAACTTCTTAGGGATAACCTACATATTGTAGCCTAGCACTTCTACAGGCAGTTTAGCTTATTTAGAGATATCATTCTTAAGCAGAAATTTAACGTTACTGATTATTAGAATAGGTATAAATAGCAGGGTCATAGGAGTAGCTATTACTATAGCCTATTTTGGATGGATGGTGCGCCTAGTGTTAACCTGGAAAATGAGGATGCATATAAGGAGTTTGCCTGTATCTAGAGATTCCATATTACAGCTTTCAATCCTAAGCCAGCTTAAGTGTAATAGCAGGGAGAAGGTAACCTATTAGCTATAAATCCCTTACAGCATCCCCTAACGTTTTAATAGCTCTTACAGGTTCTAAACTGCTGCTAACGCTACTATTGCAGTGAGGCATACTGCCTATTAAAGAAGAAGGGTTTAGAAGAGATTTCTTGCTGCTTTTTCTTCCCATGAGATATAAGAGATACAGCCAAGGTTATTTAATAATAGGGATAATCCTACTTCTCCTTTAAGGCAGTCAGGAATAATAGCCTTATGAACCACTATAACTAGTGCCTGAGTCTTAGCTAGTTAGCTAACATTAATATCTCCCCTTATACCAGCCTCTAAGCTGTAATTAATTATGTAGCTAAGTATTGCAGTAAGATGGAGAAGTAGACTGATAGTTATGCCGGCCTAGGGTGGTAAATCTTGCCTTATGTCTCCTACTAGAATCCACTTCTATCTTTTGCCTCGCGTCTGATGAACAAGTTGCTTAGTAAGAGAGACTTTTCAGGATAGGAGATCTGCTATATCTTGCTTAACTGCAAGCTGCAGGAAGGTACCTGTATTATAAGAGCTGTTAATTGCTATCTCTATGAGCAACAGGGACGGTTGCTTTGCCTCTGAGGTGATTGTGATGATAGTGAGGTTGCTAGAATATATGAGAAGTATTTTTTTTGCTTTCCCCTTTATAAAGAACTTACTTATCTTGACTTTCTATCTAACTGGAATATAAGTAAGAGGGATAGGAGAAAGTGGATACGCTGGAGTTGTTAAGCCAAGCCTTGCATGCTATACTACTTCCTGCAGTATAAGTCTAATCCCTAACATCCTTAATATGATGATTTTTGTTATGTGAAGCTAATGCTAGCTCATTCACATTGCGATCCTAGCGAACTATGCAAGATCGATGGCATTAAGTATGACTTGTATGCGTCTGCTGCTGAAGTCTATTATGCGAAGCACTAGCACCCTGATGACTATTATGGCACACCTAACGCTGAAGAATGTTAACTAGATCTGGATAAGTTTGAGGAAGAATTTCATGAGCCTGAACTTCTAGAGGAGGACTGGCTTGAACTTGCCTGCTAGCTTCCTGACTGCCTACTAAGCTAAGAGGCAATAGATCTTCTGGGTTAACGGGATATTAATATCTAATATAACTGGATACCCTATGTTAGCTGCTACGCTAACCTAGGAATCATTTAAGGCGATTATTGGCGCCACTTTATTAGGCAGTATTGTCTCTATATGGATGTTAAAGACCTGCCTTTAGATATCTGTGATACGCTTAACCTAGAGCAGCGTGTAGTATATAATACCTTTATTAGGCATTTCTAAAGTAGCAGTAAGGAGCAGATCCTACTCTAAGTTGATGGTAGTGGTGGGATAGGCAAGTCTTACATGATTAAAGTCCCCTGTCTTTGCATCTTTAGAGGCTTGCAGGTAACTGGCCTAGTCTAATTTGGAGAGTTGTACCTACTGGAGTTGCAAGCAACTAGATTATGGGAATAATATTACACTTTCTCCTCTAGCTACCTGTAGATAGGACTTTTATAGAGCTATCCCTAGCAGATGCTAATGCTATCTAGAATAAGCTATGTAATGTTAGGTATCTTGTAATTGATAAGAAAAGCATGCTAGGTCTGCATTAGCTTTTGTAGATTAATAAACGCCTTTACTAAGTCTTTCCTGGCAGAGTAACTGAGTTCTTTAGTAGCATAAGCATCATCCTTATTAGTGACTTCTTCTAGCTCCTGCTAGTTGCAAATAAGCCTCTCTACTTTAATGGGCCGCTTAAGGACCTGCATGAGGTCTCTGGTTAGATAGTATATAGGGCATTTAACTACACTGTCTTCTTAAAGAAGGTCTAGCAGCAGCAGGGTAATAACCAAGCTAGCTTTTATCTTACGCTTTTAGAGGTATGTAGTCTCAAGTTATCTATTAAATTGTAGAAACTGCTAAGCCAGCATATGCAGGTTAAGCTAAGCTAGCGCAAGGTTAATACGTTTAATACTGCTCTTTGTATCTATAGCAAGAAGACTTATATTAATAAGTATAACTACAAGCACCTTATCTGCTTAAAGCACCTAGTAATTAAAGTTATAGTGAAGAATATTAGTAATGGTGCTAATAAGGTAATATTAGAATAAGCTGGCAACCTAGCTGGCCAGTTTCTGGTATATATTAGTGCTTATCTTATGCTAACCTAGAATATCTAGTAACTAGCAGGCCTAGTTAATGGCGCCTAAGGAATAGTATATAATATTAGTTAGGCCCCTAGTGCTAATGTACATTATAACCTGCTATGTATTATTATAATAGTAATAGATAAGTATGCTAGGCTGTTATATTTAACTACAGATAATAGGCGCAAGGTAGTACCTATACTCCTAGTAAAGTAAGACTTCTTTCTAGGGATATCTGCATGTATATAAAAGCAGTTCCCACTTATAGTATTATATGCTATTACAGTTTACAAGTTACAGAGCACTACGGTGGATAAGATGGTAATAGATCTGTTAGAATGTAACTTCTAGATAGGTCTTAGCTATGTTGCGGTGTCTAGAGTCAAGACGTTAGACGGGTTAATAATTGATATCCCTTTTAAATAGGCATCTCTCTACTATGAGAAGCTACCTGATAGCAAGTAGAGTTCTATTATGTTATTTACGCTTAATGCTCTGCAAGCCCTAATAGTGTAGTACAGTGGGGCGGCGAAAGTTCCAACACATTTCGGGTCCAACCCCGCTTTCAATAAAACATCAATATCAACACTATAACTTCATCGCGTTATTTCTACAGATTAAAATGCCTAGAATAAGGCAAAAAGCATATCATTCTCCTTATATAAGAATAAGGTTTATAATAATATATAAATTAGGCATTTATATTAAAGATATTGCAGATAGAGAGGAGTTAAGTCATTATGCAATCTACAGAATTATTTAATGCAGTTAATATTAAAAGTCTACTAAAGATAAACTGCGCTCTAGCAGGCCCTTAGCCTTATTAGATCAGGATAAAATGCATATTAAAATACTTATTAAGAATAACCCTTTTATCTTATATAGAGATATTATAAGTCAGGCGCGGCTAAGGGCATTGCTAAAGATAATTTATTACTAGCTTATTAATAAGAAGATATAATATAGACTTGCACTTTAATGCCTATTTCTTACTAAAGAAGCTGCTTAATTAAGGAAATCTTTTATAGATAAATACTATTATAAAGATAAGTTATTTTAGTATAATTAGTAGTTTTCTAATAAGATTACAATTAACTGTATAGATAGTAACTATACTAAGTAGTTATTTTATTAAGCTGTAAGTCTAAGGACTTCTTTTTTAAAAGCTTCTTCTAATAATACTACAGGGCAAGAGACTTTATAAGGATAAAGTCTAAGCCTGCAGATAGCCTGCAAGACATTTACAGATGTTTTACAGTGCAATTAACTATAATAAACTGTTTACAGTTATCCCTCTTCTAGAGGACTCTAAATCTAAGAGGGAGAGAGTAATAGGCTAGCATATTCTATCCTATCTTTAGTCTTACATTCCTAACCTTATTAAGAAAGGAAAGACTTTTTAGCATAATAATGCCTATACATTTACTTATTAGAAAGTTTAAGACTGGTTCTATCCCTAGGCAAGAAGAAGAGGAGTCTTTCTTGCTAACTGGCCTCTATATAGTTCTAATCTTAGTTCTATTAAAAATCTCTAGAAAGTCCTTAAGGAGAGGATATGCAAAACATATCCTGAAATTGCTGCTTATCTAAAGTCTACTGAGGCAATTGACTGACTGATTGCAGCTGCAGAGGAGTTATAGACTGAGATTGAAGATAATGTAGTTAAAAACATAATAAAATTGATGCCTAACTAACTGAATAAGTATTATTATATAAATAGCTACTACACTAAGTATTAAGCTATATAGCTAGAATCTCCTTCTAATTCTTTACAGATTTATATATATATTATTATAATTAAATAAATATTGCCTAGTTAATTGTAGAGTGAAATGGCAGGGTGCAATCAGGGTGGTTAGGGTAAAATCGGGATGTGTTAGAACTTTTATCCATGCACTGTAGGTGTTTTAATGAAAGTCTGTAACTAGGATTAACGCAAGAAATAGCAACTTGATTAGCTACTATTCTAACCTCTTTTTCCTTTATGATGTCGCTATAGTATATAGACTGTAAACAGAAAGGTCGCAATCATGTACATGCTACTTCACAGAGCGACAGTATATAGAGTCATTAGTATAGAATATTATATCATAGAGATACATCCTTTAGACTGTATTACACCCTCCCCACCTCCGGTGAGTGTATTAGCATATTTTATAATAAACCCATTTAATCGCTTAAAACTAACTACTATGCCTTTCCTCAGATATCGCAACAACTATCTGACATTTCTTGTTATGTATGCCCGCTCTTGCCGCATTCCTGCACAGCGCCTTTCCCTCAGTCACGCTAACCCTCCTTAACCACTACTTATTAACGTTTCGCCTACTACTTTCCCATCTACATCCCATATAAATAATTATTTGCCTTGCTCCCCCTACTCTTATCACCACTCCTTTCTGTAGTCAGGTACTTCTTACCCTCCGCTGCCAGCTTAGTATCTCATCTGCTTACAGTGATTATTCCATTTCTCTGTAGCCCTGATATTTCACCCTTATTCATACTGCGATACAGTAATTCCACCCTTTTAGACATTGCTTCTAGCATTCTAGTACTTTAATATGTAACTTCTATACTATGCAATTGCAGCGTAATCAAAAGCATTTGCTTTTATAAATCCATCCTTTCTATTATTATTATAACCTGATCTTTTATATATAGCCAATTTAAACCATTGCATAATGCTTTTAACCTGGATTTATTTCTATATGAGATTTTAGTTAGAATCCGCCCTACGCCTTCTAATAACGCCTGGCTCTCGTAAAGAATTGGCAACCCTAAATCCTGTTGCGTTTCAGCTCTAGAAAAGCAGAGGATATTAGAGATAGCCTCTAGAATGGCTAAGTAGTATTTCAGGGCCCTTAATAGGGAGATTAACTTGTTACTTAATATACTAAAGGCACTGTATATATGCGCTGTAGTCTAACCTAGCTTCATAGTAAGCAGGGTTTAAAATTCCCATAGGTACCCTATAATAGCTTAATGCCCAGTTACCTAGGCATCTAGTTAGGTAAATAATATTATATATAGGTACCTATAGGTATTTTAGAATGTTCTTATAATACCTATAATATATATAGGTACTAGAAATTGCCTATAGGTACTTATAGGTAATATTATACTCTTTTATATAACTCTTAAAAGTAGTATAAATATAATATATTTATAGTAATTATTTATAATAATTTATATAAAAAGCATATTTATATATATAAAAAAAACATTAAATTAAATATATACTATTTATATAAAAAGTATTATTAGTTTCTAGCTAACTGCTTAATACTAGTATTTTAAGAATCTATTCTTTTAATTTAGCTTCTAACTTATAATAACTGCTATAAGTTAGTATATTAAGCTTTATTTAATCTAGGTCTTTTTAAAGGTATATAAAGATAGAGGTTAATAGAATCTAAATTATAAAAAGACTAAGGTAGGCTTAATAGTATAGATAATAGGGATTAGTTAGTAAATAATTATAAAAGTTATAAGTTTTAAAAATAAGAAGAAGATATCTATAATTAGGGAAGAATAGAAAATAGTTATTAATAGGTTACTAATAGTATATTTATATAAATAACTTCTTCTTTATATGTTATTAGCAGATAAAGGAAAGTTAAATATTATAATATCTCTTTAAGTAATATAGAATATATAAGGGCTTTTTATAGCTCTTTAAGCTAGTCTAGGGAATCCTTTATAAAAGAAGATAGCTTAAATAAGTCTAAATTAAAAGACTCTTAGAATTAGTTTAAGGCTATAGAATAGAAATATAATAAAAACCTTTCTTTAATTAAGGAAACCTTTAAAGTATATTATTTATATTAGCATATAAAGCAATATATACTCTATGCTCTTTTAATTGTAATAGTACTTAGCTATATTGCAAGAAGGTCTCTAGCTATATAGCTTAATGTAGAATATTTAAGATTATAAGTAATATAAGCTTAGAATTAAAAGAGGCTTTCTTTAAATTGCCTTTCTATTTATTATATTAGTTAATAATATAATATAATACTATATTAAATATACCTTTTTTAAAGAAAGATCTATATATAGTTAAAGTTAATTTTTAAGAGTAGCTAGCCTATAAACTATAATAAGTATATAATTATTACATTAAATTACTATAAATACCTTTTTAAGACTAAGAAAACTAAAAAGAAGATTTTATTCTTTTATTAATAGTAATATAAATAGATTTATATAGCTAGATATATATTAAGAGGCATAGAGTTAAATGAAGTTAGCTTTAGCTTATTCTTTAATACTACTAATACTTAAAGATAAAAGAATAGATTAAATACTGCTTTAGTAAGTATCTTATTTTAATTTTAGTAAAAGTAAAAGAAGAAGAATAATAAGGTAAGGGGTCTTAGTAATAAATAAATCTATATACTTATATAGCTTTATTATAGCTTAATAAATGCTACAAGAAAGAACCTTTACCTAAGGTTAATAATTTTAGCTGCCTTTAAGTAGAAAGAGCCTCTCTTAATAAATACTAAAATATCAGCTAATAATCTTAAGCTAAGTCTATATAGCAGATAAGCTATTAATAGCTAAATAACTAATAGAATTAAAAAGATAAATAAAAATATAAGTATAATTAATAAGGTAATTAATTTACTGCTAATTTTTAGTAGTAATCTTATAATTCCTATTAAGGTAATCTTTAAACTATTCTTAGATAGATAGTTTTAGTATCCTAGCCCTTATAAGCATTATAGTTATTAAGTTCTATTAAATTAAGATATTATAAATTAATTTTAAAGGTTATAAAATAGTCTTATTTTATATTTAGTAAGCTTAAGTCTCTTTAAATTTTTATATAAGCTTAGAACTTTAGGTAAATTTAATAGTAAGGCAATAAACCTAGAAGATAATTAATTATAATTAACTTAGTAATTACTATATGCAATTACTATAAGGAATATATTATAAGAAGAAATATATATACTTAAAGAATAAATAAAAATAGATAATTAATACTAATAAGATTAGATAATTAGTCTATAACTTGCTATTTTAAGGCATTAAATTAATTATCTATTAGGTTTTTATTATTAAGGCCTTTATTTTAAGAAAGGTTATCCTTTTTATCTTTATTTTTATTATAATTATTACCCTTTAAAATTACTATCTCTTAAGATATAATTCTAATATAATTTATAATTTCTTATATAATAAGGTTTAGAATATAGACTATATATTATATAAAATAAAGGCAGGGTAGGGGTATAGGCTATAACTTAGTCTTAATCTTATAATTTAAATCCTTAATATTAAGATATATACTATTATTTGCTATAATTACCTAAAAGCAATTTAAAAGATAATAATTCTAGAGGCTATATATTATATAAAAGTTTAGTATAACTTTACCTTAATTCTTAGATATATTAATAAATCTAAGTATAACCCTTTTAAGTTACTATTAAATATTAAGAAAATAAGTAAAGATACTAAGAATAGTAAACTTATTATAAGGTATTAACTATATATTTAATATAAGAAAGACTTTAGCCTTTAGGGAAAGAGTTTAAAGAATAGCTTCTTATAAAAATAGAGATTTATCTTAAATTCATTTAGTAAGAGTTAAGCTACTAGGTAGTTAAAAGTATAATAAGATAAAAGCTATAAGCTGCTAGAATGCTAAATTTACTATAATATTTATAGATAAATAGCTATTAGTAATAAAATAAGTAAGATAGTAAATAGATTCTATTTACTACTTAGTAATATTAATCTATTAAAAGTAAGCTAAGATTATTACATTTAATTACTATAAATATACTTATATTAAAATTAAAATATATTATATTAATTCCTTTAGATATTCTTATTCTAGAAGCCTTTTTCTTATAAATAGTTAAGTTTAAATGCCTATATATGCTTAATATACTAGTTCTAGATACATTAAGATATATTAGAGTAATATAGTAAAAGCAGTATATAATCTATAGTCTTCTATCTAATCTCTATAGACTTTAATTAAATTAAAACTAATTAAAAGAGTCTTTTTTCTTCTAGAAGATTTTTAAAGCCTTTAACTCTAGTAATTAGAGTAAATAGGAAGTACTAGGTATAGATTTAATATATAATATCTACTATTATATTATTTTTTATTAAAGAAAAAAGGTATTAATAGTAAAAGGGTTAAATAAAATATAAAAAGGCTTACTAAGTATAGTTAGTTTAAGGCTAAGTAAGCTTTATAAAGATATTTTAGTAATAAAATATAACTTAGAATTAGTTTAAGAGTAAAAAGAAATTTTTAAAAAGGATTACTATAAAAGATTATTATCTTACTTAATAACTTTAAACTAAAAGATTTATAATTATATTAATTAATTTTAACTATAATAAATTAAAGCTATATTAAGTTAAAGTAAGCCTTTAATATAATACTTAAAACTTTAATATATTTTATTATATAAATGCTAGATTACATTTAGTTAGCTAAAAAAGCTATCTTTACTTAAACTTAATAAGAATTTAACTATAAATAAAAAAGGTTTTTTAATTCTTATTTTTCTTTTTTTTTATAACTTATAAAATTTTTAAAATAATATAAATATATTACTTTTAAAATAATACTTAATAATCTTAAAAGTAAAATTCTTTTTAAAGTATATATTATATTAATATTTTACTTACTATATATATTTATTTATTAACTATTTTATAGGTATTATTACCTTAATTAAATTAACAATTAAGCTCTTATACTTTAAGATTAACTTTATAATATAGTAAAAAATTATAATAGTTAAATATAAAGCTATTAAGTAAAATTAAAAATAAACTAAAGAGGTTAAGAAAAAAATATATAATATAAAATAAGTAAAAGCCTTAAGGTTATATATAGTAGCAATTAAAATAGAATAGTAAGTTAATTTTTAAGTATCTTTTACTATTTATATTAATATAATAAGTAAAAATTCTTTAAAATATCTATTAACTCTAATATATAATTAAACTTCTTATACTATAACTACTATTTTAGTAAATTATTTAAGAAATTAAGTTAAGTATAAAGTCTAATTTACAATTTTAATTATTAGCAATTAAAGCACTTTAAGAAATAAGTAAAAGCTTTATTATTATACTATTTAAAAGTAAGTTAAATATTTATATTTTAGAAATCTTAATTAAGTATAATTAAGCTTAAACTTATATATAATTTATATAAAGTATATAACTTTATATTATATTAATATAAAATTAGTAAAAATAATTTATAAAAATATAAAATCTTAAAATAGCTTTTTAAAATAATAAATAAAAGGTATATTAGCTAATTACTATAAATAATTAGCTTAATTAACTCCTTACTATACTTTAACTTAAGTAAATAAAAATCCTTAGTATCTTATTCCTTATACTAATACTAGCTATATATTTTTTACTTATTTCTCTTCTTTAAAGACTCTTAAAGGCATTAAGGTAATTTAAGGTTTAGTATTAATAAGCTCTAATAGCTTATAAGCTCTAATAAAGAGCTAAAATATAAGATAATTAGTACTTTTAAAATGTTATAATACTTCCTTACCTAGGCCTAAATGCTATAAGGTAATATTATTCTAAAGAGATAGAAGCCTAGAAAGGTAATTCTAGGGTTTAAAATACCTAGCCTATAGGTATCTATAGGTACCTATTTAATAGGGGTATATACCTAGAGATACCTATTTTAGATGCCTACCTACAGGCAGGTACCTAGATAGGATAATTATATAGATATAAGTACTTATAGGTAAAGATTAGTTATAAATTAATACCTAGATAAAAATTTAAATTATCTATAATATATATCTTTAATTTATAATAATTAAATATAATAATTGCTTTAAATTAGTAGTAAATTAGTATCTTATAAGCCTTTACTCTTAATGCCTTAATAAATCTCTTAAGAAAAAACATTAAAACTATAGCAGTTTAGTTATTACCCTAGACCTAGTCCTCTAGTACACTCTTATATGTATCTTTACTACTATTCTATAGCTCTTAATTAGGCTTATCCTTACCTCTATCCTGCATCTCTTAATTAATCTTATCCTTACCTCTATTCTACATCTCTTAATTAAATATAGCTTTATCTTTATTTAGCTTATTAAGAGCATTTTTAAGTCTAGCTGCTAGATCTTCTAGGTTAACCTGTATTTTAGACTTTTTCTATCTATCTTATTGCTATTTCTATATTTTAGTATCCTTAATAGTATATACTTAAGCTTTAATGCATTTATCCCTTTTATAAGCTTAAATTTCTCTTAATTCTACTTAATCTTATATATATAATACTACTTAATTTTCTTTAATGCTAAAGAATAGAAGTAACTTAATAGTATTTAAATTAATTATTTACTAGAAGTAATTATTTATAAGGTTTACTATAGTATATTAAATGTAATAATATATTTATATATCCTTCTTTTAAATAGTCTTATAGCTAGTATAAGTAAATAAAAGATTAATATTAAAATTTAAAATTAATAAGTATAACTAATTATTATATAAAATTACTATAAATAACTTACCTTTAAAGAGCTAGTATATAAAAGCTTTAATTACTTCTTTAAAAGTACTAATAGCATTAAAGGTAATATAAATAGAAGCTATAATATAGTCTCTAGTTATATTAAATATAATTTTATAAATAAGGTAAATAAAGGGGGTATATATAATAGTAAGCTTATTGCTTTTAAGAATTTAAGTTTTATAATCTTTTATCTAGCAATTTATAATAGTATTAAAAAAAAGAATTATAATATAAATAAACTGCTTACTAAAAGTAATAATAAGACCCTTAAGATAAGATTTCCCTTTTAGTATTTAGGCTTTATATATACTTTTTTAAGGCACTTTACTAGTAATAGACTTTTAAGGCTATTTACTACTAGTAGTCTTTTAAGCTGCTTATAGGAAAGGGCTTTAGCTACTAGTTATTTTAGGTAATTAGAGAATTAAAAGTAATTATCTTAATAGATTACTATAAGAAAAAGAGATTAGAGAAAGAAACTCTTAAAATAAAGAAAAAAAGAATTAAAAATTATAAAATTTAAAAGATTATATAGTATTAAAATTTAAGATATAAGCTTAATAGAAGTAATTATCTTAATTAATTACTATAAAAGGATTAATTAAAAAGGCTAGAATAAAAAGAAATACTAAATTCTACTTAAAACTTATAAATTTTAAAATTTAAAGGGTTTAAAAGGTTAAAGTTAAGTTAATATTAAGATTTAGTCTTTTAAGTAATAGATCTTAGTATAGTAATTTATTATAAATTTTAAGCTAATTAAAAGAGAGTATTTTACTAATTATTGCCTATTTAGGATTAATACTTTAAATTTAAGATCTATTTTTTTATTTCTATTATAATACTAAAAATCTTAATTTTCTCTTAAACTTATCTCCCCTAAACCCTTAATTTTTTAGCTTTTAAGATATAATTGCCTTTAGCTATAAGAATATTAATTTTTATACTCTAGCCTTTATCTTCCTTATATATTATAGTAAAAGCTACTATTTTCTAATTTTTCTTAAAGTAGAAAAAATAAGTAATAGGAGTTAAGGTAAGAAGCTTATTTATACTTATAGTAATTATTTAAGCTAATCCTCCTAGGGCATCTACCTAGTAGGCTATTATGTAAATAAAAGCCTAAGGAGGATTTATTAATAAATCCTTATATAAAGAAAGCCTATACTAGAATAGATATACTTCCTGTAAAATGCTATAAATATAAAACTATAAAGAAGAACTTTAATTAGCAGTAGAGTTACTTAAAGACTAAACTCTACTAATATATAGACTATCTTAATGCTAATAAGGCAATTAAAAAAGCACTTAAAGATACTGCTTTTAATAACTATAGTATAGATTAATAAGTATATTTTATTTACTAATATTTAAAGGCTAATTTAAGGTAGTATTAGAAAGGGTAAATATTATAATCTCTTTAAAGATAAAGCATTTACAGTATTAACTTTTAAGGCTAGTAAAATCCTATAGAATGATAATAATTCTCTCTAAAAGGATATTAATAATCTTATTAAGGAAAATAATTACTAGCTTGCTTCTATTAATAAAATGCTTAATTAAAATAAAAGTTAAGCTATAGTCTTACTAAAAACTAATAAATAGATTAAGTAGTAAAAGATTATAGTATAAAAATATAATATTTTTAAATTAATTTAAGCTAATTATTTAAGTTAATCTTAAAATTTATATAACTTATATTAAATAGCTAATAATTACTATATTATATTCCTTATAGGTTAAATGTAATAAAATTATAAACTACTTTTAAAATGTTAAGTATAAGATTAATGCTATTTAAACTAAGTTTAAGTTCTTTAGGTAAGTATTTATAGTAATTATTTATAATAATTACCTACTTATAATTAGCTATAAATAATCTATACTTTTACTTTATAATTTAAATATCTTTTTTTAACTTAAATTATATATTTAGTATATTATAAAACTAAAGAATTTAAAGGTACTTAAGCCCTTTAATCTATTCTTTAAATTATCTATAGATAATTAAGCTCTTATATAAAAGCCCTTTAGTAAGCTTCTAGGTTTAAGTTAAGCATATAAGGATATTTTTCCCTTTAAGTTCCCTTTAGTATAAAAGTAATAGTAAGATAATATTCTTATAAGATTTTATAATATATTAATTTATTATAGTAACCTTAATAGATTTTAAGTTTTTTATTATTAAGGATAGCAGGTATAATAAGAAGCTTATTAATATTCCTATTAAACTAATAAACCCTTTATACTTAGAAAGATTTAATAAATCTATTACTAGTAGAGGCATATATCTACTATATAGGATTACCTTCTTAGGCTTCTATCTCTTTAGGATAATATTACCTTATAGCATTTAGGCCTAGGTAAGGAAGTATTATAGCATTTTAAGAGTGCTAATTATCTTATATTTTAGCTTCTTATTAAAGCTTATAAGCTATTAGAGCTTATTAATACTAAACCTAAGATTACCTTAATGCCTTTAAGACTCTTTAAAGGAAAGAAATAAGTAAAAAATATATAGCTAGTATTAGTATAAAGAATAAGGTACTAGAGATTTTTATTTACTTAGATTAAAGTATAGTAAGGAGTTAATTAAGCTAATTATTTATAATAATTAGCTAATATGCCTTTTATTTATTATTTTAAAAAGCTATTTTAAGATCTTATATTTTTATAAATTATCTTTACTAATCTTATATTAATATAATATAAAGTTATATACTTTATATAAATTATATATAGATTTAAGCCTAATTATACTTAATTAAGATTTCTAAAATATAAATATTTAACTTACTTTTAAATAGTATAATAATAAAGCTTTTACTTATTTCTTAAAGCGCTTTAATTACTAATAACTAAAATTGCAAATTAGACTTTATACTTAACTTAATTTCTTAAATAATTTACTAAAATAGCAGTTATAGTATAAGAAGTTTAATTATATATTAGAGTTAATAGATATTTTAAAGAATTTTTACTTATTATATTAATATAAATAGTAAAAAGTACTTAAGAATTAACTTACTACTTTATTTTAATTGCTACTATATATAACTTTAAGGCTTTTACTTATTTTATATTATATGTTTTCTTTTTAACCTCTTTAGTTTATTTTTAATTTTACTTAATAGCTTTATATTTAATTATTATAATTTTTTACTATATTATAAAGTAAATCTTAAAATATAAAAACTTAATTATTAATTTAATTAAAGTAATAATACTTATAAAATAGTTAATAAATAAATATATATAGTAAGTAGAATATTAATATAATATATATCTTAAGAAGAATTTTACTTTTAAGATTATTAAGTATTATTTTAAAAGTAATATATTTATATTATTTTAAAATTTTTATAAGTTATAAAAAAAAAAGAAAAATAAGAATTAGAAAACCTTTTTTATTTACAATTAGATTCTTATTAAGTTTAAGTAAAGATAGCTCTTTTAGCTAACTAAATGTAATCTAGCATTTATATAATAAAATATACTAAAGTCTTAAGTATTATACTAAAGGCTTACTTTAACTTAATATAGCTTTAGTTTATTATAGCTAAGATTAATTAATATAATTATAAATCTTCTAATTTAAAGTTATTAAGTAAGATAATAATCTTTTATAGTAATCCTTTTTAAAAATTTCTTCTTACTCTTAAACTAATTCTAAGTTATATTTTATTACTAAAATATCTTTATAAAGCTTACTTAGCCTTAAACTAACTATACTTAATAAGCCTTTTTATATTCTATTTAACTCTTTTACTATTAATGCCTTTTTTTTTTTAGTAGAAAATAATATAATAGTAAATATTATATATTAAATCTATACCTAGTACTTCCTATTTACTCTAATTATTAAAATTAAAGGCTTTAAAAATCTTCTAAGGGAAGAGAGACTCTTCTAGCTAGTTTTAATTTAATTAAGGTCTATAGAGATTAGATAAAAGACTATAGATTATATGCTGCTTTTACTATACTACTCTAATACATTTTAATGTATCTAGAACTAGTACATTAAGCATATATAGGTATTTAAACTTAGCTATTTATAAGAAAAAGGCTCCTAGAATAAGGATATTTAAAGGAATTAATATAATATATTTTAATTTTAATATAAGTATATTTATAGTAATTAAATATAATAAGTCTAGCTTACTTTTAATAGATTAGTACTACTAAGTAATAAATAGAATCTATTTACTATCTTACTTATTTTATTACTAGTAGCTATTTATCTATAAATATTATAGCAAATTTAGCATTCTAGTAGCTTATAGCTTTTATTTTACTATACCTTTAACTACCTAGTAGCTTAACTCTTACTAAATGAATTTAAGATAAATCTCTATCTTTATAAGAGGCTATTCTTTAAACTTTCTTCTTAAAGGCTAAAGTCTCTCTTATATTAAATATATAGTTAATACCTTATAATAAGTTTACTATTCTTAGTATCTTTATCTATTTTCTTAATACTTAATAGTAACTTAAAAGGGTTATACTTAGATTTATTAATATATCTAAGGATTAAGGCAGGGTTATACTAAACTCTTATATAATATGCAGCCTCTAGAATTATTATCTTTTAAATTGCCTTTAGGTAATTATAGCAGATAATAGTATATATCTTAATATTAAGGATTTAAATTATAAGATTAAGACTAAGTTATAGCCTATACCCCTACCCTGCCCTTATTTTATATAATATATAGCCTATATTCTAAACCTTATTATATAAGAAATTACAGATTATATTAGAATTATATCTTAAGAGATAGTAATTTTAAAGGGTAATAATTATAATGAGGATAAGGATAGGGGGGATAGCCTTTCTTAAAATAAAGGCCTTAATAATAAGGACCTAATAGATAATTAATTTAATGCCTTAAAATAGCAAGTTATAGATTAATTATCTAATCTTATTAGTATTAATTATCTATCTTTATCTATTCTTTAAGTATATATATTTCTTCTTATAATATATTCCTTATAGTAATTGCATGTAGTAATTACTAAGTTAATTATAATTAATTATCTTCTAGGTTTATTGCCTTACTATTAAATTTACCTAAAGTTCTAAGCTTATATAAAAATTTAAAGAGACTTAAGCTTACTAAATACAAGATAAGACTATTTTATAACCTTTAAAATTAATTTATAATATCTTAATTTAATAGAACTTAATAACTATAATGCTTATAAGGGCTAGGATACTAAAACTATCTATTTAAGAATAGTTTAAAGACTACCTTAATAGGAATTATAAGATTACTGCTAAAAATTAGCAGTAGATTAATTACCTTATTAATTGCACTTACATTTTTATTTATCTTTTTAATTCTATTAGTTATTTAGCTATTAATAGCTTATTTACTATATAGACTTAGCTTAAGATTATTAGCTGCTATCTTAGTATTTATTAAGAGAGGCTCTTTCTACTTAAAGGTAGCTAAAATTATTAACCTTAAGTAAAGGTTCTTTCCTATAGTATTTATTAAGCTATAATAAAGCTATATAAGTATATAGATTTATTTATTACTAAGACCTCTTACTTTATTATTCTTCTTCTTTTACCCCTACTAAAATTAAAATAAGATATTTACTAGAGTAGTATTTAATCTATTCTTCTATCTTTAAGTATTAGCAGTATTAAAGAATAAGCTAAGGCTAACTTCATTTAACTCTATACCTCTTAATTTACATCTAGCTATATAGATCCATTTATATTACTATTAATAGAGGAATAGAATCTTCTTTTTAGTTTTCTTAGTCTTAAAAAGGTATTTATAGTAATTTAATGTAATAATTATATACTTATTATAGTTTATAGGCTAGCTACTCTTAAAAATTAACTTTAACTATATATAGATCTTTCTTTAAAGAAGGTATATTTAGTATAGTATTATATTATATTATTAACTAATATAATAAATAGAAAGGCAATCTAGAGAAAGCCTCCTTTAATTCTAGGCTTATATTACTTATAATCCTAAATATTCTGCATTAAGCTATATAGCTAGAGACCTTCTTACAATATAGCCAAGTACTATTACAATTAAAAGAGCATAAAGTATATATTACTTTATATGCTAATATAAATAATATGCTTTAAAGGTTTCTTTAATTAAAGAAAGGTTCTTATTACATTTCTATTCTATAGTCTTAGATTAATCCTAAGAGTCTCTTAACTTAGACTTATTTAAGCTATCTTCTTTTATAAAGGATTCCCTAGACTAGCTTAAAGAGCTATAAAAAGCCCTTACATATTTTATATTACTTAGAGAGATACTATAATATCTAACCTTCCTTTACCTGCTAATAATATATAAGGAAGAAGTTATTTATGTAAATATACTATTAGTAACCTATTAATAACTATCTTCTATTCTTCCTTAATTATAAATATCTTCCTCTTATTCTTAAGACTTATAACTTTTATAATTATTTACTAACTAATCCCTATTACCTATACTATTAAGCCTACCTTAGTCTTTTTATAATTTAGATTCTATTAACCCTTATCTTTATATACCTTTAAAAAGACCTAGACTAAGTAAAGCTTAATATACTAACTTATAGCAGTTATTATAAGTTAAAAGCTAAATTAAAAGAATAAATTCTTAGAGTACTAATATTAGGCAGTTAGCTAGAGATTAATAATACTTTTTATATAGATAGTATATATTTAATTTAATGTTTTTTTTATATATATAAATACACTTTTTATATAGATTATTATAAATAATTATTATAAATATATTATATTTATACTACTTTTAAGAGTTATATAAAAGAGTATAATATTACTTATAGGTACCTATAGGTAATTTCTAGTACCTATGTATATTATAGGTATTATAAGAACATTCTAAAATACCTACAGGTACCTATATATAATATTATTTACCTAACTAGATGCCTGGGTAACTGGGCATTAAGCTATCATTAGGTACCCATAGGAATTTTAAACCCTGGGTAATTCTATATAGCAGATATATGCCTTTACTAGCAATAGATTTATTAGATCTTTTTAAGTGTAAAGGGTTTACTAGTTTAATAGAGATATTAATAAGCTTCTTATTATACTTACTATTCTTAATAATAAAAGACTTAAAATCTATTAAGGTTATTATAATAAATTAGTATATTATAAAATCTTATAATAATATTATCTTACTATTACTTTTATACTAAAGGGAACTTAAAGGGAAGAATATTCTTATATGCTTAACTTAAACCTAGAATCTTACTAAAGGGCTTTTATATAAGAGCTTAATTATTTATAGATAATTTAAAGAATAAATTAAAGAGCTTAAGTGCCTTTAAATTCTTTAGTTTTATAATATACTAAATATATAATTTAAGTTAAAAAAAGATATTTAAATTATAAAGTAAAAGTATAGATTATTTATAGCTAATTATAAGTAGGTAATTATTATAAATAATTACTATAAATACTTACCTAAAGAACTTAAACTTAGTTTAAATAGCATTAATCTTATACTTAACATTTTAAAAGTAGTTTATAATTTTATTACATTTAACTTATAAGGAATATAATGTAGTAATTATTAGCTATTTAATATAAGTTATATAAATTTTAAGATTAGCTTAAATAATTAACTTAAATTAATTTAAAAATATTATATTTTTATATTATAATCTTTTATTACTTAATCTATTTATTAGTTTTTAGTAAAACTATAGCTTAACTTTTATTTTAATTAAGCATTTTATTAATAGAAGCAAGCTAGTAATTATTCTCCTTAATAAGATTATTAATATCCTTTTAAAGAGGATTATTATTATTTTATAGGATTTTACTAGCCTTAAAAGTTAATACTATAAATGCTTTATCTTTAAAGAGATTATAATATTTACCCTTTTTAATACTACTTTAAATTAGTCTTTAAATATTAGTAAATAAAATATACTTACTAATCTATATTATAGTTATTAAAAGTAGTATTTTTATGTACTTTTTTAATTACTTTATTAGTATTAAGATAATTTATATATTAGTAGAGTTTAATCTTTAAGTAACTTTACTGCTAATTAAAGTTCTTCTTTATAGTCTTATATTTATAGCATTTTCTAAGAAGTATATATATTTTAGTATAAGCTTTCTTTATATAAGGATTTATTAATAAATCTTCCTTAGGCTTTTATTTATATAATAGCCTACTAAATAGATGCCTTAGAAGGATTAGCTTAAATAATTACTATAGGTATAAGTAAGCTTCTTACCTTAGCTTCTATTACTTATTTTTTCTACTTTAAGAAAAATTAGAAAATAGTAGCTCTTACTATAATATATAAGAAAGATAGAGGCTAAAGTATAAAAATTAATATCCTTATAGTTAAAGGCAATTATATCTTAAAAGCTAAAAAATTAAGAGTTTAAGAAAGATAAGTTTAAGAGGAGATTAAGATTTCTAGTACTGCAGTAGAAATAAAAAAATAGATTTTAAATTTAAGATATTAGTCTTAAATAAGTAATAATTAGTAAAATACTTTCTTTTAATTAGCTTAAAATTTATAATAAATTACTATATTAAGACCTATTACTTAGAAGATTAAATCTTAATATTAACCTAACTTTAACCTTTTAAACCCCTTAAATTTTAAAATTTATAAGTTTTAAGTAAAATTTAGTATTTCTTTTTATTCTAGCCTTTTTAATTAATTCTTTTATAGTAATTAATTAAGATAATTGCTTTTACTAAGCTTATATCTTAAATTTTAATACTATATAACCTTTTAAATTTTATAATTTCTAATTCTTCTTTCCTTTATTTTAAAAGTTTTTATCTTTAATCTCTTTTTCTTATAGTAATCTATTAAGATAATTACTTTTAATTCCTTAATTACTTAAGATAATTAGCAGCTAAAGCCCTTCTCTATAAGCAGCTTAAAAGACTACTAGTAGTAAATAGCTTTAAAAGTCTATTACTAGTAAATAATCTTAAAAGTCTATTACTAGTAAAGTGCCTTAAAAAAGTATATATAAAGCCTAAGTATTAAAAGGGAAATCTTACCTTAAGGGTCCTATTATTACTTTTAGTAAGCAGTTTATTTATATTATAATTCTTTTCTTTAATACTATTATAGATTGCTAGATAAAGGATTATAAAACTTAAATTCTTAAAAGCAATAAGCTTACTATTATATATACCCCCTTTATCTACCTTATTTATAAAATTATATTTAATATAACTAGAGACTATATTATAGCTTCTATTTATATTACCTTTAATGCTATTAGTACTTTTAAAGAAGTAATTAAAGCTTTTATATACTAGCTCTTTAAAGGTAAGTTATTTATAGTAATTTTATATAATAATTAATTATACTTATTAATTTTAAATTTAAATATTAATCTTTTATTTACTTATACTAGCTATAAGACTATTTAAAAGAAGGATATATAAATATATTATTGCATTTAATATACTATAGTAAACCTTATAAATAATTACTTTTAGTAAATAATTAATTTAAATACTATTAAGTTACTTCTATTCTTTAGTATTAAAGAAAATTAAGTAGTATAGTATATATAAGACTAAATAGAATTAAGAGAAATTTAAGCTTATAAAAGGGATAAATGCATTAAAGCTTAAGTATATACTACTAAGAATACTAAAATATAAAAATAGTAATAAGATAGATAGAAAAAGTCTAAAATATAAGTTAACTTAAAAAATCTAGTAGCTAGATTTAAAAATGCTTTTAATAAGCTAAATAAAAATAAAGCTATATTTAATTAAGAGATATAGAATAGAAGTAAAGATAAGATTAATTAAGAGATATAGAATAGAGGTAAGGATAAGATTAATTAAGAGATGTAAGATAGAGGTAAAGATAAGCCTAATTAAGAGCTATAGAATAGTAATAAAGATATATATAAGAGTATACTAGAGGATTAGGTTTAAGGTAATAATTAAGCTATTGTAGTTTTATATTTTTTCTTAAGGGATTTATTAAAGTACTAAAAGTAAAGGCTTATAAGATACTAATTTACTATTAATTTAAAGCAATTATTATATCTAATTATTATAAATTAAAAATATATATTATAGGTAATTTAAATTTTTATCTAGGTATTAATTTATAATTAATCTTTATTTATAAGTATTTATATCTATATAATTATCTTATCTAGGTACCTGCCTATAAGTAGGCATCTAAAATAGGTATCTCTAGGTATATACCCCTGTTAAATAGGTACCTATGAATACCTATGGGCTGGGTATTTTAAACCCTAATAGTAAGGCTAACCAATGTAAGAATACTTGCAGTAAGGCCTATGGCGCTAAGAGGATTGACCTTAAAATCAAATGGCACTGAAAACCTACCATATCAGTAGGGTTTAGGCTGTTGCCTTAACGTGTTGCCAGATCCATAACTGGTTGGTTTTTCCATAACCAGCTCCGATCTAAGGTAACTAGGTCCTTCATCTCTGGACTGCAGCGTTATAGATAGGTCTGGGGTCTCTGCTCTTGATGCCTCTAAAAGAAGTAGACTGGAATTAATGCTATTAGTGTTAAAGCGCTCTAACTTTTTTATATATTATGCCTCCTTCTCTGTTAGTAGGTTGAGGCCTAATGCCTAGAGATATTTATTTAGATTATTGATTAAGGTATTATATTTAGTCATCTTATTACATTCTGCAATAACACCTATCTTCTTTAAACCGGTCTTGGAAGCTTAAATGTTAGATAAAGATATTGCTGTAGGATTAGGTGTAGTTAAGACTGTTAAGTTGTTTGTGACTTAGGAAGGCTCTAGCTGGACCCTATTGATACTAACGTCATTGGATAGCGTTTGAGCTATTCCTATAGGTGGTATGGACATTCCAGGTTTGCTGAGAAGTCTTTTGTATATAGATCAGTGAGACCCTTAATCTCTTAAAAGGAGATAGCCTCATTTATCGCATCAGCATCCTAGCCAAGCAATTTCTACTTGTAAGGCTTACATCTAAGCACACTTCTCCAGGACATAGTCTATCCTTGCCTGAAGATAATAGTGCTTAGGGAGCTGTTGCTAATAAGTGATCTATGGAATATGTAAGAATGGAAGGCAAGCTAGGAGCCAGATGTATACACAAAATACTGCTTTGTATTACGATCTTAACTAGATTGAGCTGCATGCTTAAGGTTTGTTGGAATGCTGCTAGATCTTTTGCTGCCATGAAAGCCTACTGGACTTTTCGCGGAGCACTTAAAAACCACCCTCCTGTGGCATTTTTGCCTATTGATTTGTTGTAATGGGCAATGGTTTTTTGAAAATCCTTGATATGTTCTAAAAGTGTTGTGGAGTATTTATTTATCTGAGCTTAAAATGATTCTGGTATATGAGATAGATTGAGACTCCTGAGCTCGTTTAGCATGGCGAGGAAACTCTAGTACTGTCTTTCTGCGAATTGAAACTCTGATTTTGAACCGCCTTCTTCCTGCAAAGCGCTAATAACCTTATATGTAAATTTGGTGAATATTGCAATATCACCTGAACTGAAGCCGAAACTCATATTTAAGGAAATATTGGGGGATATTTTGTAGTTAAAGTAGGCTTAGGCAAATTTCATTTTTAAGAAGTTTAATAACTAAAAAAAAGAAAATAAAATATAAACTACTGTTAAATGTAGCATGACTGTAATGGGCTAGATAACTGCTACTTATCTAGCAGGCGTAAGAGCTGATTAGCTGCATAAGCAGCCCCCTAGTAAAACATTGCAGCTTGCCTAAGGCAATATGCAGTTTAAACGGCAAATTGCATGGCTGTTTTGGTCTTGCTATAGGTTCAAGCATTAGGCAGCAATAAGTCAATGTAGCAGCATTTGCCTAAGAAAAACGCCTTATCTAGGCAGTTGTATCTGCCTTGGCTGCTGCCTATTCTCTTGTACTTTATAATGCACTTATCCTACCAGATATTGCAACCTAGAAACCCCCTAGCAGCGTGTTGGATACCCTTAAGGCTAAACTTTCCGGTATACAGCCTTATTGATTAGGCTAGCACGTTGCTGCTGCCTGGTTTTCTTTAGCCTAGGGCTTTTTTAAGGTCCTACAATTGGCTCCTGCTATTGTAGATGCGTGCTGCTATTGTAGAAGTTGCCTATAATGCCCCGCCTAAACGGGGGACTGTACTAACATCCTAAGCATGTATATAGCTTGTAAAGTAGTTAAACTGTAGCAGAGTTAAGAATTTTAATGTTTAGTAATAGAGATTAGTAAATATGCTTGGGGTTTAGTATTAGAAATGCTAAGGCATGTTAATTGAGAGTTGATAGAATTAGGCTATGATTACCTTATAAGCATTTCTCTACTAGAACCGCTTACATCTTATTATTATCTTATTATCCTATAGTAGAGCATTTGCATTTCTAAGCCTAGTTGCTGTAATAGCACCAGGCAATGAAGGAATGGCATCCAGATGCTCCCTAGATAGACTCTGCACAGCAATAATACCTTAGAAGCTGCTATCATCAGGAAGCGGGTCTACAAGAACTGCACTTTAACCGAGCTGAACTGGCTAGGAGGCTGCGCTAGATAACTATCAGGTAGTACTTAAGGGGCTAAAGGGTAAACTCTAGTAGAGAAATTCTTTAAGCCAGGTTTCATTAATATTCTTATATAAACTTCTTTAGTAACATTTCCTTAATAAGGGTTATATAAAAGTTTAAAATAGACCCTATTAGCATTAAGTTATTAGATAAAATTATCTAAAAGCTTAAAGTAGACCCTACTAGTAATAATTTGCTAGATAAGATTATTTAAAAACCTAAAGTAAATTATACTAGTAAAAATTCACTAGAGGTATTTACTTAAAATACTTAGAAAATCCCCTCTATTAAGTCTTTCTAGATTAGGATTTATTATCTTTCTTAAGTAGACTTTATTAGTGAAATTTCTATAATAATAGCTATTTAATGATTTTAGCTAGCTACTAATTTAGGGCTTTAATTTTAACTTGCATGGCCTTTAACTAGGTTTACATCTAGTATAAACTGGGATAGAGAAGCTGTTACTTACTGGGTTAGTGCCTATTCTACATATAGGCTAATAGACTAGATTAGCTTAGGAACTGCTGTGCTAAATTTGGATTCAGGGGCTATAACTTTAGTAGATAGCATTACAGGGATATGCCAATTTATCTACAGGTAAACCCTTTCTACTTCGCGGTAATGGTTAGCAGTTTCTATCCTACTCTACCTCTCTTGCCTATCTTTATTATTATTATTATTACAAGTTATCTTTATAAAGATATAGAATTAAAGCAGAACTAAGCACTATTTATTTCTTATATATATTTTATATTAATAAGGCTACTCTATTTAAATCTAGTTAATAGGCTTCTTATATATAATATACTATCTTAATCTTTTTTCTATTACTATTCCTTTCCTTATATAGAATTTTTTTAATTACTTCTCTTATTTATAATATTTATAGTAATTATAAGTACTAGTAGTAAAAAGCTTTTATTTTACTATACTTTATTAGTAATAATTTACTTATATTATTAAGATATATTTTAACGTTTTTCTTATTTAATAGTAATAATACCTTTTTAATAAACTTAAATTTATACTTCTTGCTTCTCTAGTATATATATATATATACCTTAATATTATAAATCTAATAGATATTAAGGCTATTTTTTTTAAAAGTATTTTTTTTTAAAGTTCTTATTACTTTAGTCTCTTTTAATCCTTTAGGTATACTTACTAACTGCTATTATAAAGATATAAAGAAAGGTTAATAAAGTAAGGACTGCAATCTAGTTAAAAGGTAAGAAATAAATTGCTAGTTCTCTATTAACTAATTTTAGCAGATGCTATATTTACATTGCTGGTTTTTAGTTGTGTATATTTAGGGACCTGTTTTAGTCCCTAGAGCCTAGCTCTTTTTGCTCCCCTGTTTGTAGATGCTGTAGGTAAGTTGCCCTGCATGCGTAGCTAAGACCTATCTGCCCCTACATAGGAAGGGATGTACGCTTACTTGATGGCGCATCTGGGATGTATATTGCCATCTAGGTTATAGGTGCTGTTTTAGGAGCTACTTTATACTTAAGCACCTAAATTCTAGGCACTTACTTATCTAAATGGAAATATAAGGTTCCAGTTTATTGCATCTAATATAAGACTCTGGGGCCATGAAATTGGCTATCAATCTAGCTGTAATACAATAGGCTCTAGTTTTTAGGACCTTGTAATGCTAGCTTAGGTTATGAGATAGTATATTGTATCCTGGACTAGCCTTTAGGATAGTATATAATATCATAGCATAGCCCCTAGCATAGTACATTTAGCATTATACTGTACTGTAGTATACGCATTATTATAGTATATTTAATATCCTAGATATGCCTATTTAAGCCTAGGCCTTAAAACTCTTATATTAGACTTGCCTGTAAAGACTATACTTTAATAAGAATGCTCTCTTTATGCTTCCTTATTGCCTATTTTCTCTTTATTTTATACTTACTTTATTAGAATAAGTTTAAATTATCTCCTATCTTTAAGAACATTTAGCTAGGCTATTAGTATACTACCTCTGCTTTACTAATCTAGGTTAGCTTATTTCTATTTAAATATAGTAGTAAAAGCTAACTTTTTAAGTAAATATAAGTGTTTTAAGAAATACTTAAAATCTAATAATAGCTTATTTTTAAATATTTTTAAGTTATATTATAAAGTAAAAGAAATATTATTTATATTATAGCTCTTAATATTAGTTATATTACCCTATAGTATTTATTTTACTATATTATTTAATATAATTATAACTTTAATATTTATAACCTTTTTATTAGCTTTTATAATTACTTTATTTTATTATTTCTTTATTTAATCTTTACTATTTTAATAAGTAATAGCTTTCTATTAAAATATTTTAAAGTTACTTATTAAAAACTAGCCTTTAATTTATATTATAATATAATTAAAAGGCACTTTTAGTATTAATAGTTTAAGTATATAACTAGTATATACTTTTATATAGCCTTTATAATATACTTATATAAAAGTATAAGCTTTATTATTATAATATAACTCTTTAATACTATAAAATAGAAGGTTTTAGAAGCTTTAAGTACTTAGAGTTATATTATAAAGTGCCTAGCAAGTTACTATAAATAATAATCTATTTAATCCTTTTACTTTAATAAGGTTATTTAAAAGAATAAAAAGATTATTTTATATTAAAAAAATAATATAATTATTAAGTACTTAATATACTTTTTATATAACTATTTAAGTTAGGCTTTATAGTAAAGGTTAAGCTTAGTATAAATAAGTTATTTATTTATTAAATAATTAAAATTAATAAAAAATATATTACTAGTAATATATCTAGTATTTTTAAAATTACCTTTTATAATAAGTATTATAAATATTATAATTCTCTATTTATATTAATAATATATTTATATTTAGCTAGTTTTTATAATTATAAACTAGTTATATTTTTTTTTTTTTTTTTTTTTTAAGTTTGCATATTAGCCTTAAAAGGTATCCAAGCATCTCCAAAGTCTATTATAATTTAAACATTACTTGCCTCCCAGGCAGCAAAGCTTCATTAAGTCAATATCATTAAGTTAGCTGCCTTAATTACAGCCTAAACCTAACTGCACTCAAGCCAGCTGGAGAGCCTTTCTTGCTCTTCAGCTGGGCCAGATCTTCCTCTTGCAACCCACTTCAAACACTACTCTCTCGATCCCTGCAGATACCACGCTTCAATCGTCCAACAGTACGACGAGTGGCTCGAGGCCATCGGGTGGCAGGCCGAGAGGGCGACGAGAATCACTCCGCAGTGACGCGAAATGGATAAGAGAGGGGTAATCGCGGGGTTCTGTTAGAAGAAAAATGTATTAAGTTTTATGTAGGTTCAGGAGCCTAAAGTCAAAGACCGTCAGCGTTAGCGGCGATAGAGGGCAGAATTGATCACGCTACACAGCACGTGACCAGTCTACAATCGTAAAGACCAGCCAAACATCAGTGCACTATCAGTATAAACAGGGGATAAACTAGTTATATATTATATAGTATAATTACTTCTACTTTCTATTACTACTAATACTAATAGTCTTTAACTTTAAGCTCTTAAACCTATATAAAACTTAATACATTTTCCTTTTAATAAAACCCTATAATTACCTCTCTCTCTCTTATCCTTATAATAGCTATAATTTAGTCTTCTTTAGTATTTACTAGATCTAGTTCTAGATAGCCTTAAACTACTTATTATATATATTATTATAAAAGGTATTAATAAATACTAGCTTTTTATAATATATATATATTTTTTTAAATAATTTCCTTTTTAGCTTGTTTAGTTCTTTTAGCTTTTTAATAAGAAAAGCCTTTTTAATAAAAAGATCTTACTTATAAAAGTAATATATAAATAAGAGGATTTTATAATTAAAAGCTATTAGCTTTATATAATTAGTATTATTTATTTCTTTTTAAATATATATAATTTCTATTATTTTATTATATAATTAATTATAATCTTTTTTTATTAATAATAGCTTAATTAATCTTATACTTTATATTATAGCCTTTTATTAAATAAGGCTTACTAGAATTAAGCTTATTAAAATTAAATTATAAGCTTTTTTTAAGTATTATAATAGTTTAGCTATAATATTATTAGTAGTTATAATTAAAAAGAAAGGTAAATTAAATAACTTATTATTAAAGTATATTAAATAATTAAACTATAATATATTATAGGAATTAATAGATATTTAAAGTAAATTATAAAAGAAAGATTTAGCCTAGCTAAAGAGTAAATAAGGCTTTCTAGCTAGCTTAAATATAATTAAATTTAAGCTATAATTAACTTAATTAACTTAATAATATTAACTTAATAAAGCTTTACTATTTAGAAGGTAAGTAATATTTAAATTATAATAGACTTTAAAGATATTTAAATACCTTTTAAAGCTAATATATAAACTTAAAAAAAAATATTAAGTTTATATTTATAAAATATATAAGGTATAATATTAAATATATTAAATATTATATCTTTTAATAGTTAATAGTATAAATTAAACTTATTAAAATAAAAAAGTATTATTAATAGCTAGTAAGTTAAGTTTTATTTAATATTAAATAAATATATATATATATTAATTATATTAATAGTAATTATTAAAGTTATTATAAAATTAGTAATAATTTAAGTAAATTATTATTAATTATATTAAGTTAATTATAATTATAAAGACTTAATATTAATTATTTTTAATAAAAGTAATATTAATTAATAAAAAATATAAAGTATATATAATTTTTTTTATTACTATTAGCCTTATATAAGGCTATTAAGCTTTTAACTTTTTAATTAAAGGCTTAAATAATAATGCCCTTATAGTAGGCTAGAATCTAGAAGTTAAAATTAAAAAAGATTTATTTGCCTTAAGTAGTGTAATTGCTACCTTAACTAAGCAGTATATATACTGCCTCTTAGCAGCTGTATTAACCTTCTTTATAATAGTTAAGTCTAACTATATTAAACTAAGCTATACTAGGTTTATTATTAGCAGATTGCATAAAGTATATAACTAAGCTTATTAATTAAGGCAGCTAACTTAATAATATTGACTTAATGAAGCTTTGCTGCCTGGGAGGCAAGTAATGTTTAAATTATAATAGACTTTGGAGATGCTTGGATACCTTTTGAGGCTAATATGCAAACTTAAAAAAAAAAAAAAAATAACTAAGCTTATTAAAGTATTATATCTATTAATAGTAAACTTAATATATATTAAGCTTAATTAATATAAAGAAGTTTTATTAATAATTAATAAGCTAAAATCTATAAAAGTGTAAATAAATATATTTTATATACTTAAAATAGTTATATATAATAATTTACTTCTAAGTGTTAATTAGCTGTATTTACCCTTAATTTATATTCCTTATACTATACTGTATTACCTTATAACCTAATCTAATCTATTACTAACTTATTAAGCTACCTTTAATCTACTAATATTTATAGTTTTTCCCTTAATATTAAAACCTTTATTTTCTAATTTACCTTTTTTCCCCTCTTTCCCCTTTTACTTTCTCTCTTTTATACTATAATAGCTCTTAATTCCTATAATATAATATTTATACTATTAATTTAATTACTATAACTATATATTTTAACTCTATAAATTACTCTTAGTATAGACTGTTACTGCTAGCTAATGTAATTCTAGTAAGGAAGGCCTATTGCTTAGTTAATAGGTCTTAACCCTCTTCTAGCTAATTAGTAAGGTTATTTAAGGCCTATATCTAACTTATAATATATATAAGAATAGATACATTTTATATATTAAGAAGCCTTATTTTATAATTAAAGATTATAAGATTAATTTACTGCTTTAGTAGTAATTTATTAATATATAGTAGGTATTTACTTATAATTTTCTAAATGTAAAGGAAGGTATATAAGTTTAAGATATAATTAAGATTAATATTATTAATATTAATTAAAGGATTAATTATATAATAATTAGCTGCTATATTTAAGGGATTATAGCTAGATTAGCTATTATTAATGCTAATTATATAGTATTATATCTTATAATAGATTTTAAGGTTTTTAGCCTATTTTAAGATAATCTATTTAAGTTAAAGTCTTAGTAATAATTACCTTAACTAGGTAATAATAGAGAAGGCATTTAGCTTTAGTAGGCTAGGGGAAATATCTTTTTTATATTTATAAATTAAGGCTATTTATTTAATTAGATTATAAGGTTAAAGGTAGTAGTATTATATAACCTTAAGACTTAATTTTAAAGTTATTATATTTTTTAATATAATATATAATACTTTATATTATAATATACTAAAAATAAGCATTATATTATATTATCTTATTATATAAGACTCTATTAGCTATACCTTGCGTATTGCTATAGAGATATTTTAACTTTTTAATAATAATTTACTAAGGTTATAATATAATCTCTCTCTTCCCTTAAGTCTTATCCTTAAGACTTACTTTATTATATTTTCTATTAGTTATTTCTTAATAAGTTAAACTTAACTTTATAATTTTTTTTAAAATATCTAACTATATAGTAAAGGCTAAGAAGACTTTTACTAAAAACTAAAAATCTTTTTATATTCTTATTATAGCATTTAAAAATCTTATTATATCTTATTTTAATTATATTTATTAAAGGATAAAGAATTCTTATATTTTTAATTTTTAATTTTATAAAATTAAATTATTATAATCCTTATATTAAATTTAAAATATCTTATAATAGTTATAATTTATTTATAGTAGCTAGTATATTATATTATAATATTTTTATAAATTCTATTAATATAATATTAGCTTAAAAAATAGTTAATAAAAAATATTATTTTAAGTATAAAGAAAAGGCTATTAAAAATAAGCTAATTAAGCTTTAAGTAAAATCTACTTATATTTATAATAGAATAAATACTTAGTTTATTAAAATTACTTATTTAAAGTAGTAATATTATTAGGTAGAAGTAAAGGGATTATATATAATTTAATATAATCTTAACTTAATAGATAAGCTTAAAAGAGTAAAGTAAAATAAGCAATCTGTAATAAAAAGTATTATTATTAATAGTTCTTTCTAGAATTAATTTACTATTATTAAATAATTTAAATAAGATTCTTTAAGTCTAAATACTTTTTTTAATTCTTCTAGTAAAAGTTCTTTAGGAATTATTAAGCATTAATAAGATATTTTAGTAGTTTTTATATATATTTATTTTCTAGGTAGTTTTTCTATTTTATTAAGTATTCTTTCTAGCTATTTCTTTTATATATATCTTTAATTACTTCTACTTTATAGACTTCTAGTCTTAAGATTTCTTATAATTTATTAACTATTTTAACTTATATTATATCTACTACTAATTTAAGTAATAAAATATAAAAGATTAAATAAAGCCTAACTTTTAATAATAGATCTACTTTATAGTTATTTTTTAATATTTTCTATAATACCTTATAAAATCTAATAAACTTATAATTTACTTTATATATTAATTAATTTACTTTAATATTTTTTATAATTAGGTAAATTATATTTTCTTTTAAAAAAGTTAATCCTTTTAACTATTTTAAATTATAGTAGTTCTTTATACATTTTCTAATAAATTTAAGTTTTATTTTTATTTCTTTATATAGATTTTTAAGGTTATTACTTTTTAATATAGTAGTTAAATTAATTATCTTTTCTTATTATATATTATAATATATATTAAATATAAAATTAAAATTAGTATAAGCTAGTATAAGCTTTATGCTTTTATTATATATAATATTATAAGTAAGTTAAGCTATTAAAAGTTTCTTAACTTAATTATTTTATTTATAATTAATATAATATTATAAATACTATTTAAGTATTTAATTTATTTTATTTTGTAGCTTTAACCTAGTAATAACTAATAAATAGGACTTAGGTATTCTAATAATAGCTATAAAAGTATTAATTATAAAGTCTCTAGCTAGACTAAAATCTTAATAAACTTAATTAATAAGGTTACCTTTAAGCTGCAGCATCTTAAGTAACTCTAATTATAATAAATACATTGCTTAACTAGTTAAAGAGCTATAAAAAGCAACTAATAGAGTCTACAACTCCCCTATAACTTTAACCTTTCCTAATCTATCTATCTCTTAAAGATACTTATCTTAATAATTACAAAATTATCAAGAAACCAGCTAAGCCTAGGTTATCTGTAAGTTCTTTACTCTAATTACATTAAATTAATAAGGCTAACCTTAATTACAGTTAAGATATTAAACCTAAGTAACTAGCAGCTAGTAACTGCTATTTATTAATAGTATATATAACCTCCTCCTGCTTACTATAGGTACTGCTAAAGGGTTTATAATAGAGATATTATAGCCTTTTAGCAGTAGGTAACCTATAAAGCAATATAAGAGAAAGCTATATAAGTAAAAGCAATTAGCTATAATAGTTAAATAGATAACTAGCTACTTAGCCTAGCTATCTTTAAGTATAATATCTTTTACTGCTTACTTAAGAACTCTTATTATAGTAGGTAGCTTTAAGGAGAGATATAGCGCTTAATAAATACTTAATTTATAAGTAAAGTTAAATAGTACCTTTATAAATTAAAGAATACCCTTTAGCTTAAATACTAGATTATAAGCATTATTATACTTATAATAATAGTTTTTACTAACTTATAGTTAAGAGATTATTATAAGTAGCATTTAGAGTTTATATATAATAGAATTACTTAGAAAATTCTATAAAGTTAATTATATAAGATAAAAAAAATTCTATGTATAAGAAAGAGTTTATACCTAAAAGTTAAAGAGTCTTTTAGTAGGTAAAATAAAGCTATAATTAATTAAATAGAATTTACCTAATTAAGCATATTTATCTTATAAAATAATAACTAATGCTAAGGCAATAAACAGTAGTATTAACAGTAATTTAATAAAGAAGTATTTAATTTATTTATTTAATTTATCTATTAACTTATAATTTAAATACTATTATAAATTAATAATTTAATTTAAGTTATATTATAAGTAATTACTAAAAGTTTATTATAAATATAAGTCTTTTATTAAAAAGGATTTCTATAAGTAAGCTATATATACTAATAATATATTAATAAAAAATATAAAAAAGTTTTCTAAGTATTAATTAGCTGTATTTACCTTTAATTTATATTCTCTATACTATACTGCATTGCCTTATAACTTAATTTAATCTATTACTAATTTACTAAGCTAGCTTTAATCTGCTAACATTTATAGTTTTTCCCTTAATGCTAAAACTTTTATTTCCTAATTTGCCTTTTTCTTTCTCTTTTCCCTCTTACTTCCTCTCCTTTATACTGCAATAGCCCTTAATTCCTATAATATAACATTTATATTACTAAATTAACTACTATAACTGTATATCTTAACTTTATAAACTATAGCTAATATAGACTATTACTACTACTTAATATAATACTATTAATAAAGGCCTGCTATTACCTTAATAGGCATTAACCCTATTCTAGGCAATTTACTAAGTCTTCTAATGCCTCTATTTAATCTATAATATAGTTAATAAGAGCTTTATCTTTAGCTTTATCTTTAGCTTTATCTTTATTAATACTAAGTAGCTATACTTAGTAGCTAAAGATTATAAAATTAACTTACTATATTATTAATAGTTTATTAATATATAGTAAGTATTTTCTTATAATTTTATAATACCTTAAGAAGGATTAAAGAACTAATATAATATTAAGCTTAAGGCTATAGATTTTTATTAGGTTACTAGATATATAGGTATTAACTGCTTTAACTAGATAGTCATAGCTAGGTTAGCTATTATTAATATTAATTATATAGTAGTATATCTTATAATAGATTTTAGGGTTTTTAGCCTATTTTAAGATAATCTATTTAGGTTAAAGCCTTAATAATAATTGCCTTAACTAGGTAATAATAGAGAAGGCATTTAGCCTGCTAAGGCTAGAGGAAATATCTTTTTTATGCTTATAGATTAAGGCTACTTATTTAGTTAGATTATAAGGTTTAAGGCAGCAGTACTATATAACCTTAAGACTTAATTTTAAGGTTATTGTGTTTTTTAGTATAGTATATAATATCTTATATTATAATATGCTAAAAATAAGCATTATATTGTATTCTCTTATTATATAAGACTTTATTAGCTATACCTTGCATATTGCTACAAAGATATTTTAACTTTTTAATAAAAAAGTTTTTTTATATTTATAAATTCTTTATATAGTAAGTAATATAAGAATTTTATAAGTTAATTAATTATAACTATAATACTATTATAAAAGATTTTAATTAAAAGTTCTTTTAATAAAAATAACTTTATAATAAAGTTTATTATAATTAAGTCTTAAGGTTATTATACTACTAGTAAAAGTTATAATTATTTATAAGGTTTATATCTTTATATTTTTATTTTAATATATAAGTTATATTATTTAATAATATTTTTAATATCTTTTTCTTTTAACTAATACTTTTATTCTTATAATCTTTTTAGTATTTTATTAATACCTTAATATTTATATAATAAATATAAATAAAATTTATAAAAAAAGTTATATTTCTTTAATTAAAGTAGGTATTTTCTATTACTACTATAATTTTATATCTATCTATTTAGATTTTATTATATAAGATTTTATATCTTAAGTATATTACTTATAACTAGTAAAAATAACTTTTTATAAATTTAATAAGTATATTAGCTTTTTATAATGCTTTTAAGATCTTATAAATATATTTAATATATTTTTCTTTTATATTAAAGAAGATAAGAATATTATTTAAGTAGTAAACTATAAAGATATTAAAGTACTTTTAAAGTATATTTATAATTATTCTTTAAAATACTATTAATATATTAATAAGTCTAAAAGGTATAATTAAATATTTAAATAGTTTAAATTTTATTTAAAATACTATTTTCTATTTATTATTTTCTTTAATTTTAATTAAATTATAAGTAGCTTTAAAATTAAAAGCTATAAGGATCTGTTTTTTAAATAGTTTACCTTTAAACTTAGTAATAAGAAGTAATAGTATTTTATCTTTCTTTATAATTTTATTTAATTATTAATAGTTTATAACTAATTTTAACTTATTTAAGTTTAATTTTAAAATAAATATAATAAATTATTTTACTAAGGATTTTAAAGTTTAAATATATCCCTTTTTACTCCTATTTATACTAATAGTATATTAATATTTAGCTAGTCTTTATAATTATAAACTAGTTATATACTATATAGTATAATTAATTCTGCCCTTTATTACTGCTAATGCTAATAGTCTTTAACTTTAGGCTCCTAAACCTATATAAAACTTAATACATTTTTCTTTTAATAGAACTCTGCAATTACCTCTCTCTTATCCATTTCGCATTATAGCAGCTTAGTCTTCTCTAGTACCCTTTTAGCCTGCCCTTAGATAGCCTTAAGCTACTTATTATATAAGCTGCCTTAAATAGCTATAATAAAGTTACTTTTATTAATAATTAAATCTATCCCTTTAAGTAACTTCCCTTTAAGCTTATTAAGTTACCTTATCTTACTATTAAGGAAGTCTTTCTTAATTAACTTATAGTAAGGCTATATAACTTTAAGGACTTTATAATTAAAGGCTACCTACTTAATGCAGCTAGCATTATCCTTATACTGCTAGGTTAATTTAATTTCTATAGCTATATTATATAGGTTAATGTAATTATTTCTATTAATAAATAGGTTAATTATAGAAATTACTTCTTAGTAGTATCTTATTTAATATGCCCTATTATCTTAGGCTAGTTATAGGCTTCTTTAAATAGGCATTATAATAGTATAGCTATAATATTATTAGCATTTATAATTAGAAGGGAAGGCAGGTTAAATGACTTACTGTTAAAGCGTATTAGATAATTAAACTGTAGTATGCTGCAGGGATTAATAGAGTAGTATTTAAAGTAGGTTGCAAGAGGAAGATCTAGCCTAGCTAAAGAGCAAGTAAGGCTTTCTAGCTAGCTTAAATGCAGTTAGGTTTAAGCTATAATTAAAGTAACTAACTTAATAATATTAACTTAATAAAGCTTTACTACTTAGAAAGTAAGTAATATTTAAATTATAATAGACTTTAAAGATGCTTAGATACCTTTTAAGGCTAATATATAAACTTAAAAAAAAAAAAATATCCCTTTTTAAGTATATCTCTTAACTATTTTTTAAGTATTATAAGTTCTATTTAAGCTAAATTATAAATTAAAAAGAATTTTAAATTCTTACTAATTTTTAAAACTATTTTAATATTTTATTATAAGTATTATAAAAGTTTTATTTTAAGCTTTTATATAAAGAGTTTCTTATAAATATAATATTAAATTAGTATATTTTTAAGTTATTTATTAGATTTCTTTTTAATAATTTATTTTATCTTTTAAAGATCTTAATTTAGTTATTTAAACTATTTTTTAAAAGTTATTATTATTTATTTAATATATTTTATTTTACCTTTATAATACTTATATTAGGTTTTTTTTAAAATAAATAATACTTTATTACTTTTAACTTTATTACTCTCTTTAGTTAAAGTTTAAGATTTTATTTTATTATTATTTAAATTATTTTTATTATTTAAAGAGTAATCTTTATAATTTATTTAATTAGTTTTTTAGTTAAATTATAAGTTATAGCATTTTAACTATAAGTATTCAAGAATTAAGTTATATTTATAAATAGAAATAATATTAAAGTTAATACTTTAGTTTTTTCTATTAATAAATACTTTAAAGTAATTAATCTTTTAAGTTATTTATTTATTATTATAATTATAAGTATTTCCTTCTTTATTTTATATTATATAAAGTATTTTTTTATTTTTTTATAATAGCCTTAAATTATTTACTATACTAAAGGAAATGTAATTTATATTAGCTTTATTATTAATAAGTATATTTAGCTACTTACTTTTAATTTTAACTTTTAATTATAAGTAGGTTTATTAGCTATTTTATTTTATAGCTGTTTTTAAAGCTTTAATAAGAAGTTTATTTTCTTTTATTTTATTACTTATTTAGCACTTTATTATAAATAGCATATCCCTTTTCTCTATAGGTAATTATAGTTATATTTACTATTTATATAGTTAATATTATTAAGGCATTTATACTTTATTACTAGTTTATTTTAATAGGCTTTTTTTACTTAATTAGTTTTAAAGGTATATTATTTATTATTTTATAAAGTTTAATTATATTTAAAGTTATTTTCTAGCTTATTAATTTTTATAATACTTTTATAAAGTTTTTTATTTAAGTATTCTTTTTTATTATTCTTTTTATTTTAAATATTTTATTTCTATTTAATAATATAATAAGAGTTTTATATATAACTTAAAGCTTATTCTTATATTTTAATATTAGCTATTTAATTTCTTAAATCCTTTTATAGTTTCTAGTAATTTAATATCTTAAAATATTAATAATTATATAAGGTTTTTATTTTTAATATTCTTTAGTTTATATTAAAAAGTAATTATTTACTTTCTTTTCTTATTAATATTATATATAATAATACTATATATAAGATATTTATAATATTTATTAGTAATTTAAATAGTATAGGTATTTTCTATTATCTTTTTTAGTTTAGATTTATTCTTTTAAAGTTATTAAGTCTTTTACTTCTTTTTTAATATATAATTAAATATAAATATTATTATCTTATTTTATAATAGCTCTCTTTTTAGCTTATTTAGTATACTTAAGTGCTTTATTATATTATAAAGTAATCTTTATACTCTAAATAGTATAATTTACTTTTCTTTTAATTTTCTTAGCTTTAAAATCTTAAACTATTTTAATTACTAATATATAATTTAAGTTATTATAATATTAGTTTAGTTATTTTAAGGTAACTCTAGTTAGGATTTTATTTACTATTAAGTAAGAATTATATTTAATAATACCTTTTTATATTTTTATAAATATTCTAGCTTTAATAAATATTTATATTAATATATTATTAAGTTTTTAATTAAATTCTATTATATTAAGTTTATTATTTAAATTAAAGTTAATTTCTTTTTTTTACTAATTATATAAATAGTTTTATAGTTTTTCTATTTCTTTTCTTTTTACTATTTTTAATAAAAGGTATTTTTAAGGTTAAGGCTAAATATCTTAAAATAGGTTATTCTTTTAAATCTATTTAAAGGTAATATTTATTAAGTATTTCTTTTTTACTAAGAAATAGATCCTTTATATAGGTTTTAATACTATTAACTTTTAAGATATACTAAAGGTTATATTTTTCTTTTTATATTATATTAATAAATTAAATAGTTATTTAAAGTTCTTTATTCTTTTTTATAATATTAACTTATTTCTTACTTTTTAATATTAGTTTATACTTTTAATTAGTTTTAATAAGGTTTTTATATTTTTAATTATAATATCTCTTTTTATTATAGTTCTAGTAAATAATCTTAAACTTATCTTTTTTAGTAATTCTAATAATTATTAATCTTACTTCTATTTTATAAAAGGTATTATTATTTTATTTCTTTTTTTAGTTTATATTATATTAAGATTTATTATTTTATTAATTTTTATTTTAAGAATTATAAGCTTTTTATATAAATTGCTAGTTATTAGTTTTTATTATTATATTAATATACTTTATTAAAGTTACTAAGTATTTCTTTTCTTATAATTTTTCCTAGATTTATTTTTTAAGTATATTAAAGAAAAATAATATTAATATATTTTAATTTTAAGGTAATTTACTTATAAGCTATAAAAACTTTACTTTTAAGTTAAATATTAATTTAGTTTATTTAAGTATTTTAATTTTTCTTTTTACTTAGCTTTTTTTATTAATAGTTTTAAAAGCTATTTTAAGTACTTTTTCTATTTTATAGTATTTATTCTCTTTAAAAAGAAAGGCTATTTATAGTTATAGCTTATAAAGCAGGTTTATTATATAATTATTTATAATAAATTAAAACTATTAGGCTATATTTTTAATAAGTCTTTTAGCTATATATATTACTTTAATAAAGTTATTATAAAACTAATTAAAGTAATAAGTAATAGAAGCTTTACTTTAAGTAATAAATATAAGCAGTTTACTAAAAATACTATTAAAAGGCTTAAGTAAATTAAGCTTAGAGATTTCTTTTAAATCTTTCTTATTATTAGCTACTAAAGTTAAGTTATATATTTCTTACTAAATATAATTATTACTTTAATTTTATTATTATTATAAAGTAGTAAATTTTTCTAGTATTTAATATATTTTATTTATTTTATTAGTAATATTTTTAAGCTATTTATAAAGTTACTTAACTTTTAAGTCTTTAAAGCTTTAAAATAAGTTATTTATATTATTTATAAATTAGTTAATTAGTAAGTAATTAACTTAATTAGTATTAATAAGTATAATAAGCTATTATCTTTAAGAGTTATTAGTAATACCTTACTAGTAAATAGAGTTAATATTTATAAATATTATATTTATATTATTTAATATTATATAGTATAGTTTAAATAAAAACTATTAATATATAATAGTTAAGTTTAATTATATTAAATTAAGCTATATTAGGTTTATTATTAGTAATTTATATAAAGTATATAATTAAGCTTATTAAAGTATTATATCTCTTAATAATAGACTTAATATATATTAAGCTTAATTAATATAAAGAAGTTTTATTAATAGCTAGTAAGCTAGAATTTATAAAAGTATAAATAAATATATTTTATATACTTAAAATAGCTATATATAATTAGTAAAGTTATTTAATAAATTAGTAGTAATTTAAATAAATTAGTATTAATTATAATAAATTGGTATTAATTATTAAGCCTTAGTACTAATTATCTTTAGCAGGAAGTGTAATAATTAGTAAAAAATGTAAAGTATATATAGTAGTCTGCTAGAGTTATAATATTCTTTCTTTACTTTATTTAAAAATAAAGTATATATAAAGGCTTATTAAGTTATAATAAATTAGCTAATTAATATTAAAGTAAGTAAATAAATAAAATAAAATATTCTTTAAATTAATTATATTAAATTAATTAAATTAATTATATTAAATTAATTAAATTAAATTAATTAAATTAATTATATTAAATTAATTAAATTAAATTAATTAAATTAAAGCTAATTTATATTAGCTTTATAATAAATAAAAGAAAATAAGAGAAAATAAGCTAAAATATATATAGTTAAGTAGATTTAACCTATAGATTTCCTAATACCTCTTTATGTAAAAGCGCTATCTTATAAGCAAGACTTAAAAGGGTCTAGGTTTTTGCCATATTATCTTCCCGCGACTGACAGGTCTAAGGAGAAGTTAGCTAGGTCGCAGATTTGATATTACAGGCATACACACTCACCAGAAGCAGTATAAAGGCTTGAAGGACTTTAATGCTTGGCGTGGTCAAGAAGTTCTCCATTCCCAGACTAACTTGCACGCTATGTTGAAAATGGGAGAGGAGTACCTCCTTTTCTACAGAAAATTGCAAAAAGATGTCTTTATCTGAAAGACTATTCATGGCTGAATAGAAGACAGCCAACGCCAATGGTTCGAAAGTATGAATATTCTCGCCGGACTGAGCGGCTAGAAACTCCCCATTGTCAGAGCTTGAAGCGTTCATGCCGTATGTGTAGTTGATGTACTGGGTCAGTTGTCGTTGAAGTGTAGGCTTGTGAACTATTCTAGTCATTGGATCAACATTAGAGTGGAATATGTCGAGTAGAATCAAGCATGAGTCTGCTCAAGGTAGCGCCCATGTCCCGAGGTCATTCGCCGAAGGTCCCGAAAATGGAAAGGGGGATTCTGAGCGAACTGTCGGCAAGCTTTCTCTCGGTGCATCGCCAGACCGGCCTCCAAGCAGCATCTTGACATCACGGATCTTGAGTCATCTGTTAGAGACAGAGGCTTCAGTGAGGAAGTGAGCTTGCCTCATCAGCCAGGAGAGAGTAGTGAAGAGATGATACCCAGCGAGATTGACCGCCCTGTCCTTCAAGGAGCAAAGCGCCATCGTGACCATCGGTTGATAAGATATCCGACTGAGGATTCTGTGACGAATTCAGGTTGTCATGCTTTGAAGGCGGATGCTCCGGGTTGAAAGGTGTATCAGTCGGATGGTATGAGATAGCAGGGCCGCCGCTGAGGGCGCGTTCAAGTAGTTTCTCCAACCGATCGAGGCGGTTCTTGATATCATCTTGACCAGTTTGTCGGTTGCTTCTTGACACTCGATTACCACTTGAAAGGCGAGAAGACTGTGAAGTTGATTGCGGGCTGGTGTAAGTGCAAACACGATTTCCTTTCTTACACGGTGAACAAACTGGCTGTGCGTGATCACACTTGACTTTTCGATGGCGGCAGGTTAGACAAGCTGTGACGACACGCTTTCGGTTGGGTTGATTGACTTCGGAAGGACCGGCTTGGGGTTTACATCGCTGAGAGTGAGGTAGTTGTGGTTGGAAGACCAATTAATATGACATGAAGCCAATGGTGAGATGGATAATGAGTGAAAAGAGGTGAGTAGTGGGGAATAAGATGCGCTTAGCTTATGGCCTGAGCGTTAGAGAGCGTCTACCGATTCGAGCTGACAGGAAAATGTTCCTATTGGCTCCACTGACGAGCATGTCCGTTACCCTCCACTATCTATCGTACAAAACAAGGTTTGCCTCGTCATCAACTAGCATAACTATTAGTGTTATAGAAATTATTCTATAGAAATAAAAGATGCTAGGTTAATATGCTAACAATTAAATATACTATGTGAGAGCTGTGACTAGAAATCAGTGTTATGATGAGCGTATTGGTGGCTGGCTTTTAGAAGTGTGCAAGTCGCAACAAATATAAAGGAATGTTCTACTCAGTAGGTAGCCAGGGAAGAATTAAGTTTATACTAAGAATTATTCATCTACCACTCTATTATTCTCCAATCTAAGCATATATCTGTTTACTAAAGCCTTGGAACCTCAATAATATCTTTCCTGTTCTATTTAGACTCATTAATAGTTAAGTAACCCCTAGAATGCTAGCCCATCCTTGATTTACTTATATACTAAATCAAGAATGACTATATACTGTTTTTGAAGACCCACATCTACATTCCGTCCCTGTATCATTGCTCTCCCCGGAATTTCTTCTTTCTTCAGACGATTCCAATTTCCACATCTCAGGAGTTAGTGCATCTGCAAAAGTTGATATGACCTTACACTGACTTTGAACTCGCCAGACAACGATCCACTCAAGTCTCGAACTAGATTATAAGACTAAAAATAAAAACAAAAGAATTTCTGACGATGGAAGGCCAAGATGCCCTGATGCGTGGCAGCAACCTGACCGAGTCGTAAGTATTCGTAGCATGAGTTACATGCTTGCATCATTCAGTAGCATTTAAGTAACCAGAAATTAGTCCCTATCTCTTCAGCACCGTCAAAATCGTATTTGGCGATAACTCGATCTACTGGGTTTCGGTCTATCTGTTGGAGAGATATCCTAAGTTCAGACTCTCCTACAACAGGGACGGAGATTTCGTGAAGCTCAACTGGCTAGACAAGACACAAACGGCCGACTTCATGGACTATCTACGCAATGGAACATGGAAGAGCCGAAAGCGCGAGGACATGGACGGACCACTGGACTACTACAACAGGATGCAACAGTGTCTGTGGATCCACGGTCTCGCATTGGCCTACGGAATGGACGAACTCGCCAGACTCACCATTGGAGAATTCACCAATATGGCTAATCGACTCTCAGTCTTCAACCTCGTGGAGATGCTTCAAGAAGTCAACCGGACGCTTCAGAGCAACCAGACTACTTTGGCCGACTACTCCACCCAACGAGTTACTATGAACGAGGAGGCCATAATGGCGGACCATATTGCCAGCTTTAAAAGTCTATCACTAGTCGAACATTCAGACAACATCACTCCAGCGGAAGTGAGCGAAATGAAGCGCAAGCTTCAGCGGTACCAAGAGAGGTACGGGCCTCTGTAAACTCTGGAAACTCCGCTAAAGCAGAGGTCGCGTCCTCGGAGTAAGACAAGAATCAAAAAATGTTTTTTGTGCTTCTCAAAGCGCTAAGGGGATAGTCCGTGAGTCTTCTCAATAGGATGGTGTCAGGAAGCGCCCCGGTTCTAGTCGAACGAAGCAAGTTTGGAAGGAAGATGTCTTTGGGAGGCTACGGGTTGTGATGCTGTTGCGTGTGCTCCAGAGATTTGTTGGTTGTTGAAGGGGTTTAGGCCAGCCTTTTGTACTTCGAATAGCACAGTGATAAGCCAGTGTCTACGGTTTAAAGATCCTAGAGATCACCAAGCCTCTGAACCCCGACTATTAAATTTGCGAAGATTCAAACCCGCTGGATAGGTTGCAGACCTGTCTTCGGATGATCTAAGGATTCAGAAAGTCTCATGTAGTCGCTAGTCTAACAGTTTACAGCTGACACCAAGAGACTGCGAGCTATCCCCTTCTTCCGATCCTCTGAAGTGAAAGCCTTAGCTAAGATCCGTCTTCTTTTCCGCCGGGTAAGCCGAAGTCTCCCTATCATCGTGTGAATCTTCTTGAGAATTGGCTTCGGAGTCTTCTGATATCACTTCCCGAGCCTTGGCTTGCCGCTTCCTATCCCAGGCGAGTAGGAGCTGAACAATGGCAGTCCAGACGACTGGCGAGGCAGTCAGTATCGCGTAAATCATTTGATAGAACAGGGTCTCGGGTGACTTACTCAGTAAAGCGTTGAGCACGGTGGACCATGTATAACCTTTTGCAGCCCTAGGGAAATCGGTAGTCTTCCAAACAAAGTTGGGCGCCACGGCTTGGACCACATAGGCGAAGTCGTTAGCCGCAGCTACTAGCAAGGCTCGCTTTTCGGTATCGGCGGAACAGATCTCGTTGATCCAGCTGAGGATCAGGGGACCGGCACCGTTCTAGAGGGTTTGTGAGTACGTCTGCTGATCTCCGTCGGGTCAGATGAGACTTACACCGATATTGGCAAACCAGTAAACAAGAGTTCGGTCTCTGTTGTTTCCGTAAAGGGGTATCTTGAGAAGAGCGATATTGAAAGCCATCTGTCAAGGGGTTAGCCGTTGTCTGTCTTATACACCAAGATCATAGTGAACTTACGGCGATTATGGCGCCGGCATAGATGAAAGGCCACCGGAGACCCTTCATGGGTCCATCAGAAAGCCAGCCCCAGAATAGAGCCATAACAATGAAGATTGCAGTGGATGGTAGAGGCAAGTTGTTGATCTGAGCGACGGAATACGAGGTGCCGGGTACAGGGGGAGGATCTGCGTTGAAGCTCTTGAGCCAGTAGCCCATGGCTTGCTGAGGGTATGCGTTGTTCCAGAGGACGTAGATCATAGCTAATCCACAGGTTAGCGAAAGAAAGAACGCTCGTAGAAGCTGGGGCCTTACGGAGGAAGTATGTGTGCCAGCTTAGGAGAATGGACTTGAGTTTGGCCTTTGTCCACTTCTCCTTTCCAGCTCGACCGATGGCGTTCATTCGTTCAACCGAGATCTCGTGCTCCCTTTGTGTAGTCCACCAGGTCTTGACTCCATCTTGAGGAAGGTTAGGGAAGAAGAAGTAGCCCGCGACGGCGAGGGGAAGGGTGATGATGCCGTCGATGATGAAGAGCCAGCGCCCTATGGTTTTGTCAGCACCACGCATTGAAGGAGGAGGAGTGAGAACTTACAGCCTGCATGGCCATGGACACCATTCAAGTTTGTGTAAGCAGCTGCCTGTAAGAAACCACTGAACATGTTGCCAATGCTACCAGCCAGCCAGAAGATCATGGCGCGCTTTCCGATTTCGCGAGGGGTGTACCAAGAGCCGAGCATATAGTGAATACCAGGGTAGAAGCCGGATCCGTGGCCATATTAGCGAATTGAGTCCTGAAGGCTATAATATGACTGTGTTCACTTACTCGAAGAGACCAACGAGAAATCTCAGAGCGTACAAAGCCTTGTATGAGTGCACAGCTGAAGTGCAGATAGTCGCAATGCCCCAACCAACTTCAAGGGACGGGATAACCCAGCGAGGCGATACTCGAGTGAGAAGCAAGTTCGAAGGGATCTGACCGACGACATAGCCCACAGTCCAAATGGATGTGCCTGTCGGGTGTTAGTTGGGCTCAGAGCAACTCTGGAACAGGCGACTTACTAGTGACCAGTTCATTTCCATACATGTTGAGCTCTTCCTTCATTCCACTCAGGAAAGCATTGTTGACGTTTGTTTGATCGATGTTCTTGAGGAAGTATCCAATGGAAGCAAATGTCAAGACAAAAGCGTCAACCTTGAAAAGAAGCCATCGCTGCTCCTTGGGCAACTCCCAAGTATCCCAGACATAACTCTTCCAGGTCTTGCTAGTCTTTTCGCTCTCTTCGTACTCGGTCGCTGAGTTATCGGTATCTCGATCGTAGCGACGATCATCGACCGCAACAGCGGTCGTCTGTTTAACTTCAGCCATTTCTGACGGCGTTTGCTTGGCAGGCACCCGTTGTTGCTTGGCGCAGCGTGGCTTGGGATCGAGACAGACGCAAGAAACTTACTGCGAATAGACCTCGTACTTGGCGAGATCTGCACTTCTTTTTTATACGTCGCGTCTTGCATGGTGGGTATGCAGTCATTGTAGCTAGCGATCGCGTCAATTGAGTCGGGGTCCACGGGCGTTATCGCTGCTACCCAAACTTGACCGAAGTGAATGAAACTATGGGCCGATTTAATCGATAGAAAGTCGTAGCGATTATCCGGGTCTTCTTTTCTGCCATTTCTGGTAGGAATGGTTGGCCGACGTCGGGACGTGCTATATGGTGGGTGTTGCGTGATTCTAGGGTTGATGACACCTTTGGCTTTAGACGGTAATAACGGTCTGGGTCCCTTATCTTTGACCATGGCGCAAAACAAACTCGGACCCGAAGTGGGATATGTCAATAATACTCTCATCTCAGATATTCATATTCCAGGTCTTTGCGAATTTGGTTGTCGGTTGTGTCTGAGTGTCAACTGGTCGGGCAACTAGGATGTCGACAGGGGCAATGAGAAGTAGCTTAGGCAACACAATCACTATTTGAAATATCAGCTTACAGACAATAGCTGGGCTACAGGAAAAAGACATCAAGCTCTCAAGATGGAATTAGTAATATACACTTACAGATTCTCACACATGTTGACTATTCAACGCCAGTAACAAATGGTTCCTTAGTAGATGGTCTAGACCTGTTTTCCGTTCTCTATATCCGATGTCTAGCTGCATAATGCCTTCTGATGGTCGGAAAGTGGCGTCTAGGATGGCAGCACCACATCCTCTGCGTTGTATTCGTGGGGGTCGGCGAAGAGACGGGTAAAGTTGAGGTCAAGGCTAACCGAGAGCTGGGGTTTTGATATCAGTAATTCTCAGACGCAGAGAGGTGGGATTCGTTTCCCCGTTCTGGATAAGCCCCACTAGTAGAATGGCGCATCACGAAGCGCTGTGAACCCGACTTGATATTGTTGGCTGGTCATCCTCACGGAAGAGCAGCAGGCAGCCACTTATTTATACACCTTTGGAGTCAGTCATCAGAACATCTAACTTTTCAGCCAAAAGCAACATCCTAGGCGACAGTGAGGGCAATGAGTATTGTGCCTGTATGTGTTTATTGGTGTCCTTTACCTTTGTGCCCTGGGGGCTGAAGCCTCTTTTAAACCCTAACCTTACTACAGATATTGTTGGAATCTCAGAGTTAGGGTTATCGTCCCCAAGCCCGATTCTCGCGGAATAACGAAACTATTCAAGCAGCCAAATTGAAATTCTTCAGGCTTTCTAAGCAACATTAGACCTGATCTTAATCGTTCTTATACAAGTTATAGTCCACCCGCCAGACAAAGCGGAACCATTACCAAGCCTACCTAGTTCGACTCGACAGGGGGTTGAGCACGCAAGTCCCATAGCTTATTCGCACATCGCCCCGGGGCCGGGAGACTATACCCGCAGGATGGCGGACCTGGGTATCGTTCCGTAAGTACATATCAAGATCCCTACCTGGTGGCTGAATCATGTTATGATTGGTTGCTAACTGGTTCCAAGCTCTCGTCGTTACAAGATCTTCGACGGCAAGAAAAAAGCGATCAAAATACCCGCTTCACATGTCCTGAAGCACCCAGCCTTTGAGGAACACTTCACCAGGACCCGACGCCTTGAAACCGGACGTTGCTCATGCATCATCGACATCGTCACCGTATTCCTGCGTGATGGCAGGTTCTACAACCTGCATACCGGCCAGTGTCGCTGTATTTGTAAGTCAACCAACTTCTTGACCCGCGCCGTCGCTATTTACGACTTTGCGATCGAGTTCGAACTTCATGCACTCGCGGAACTGGTCGCGGACGACATACCCAAGTTTGCCGAGCGCATGAAGCCTACAGACGTCCTCTGCCTCAAGCTGATGTATGGTGCGCCCGTGACACAAGAGGCCACTGGGACTTCTAGCGACTCTCAACTTTCAAATCACGAGAGTCTTCGTCAGAAATTGGCTCGATTGGTGATGTCTGGCTGATGAGCCTAGACTCAATGAGAGCGGGGTCTGAGAAGATATCTGAGGAAATGTGACCATTGGGTGTGTTGTTTCTTTTATCAAAAACTGAGCTGTATTTCAGCCATAGTAGAAAAGTAAGAGAGACATCCGGTACCAAAATAAATGCCCCACGTGATGTGAAGTGTAAAGGATGTATTTGACCAATAAGCTTCGAAAACATGGCGTCTAAGGTTTCCACTGTCGTCCTATCTGTGACGTCTTGATCTATAATTCTCAGAATACTCCGCACCATACCAAACATTCCTTCAGCATATCAAAGCTGACAGCGCAAACATGTCGATCACCCACACTGTACTCTTTCAATTCAAAGAGAATGTCGACCAAAAAGATATAACAAAAGTACGTGACAATCAAAAGCTGTTTAGCCATTTGACTGACAAACCGATTGCGCTTAGACATGCAATGATTTCCTTCAACTGAAAGATCTGTGTATCCATCCTACAAGCAAAAGGCCGTACATTACATCACTACAAGGAGGCAAGGATAACTCGCCAGAGGGGATGCAGGTAACTCTACCAGACCATCCTCGCGTGCATCTGATGCTGACAGATAGTAGAACGGGATAACCCATGGATTCGTTGCAACCTTTGAGTCGGCAGAAGACCGTGACTTCTACGTCAAGACTGACCCAGCTCATCAGGCCTTCATAGCCAAGGTCGGTGGACTTGTCGAGAAAGCCATTGTCGTTGATTTTACGAATGGCGTCTACTAGGGTCAACTCGCAATTTGCTACTGAAATAGGGTTCTACATATTAAATGAAAATCAACTTTGTATAGTCACTTTATTTCAAGTAGTCAACAATACATAGAACCAGAAATATTGAGCCAAAGGCCCAAAACCAGCATGAAGACGAAGAAAATACCGAAACCAAGAAGGCATCCATTTATAAGTACTCCATACGTCCATAACACGATCCAGAAGTTTCACGGCCCTTTCCCAGCTAAACATCCTGCATGCTTGCCCATTGTCCCGGCACCAAAGAAAGCTAAGTAAACGGACATGTCCCGAATCTTGGTGGCCTGTCAAAGCGCTTAGTCGACGGGTAAACCCAAAGCCGGGCGCTTAAGTCACGCAAAATCCAGATCTAGTACAAGGGGCTGGCACCATCCAACTCCACCGACAAATGGCTCCCTTTCACAGCACTGAACTCTTAATTTCTCAAGATCGAACTGCAGAAATATTGATTCAGCTTAGATTTCCTTTCAACTAATGAACGGGTCATCACCAGGCTTGGGCTTGAGCGGCAGTCAGACTGCCGCCGTCCTCAGGCAACTCACGATATGTACCTTGGATCAGGCCCATCAAGACAGCGTATCGAGTGCGATTGCACGGATTCTTGCTACAGACATTGCAGAGATCACATATGCTCAAATAATCGATGGGTTGCCTTTGGGCGAGGTTGCATTTGAATCAAGAGGCGGAATGCCTCACCAGAATCATCCTGTCAATCATTGCCACGACAAGCTTTGCGACGGGATTTTGGACAGGACTAGAGAGTTTCGCAGCACTTTTGACCCCAATATACTTCAATTTGACCCAAGAGTGAGCATAGGATCCCCGTCTAGTCTCACGTCTATCGTAATAACTAATTACCTTGTGATCAGCTTCTGTTCGCATACCAAGCTGCTTCTCCAGGGTCACGATCCTTCAACACACGTCTCATTGAGATGATTGCGATAGCAGTCCATCAGATTGCTGTAGTCCTCTTCAGTCTTGACGAGGTTCTGCACAAGAACGACGGCGTCATTGAATGGGCACCACCAAAGTCAGACAAGATCTGGCGGTCACATTGCCCAAATGGGCCTGAACCTACAATGTTCTTCCACCCTTGGTATTTAAGTCACGAGAGGTATCCCAACGGGGTAGCAGACATGGTTGGGTATTGGGCTGAATCCCGAATTCTCGGTGGTGTCGTTTTATTCGACCGGCGCCAGCCAGTACCAGGCTCTAGCATGGACCAGAATGCTGTATACATTCACCCTGACAGAGACGATGTAACTTACAGAATCTGTCGCTTGACCTCTGAGCAGGAGCTACAGCTACTCAAGTCTCTTACTGCCGAAGAGCCAGGCCAGAACCCTCTACCAATTCTGCCTGATGAGAAAAATGATTACCGCATTGACCCAGAAGAGTCTCCCGAGGAAACTGGGATATACAGGGATATATGGGATCGCACAGAACTTCGTGAAGATGCGTATGATCAAAGACTGAGGGATGTTTGGAATAAAGTGGACTATCTCACTCACAGTGACAAAGGCAACGCTGGAGACCGAGCACTGGAGAGAAGAAACAGGATATTCTACGCATATTCTGATGACGCGGCCTGATCAGGTTTTATAGACAAACTCATAGCATATTTAAAGCAGCCAAAGCATAACGGTCTATATAATTCAGCCGTATTGTACATAATATTGTCAGTATAAGGGGTACGTTGCTTGCCTAATTACTTAACTGGGAGTCCAAGGCTTGCCTATGGCCAACGACCAGGTACTCCTGAAATTCACCGAGTTCCTCAGTAATGAGTGCCCGCCGTCACAGCCTGATGGTCACCAGTAGAGGGCCTGGAACGCCATCAACCCTCCAGATTTGGTTAGCATAGGCCTCTGAATCAACGACCGGCAGAAATGATACTCCCCTGGATATTGCCCTGTGTGCAAGAAAGAGCCTTGTAATGGAGCCCACAGTGAATAAGAAAGTCACGGGTTTAGTCGTCCCACCTATTTCAACTGCGTTTCTGCCCCCCCTCATCTTCTTTCTCTCACCATCCCCTCGTCCTCGTCCCCATCACCATCACTATGAACAACGACAACAACATGAAGGACTTTACTTCCGGCCGCGGCTCAAGCAGCAGCGCTGATACTCCCTCCTCTACCCTCGATGAAAAGAAAGATGCCCCTTATCCCGTCGCCAAAGATGAGTACCAGCATGAGGGTAAGTCAACAGTCGACAGTGTGCGATCTATGACAAAGCTGACTATTGCACAGTCCTCAAGATTGCTCAACGCACCTATCCGAAGGAGCTTCCCCCTGGCAATAACACAATGCTAATCCACCACATCCGTGTCTCCGGTGCATACGCCGATGCCCGCGATGAGTTCGCGGGCATCTCTCAGCCAACTGCTCTCGGTTGGTCTGAAGTCCACTGCCTGTACAAGTACTTTCTGTCTTTCGAGCTCAGCCACCCTGATACCAAGAAGAGGGGTCACCTCACCCAGTACGGGGATCTTCACTACTTCTTGACCGCTGTGTTCTTCAACTGGGAGACTGGAAAGGAAATCGGACCTCAACCTATTCTTCCTGGGCAAGTGTTCGACGACTATGCTAAAGATGTCGGACTGCTCATTCGTGACCTCGACCCCATCGTCAACAAGGATGGATCCCTTGATGCTTCCGGACGCTACATGTGGGACCAAGCCTACTTGGCTTTCAAGGTCAACCAGGAAACCCTGGAGTGGAAAGTCTCTTGGATGGATTGTAATGGCAATTCTTTGGAGCGCAAGGACTTTCAACTCTATGACAAGTACAACAACTACAAAGAGGCTTTCAATGCCACCATCGAGAATTCCGACCGAAAGCAGAACCAGCGAATCATGGCCTACAACTAGAAGCTTGCCATCCACGCCGCTCGCAAGAAGGTCATGGAGTTCCATGAGAATGGCTTCAAGATGTACATGAGCATCCCTAGCCACGAGAACATCGACATCAAGAATTGCTGGCTCGTCAAGCACCACCTGCCCGACTTGGGCGAGTCCTTGGATCACGAGCTCGACTACTGAGTATCGGGACTTTGCAACTAGGTATTGTGGTCTGTGGAGGATACTGTCATAAGATGATGTATCCGCTGATGGCGGAAAGATAGCAAATCAGGGAGCTAAGAAGCATAAATTGCCCGAATGTGATACTGTCCTGCATGCATGCTGTCAATATTCCACTGTGAAGAATAATTACTTTAAATACACTATAAGTAAAAACGTAATTATAATTTAATATATGGATTTAGTAAAATATAGACCTGTTAGCTTAATGCTCTAGTTAGGTCCCCAGCCTTCTAGAGTGACTATGAATTTGTGGTCAAGCCAGAGTAATAACTGCTGCAGATGCTGCGCGAGACATAAGTAGCCAAGCTTCAGCAGAGGAGGAAGGCGAACTGGTTAATGCTGCAAGAGGCAAAAGGCTGGAGCAGAGTTCTGATTAAGCCCTCCGCGAGTTCTTAAAGGATCGATTTGAGGGTTATTCGTATTGTTTTTGGGCTAGACTGCTATCTACATCCTTGATTGCTCATTAAACTAAGAGGCCTTGATCTTTCAGGTGCTTGGTGTAGTGCTCTGATAGCTCAATTTGATGTTGGACTTGTTGTGCAAGATTGTCGTTGCGTTCAAAGAATCCTGGGACTATATCATCGCGATGGCCCTGGTAGAGTTTCGGGAATATAAATTTATAATAAACCCGAATAAGACTGGATGGTTGCCGCAATATCTCAGCGATTGGTAAGGCGAGCTCCCATTGGTGTTCCCAGTTCTTCTTGAGATCAGCACACTGGACGGATACTGTGCTCTTTTCCTCCAAAGCTTGTAGGAACTCAGGATATATCATTTTATGTGGAATCGCAGCGGTATATGGATATGCTGCCACGGCGCCAAGGTCATGGCCTGTGAGCCATGGCGGCGGTGTAAATAAACACAGCGGGATTGTACCTGTGAACTCCCAGTCGATGATGCCTTGTATTCGAAGGTCCTCGGTCACGAGAAGGTTGCCGCATCTTAGATCCAGGTGGGCGAGCACAAAAGGACCATTAGACTGCAGCGAGTTGAATATGTTGGGAAGCTGCGTTGCTAGGCTTTTGAGCGCGAATAATTCCAGCTGTGCCTGCTCGCGGGATAGCTCTTCTGTGGGCAGACAGTAGGTCTTGGAGAGCACATGGTATTGGTACTCTAAATATTCTTCTCCAGAGGCAAAGGTCGTTGGTTTTTGCTGTTGGGGATAACATCTCTGGAGCTCGTTTGCAGACATGGAGAGCATTCCGCTCATGAGGGGTTCCGTTGTCCACCGTTGTGCCGTGACGCAAGGCGACAGATTGCATCCTCGCTGATGGAGATGATGAAATCATGGATCTTGTGATCAATTTGCTCGTACGTGAGAGGGAAATTGGCAGTTTCATCAGGGTTGACTCGGGGTTGGTTAGTGTCTTGGTCGTTTGTGTCACGTTGCTCGGGTTCAGGGGAAATATAGTTCGGGTCATATCTCAAGCTGTATCTGAAGCGATAGAGAAGAAGAAAACCGCCAAGCGCGGATAGGGGAAGAAGGACCGATTTCCATGGCACCCGAAGCATGCGAGTGAGACTAGGCCGCATTGTTAAGCCGGGGCGTTTACTCTCTCGCGTCTCATGAATGATGAAGTCTTGCGGAATCAGCCGTCTAGTCTTTTTTTCGGCTATTCTTCGGAGTCACTTCAGTGGACTTGGTGCAAGCGACGACTACCTAGCGCCAGAGCATGCACCATTTACCAAAAGCAAATCGAACTCCAGCGTAAATATATATTCTTAAACACGCGCGCGTAAGCAAAGCCCGCGGAGTCTAGCATATAAGGTGTAATAATATTTAGTAAATAATTATTATACTTTTAGTAATATATTTTACTTAAATAAAAGAAATTTATACTTAAAACTTTTATTTTTTTTAATATTAAGAAGTAATGCTCTTAGGCATTAAGGCTATGCTTTATTCTAAGCTTAAAGATAATATAGATCAGTAAAGTCTCGATTTAGAATATAAAAAGAAATAGACTTAGATTCACGAGATGTAGCGCCTCGGATGCTGCTAACGGTATGTTCCGCGCCCCGTCTATCCACATCCAGAAAGAAGGGCCATTTTCTTAACCTGTAATGAATGACATGCTGACCCCTCCTGTTGCAGGAGACCCCATAATAGCCGCCTTGGTCATGTTCAAAGACGAAAGGCAGCCTACCAGCATCCGGGTATGCATAATTACGCTGCCGGTCGATCTCAAATAGCGGAAGATTTGGATTTCCAAATGGCTCAAGCTCATCGTCTATTTGAGTTGTGCTTGGTTTGGGAATGGCACTTGAGTCTCTCCGCTCTAATATAGTACCCATAGCCTCATTTGTTGATTGGAAAAGATTGCTCCAAGCGTCGTCCCTACGCCGCTTGAGAGGGTTTTACTAGGATGTCTGAGGTGTGACATTTGTAGAAGAGTGAGCCTATCATCCATCTCCTGATACCGGCCGATGTACTAACCAACGTGCTCCATAAGACAACCAAGCCTGAACATGTGGGCTACCCGGATTGCTTGAAAGGCCACGTTCTCCACCACAATAATGGGGTCATTACTTAAAGACACGATGATTCCACATGTAAACTCCCAACGTACGACTTTGCCCAACAAGACGATGGACTTCGACGATCGTTTTGCTCTGGATAATAATGCATCGTTTCTATCATGGATTAGACGATACGACGACACAAGAGAACAAAAGCTGACAGAGTGGGTTTCTGAGTTTCACCCAGGCCGCCTGACCTGCAAGCACACAACGACGGAAAAGCTCAAGGACAATCTTGGCGCATACAACTTGAGCTGCAAGGTCGAATTCGAAAATGGGGAGAAATGGATCGTGCGCTTCCCCATGGTTGGAAAGGTTCTTAATGTGGACGAGAAGATCGAAACGGAAGTGGCTACAATGAAACTCATCCGCCAAAAAAACCACGATACCTGTCCCTGACGTCAAGGCTTGGGGCCTAGCGGCAGACAACGCTCTTGGAATCGGCCCCTTCATCATGATGGATTTCATTGAAGGCATTAGCGTCGACAGAATTCTCCAAAACCCCAAAGCCAGAATTATGCGACAGGATGTCAGCGAAAATGTTGTCGAGACTATATTTCGCCAAATGGTCGATTTCTTACTCCAGCTCCAGAAGCTCGATTTCTCATGCATCGGGAGCCTAGCCTCAGGGTTTGAAGCCGATTCGGGTGGCTTCTCTGCAATGGTTTACTCACGACCGTTGACCAAGAAGTCGCATGATTTTCTCTTAGATGGCGGAGTAGATGTTTTCGGTAAGCATGATATCTCTACCAGTGGAATAGCTTCTCACGACATCGCCAGCACCACGTAACAAAACATTTGCATCCACAGCCGAATATTTTCATCATGTTATTGATGGAGACTTGCAGCATTTGCATGACCAACCGAATTCAGTTGATGATGAGCATGATGCAAGAGAGAAGTATATCTACTTCAATGTCATGAAGTCTTTAGTCTCACGTCACGTTCTACCAAACCAGGATACCGGGCCTTTTAAGCTCATATGCGACGATCTTCAGCCCACAAACATGATCGTCAATAATGAACAGGATCTGAAAATTATCGGCGTACTTGACTGGGAGTGGTCATACGCAGCACCAGCACAACTGGTCTCCACGCCGTGGTGGCTTCTGATTGAGTCCCCAAACGTCTGGTCCTACATTGACAAGAGGCTTGACAGATTCAACCGACTCTTGGAATTATATTCCCGGATACTGGCGGAAGAAGAACCAAAGATCTTAGGAGAGGGGTTTGATGAAGACCGGAAGCCTTCGACAATGTTGCAAGCCTGCGAAGAAGATGGGCGTCAATGGTTCCACATGATTCTTCGACGCGGTTTCAACGGGCCGGCGTCGGTACCATTTATAAAGCTTCGTGAACAGACAAAAGACTGGGACGAGCTGGCTTCTGCCATTCCAGAAGAGGAGATAGAAGCTTTTGTCTCTAAGAAGATGGCGGACCTGCAAAAGTATCAAGAACAGCTGGCCGAGATGGAGGAGCGCTACAAGGTTACGTGGAACAGTGACTTGCAAGATTGGAATCCCTTTCTTTCTGACAACAGAAGATTACTCGTTATCGACGACTCGCGACGTCAGTGGCAGTCTTGGGCCTGTTTCAACTGATATCTACCGGAGAGTATTTCAAAGGCGGTAGAAGGGGAAGTAGTTAGCCAACAGCTCTTGTTTCTTGTTATTTAAGCCTCTGGCCCCTCCAGGCTCGTGCTGAGCCAAACAAATTGTTGATGAGATATGGGAAATTCAAAATGCATTGCCCTGTGTTATGAGTACGATGACTGACGTACCCAGAAGCGTTAATCAAGGAGTCTAGAAGGAAATAGGTTCATTCTATTTAGCACAACACTAGCCCTTTACGCAAGGATCTTTTTGGGCTTCTTTCAAGACCTCCCTCATCTGGGTATATAGATCACTATCCTGCCCGTCCCATCTCTTGCCATTCGGGAACACGACCCTGCGAAGCCTGTTAATCCATGGAATCAGAGGTTGATAATATGGCGCGAAGTTATCATTTATAATCCTCTGGAAATCACCTTCATTACTAAAGACACCTGTCTTGGACATTGCCAGATCCTCTGTATCCATGAAATTCCATTTATCAAACCTTGGAACAGATCTGGAACTTTCTGGTCCATCAAAGTGGATACATATCCAGAAGAGAACCCAGAAGAATGACTCAAGGTCATGCATGAAGGAATGCTGCTCGCCTAATAATGCCCCGATCGCCATGAAAGCTCTTGTTCCAGTTTTGCCCTTTGCTCCTGAGGCAGCCTCCCGTGGCTCTCTTATAGCCAGGTCAAGGTCAATCAGGAAAGCAGGCCACGAGGGGTTATCTTCATCCTCGTTTATCATGAGATTATTGACTGAAATATCTCTATGAAGGAAGCCTGCTTTGTGTAAAGATTCATGCCCTTCAATGCAGCGATCAAAGGCAGCAAGGAGAGCTAATCGGGAGCTCGCCTTGTAGATAGGGATACCATAATCTCGGAGGATAACGCGCCGATGTTCTCGATTTGATATGCTGGCAGCATTTGTTGAGGATGCAGAACAAGATCGCTTGCTAGAAGGGAGATCACCACCAGTTTGACTAGATGATCGCTTCCTGTTGGCGTTAGTACCCGTGCCGGTGCCTCCTCGCCTTGATACTCCAGGGCCAATGTTATTTCGCGCTCTGGGGCGTGGTAGGCGGTAGTTCGTAGCCGACCTGATATCCAGACCACGCCTAGTACCGCTTTGAATATCGTCATCTATTCCCCGTACCTGGACTACCTCATGGTGATAATACCGAGCCACGTTTACGACACCTTTGCGTGTTGCTTCCTGTAACAGGTTGCCTTCCTCATCGCGCTCTAGGTATTGCCATGAATCTTTAATAACAAGTAGCATCTTTGGCTCGTTTTCGGGGTGAGCCTTCCAACATGTCGTTGCTCGACCAGCTATGCAAGGAGCCCGCTGCATCACTTGGTCGATGATAATCCGCTCGGTCGAACCATTTCGATCGATCTCGATAAACTTTTCCTCGTCTTTCTCCACGATTGTTGGATCAAATCCAAGTTCCTCGTCACCCATCCATAGAAAGCCAAGGATTGTAAACGCGAATCTCAACCCATCCTCATTGATATTAAACTGTTCAGACGCGATACCACCAAGACGATCAAACACCCAAACCCTCATGAGGGACCCACAAAGAGTAAAGCCTAAGACGAAGCGACGAGTGTCCTTTGCAGCAAGCACTTCCCTTGCATACCTCCCAAGATCAAGCCAGGCCTCCGAGGCTTTATCGGCAGAAGGGTTACTCTTAAGCTCTCCGGGCACAAGGATCTGGGACCAGTGACACCTCGAATCCTTTCCAGCTTGTGGATCTTTCATAAACCCAATGTCCATCTTTCGTTTGCCCACAGAGCCGTCAATCGGCTCGTTAGGCTTTGCCAGAGGTCGTCGTTGATGTCGATTTATTGGATTTGACTGTCGGCCGGCCGCAAATGTCATCAATCTCTCGCTGAAGTCGGCAAACCAGCTTAATACATCATCCTGTCTTGCATCTTTGGGCCATCCTCTCCAGCCGTCTTTGAAGAAGGGCTCGCTTCCTTCGAGGCACTGCGTAAAGAATGCTTGAGATGTTGTCTCAAGATCGGCCACGCTCCCAAAGTATGCGCTGTGAAAATTAGGGAGCCCGACATACATAGGGCCAAGCTCCTCTTTTAACACATCGTCGACGTATTTGCGATGTTCAGACGAGTTTGCGAAGCTGCTGGTATTGCGCCGCCATGGCGTCTGTTGGATAGAAGAAGCTACCTGTGGAGGAGGCGGGGTGGATTCGGTAACGGCGTTGTAGAGTTCATTCCATATCGTGACATCGTCGGGTTCTTTGATAAGGGCTGATCTTAGGAGGGGTTTGACGCGATTGAAGTCAAAGTCGGCAGATGCGGCAGTCGAGACAAGGTTGAGGAGATCGTTTCGGAGGGGCCCACGACCTGTCGCCGAAGGTAAGAGGCGAGTGGCAGGGAGGATTTGGAGCGCTGATAGAAGACTAGACGTAAGGTCCTGCATATCTTGACATCAGTTAGAAAAGACGGCAAGGGAATTGATTTGCCATACCTTCACGCCCAAGCCAGTCTAGGGCATCTAAAACATAGCAGCGATCCGTCCTCTTGCATATCGAGAGGAAAGAGCCGCGGAAGGCATCAATACCATTCCCAATAGGATGGTTCGCGATGATCTCGGACTGCGATAGATTCCCCATGACAGATGGGCACAAAAAGTCGCGTTCGTCACGCGTCGATGCTTAGGGAGGCAACCAGGCTGGGTAAATGCCAGGAAATTCGTCACATGCCTCTGAGTCAGCAGCTGCGCTAAGTGGGACGGCTGACAGAGGATGACTAAGTTCAACGCCAGCCACCTATCAAGCCAATGATTCGTCAAAAACCATGCACAGAATAATGAACAAGCTTCATGGAGTGCTATCCTAGGTTTTCGATGTTCTTGTGTATTGAAGAGAGAGGCTTGAAACTTCCTTAGATTGCCGAATTTTCTCTCAGCGTGGTTTCTTGCACTTTGGACATGTCCGCCCAGATCTTCGAGGATAGCACCATCGCGCCCAGCGAGAGTATGAGAGCTTCGCTCGCAAACAATGCAGTGACCCAGATCGGGTACCTATCTACAGACCAGGCCACGAGTCCACCCAGAAGTTGAATAATGCTGATATCAACCAAGCCCGTTGGAATCCAGAGCTCGCCATCGGTCAGACGTCCATGACCTTGGAACTTGAAGAGCACTATCTTGTTCAGAGTCAACGCGATGACACTCAAGATAATAGTACTACCGAATAATCCTATCGCCAGATCGCTGAAAATTGTTTTCTGCTGATCTGGGATCTTATCAAATGATATTATCATTGCGGCCATGACTGCAGGTAGTGCGGCTAGAACATCGAAATCTTTATAAAACTCATGGACAAGGTCCATGACTGTATGCTTGTCTGTGATTATTAGATGCTTTGGGCAAGTTTGAAGAGATGTTTACACTAACCAGGTAGCGCCATAAGGAGAAGAGAAACGAGAGCTCTGACCCTAGTAAGATTAGTTCAGTCTGCTGATTTCGAAGTACGGGAAAGAGCTATGAAAGCCGCACACCTATCATATAATCTCGAACTAAGCTGATACTCGACTCCTATACCGAAATCAAGCGTCGTTGGATTTCGGAAAGAGGCACTCCTGCAGTGTCGGAACATGTACCCTTGAAGGGCAAAGACGGCCCCCCTGCTCATGACATTTCATCTTGGGGTATGATGCAGGGGTGCCAGTTTCGACCACCACCAACATACCAACCAGTTTAATAGTGCAAAGCATCGGGAACAGGTGGTACTGCCATTCTATGAAGCTTAAATACACAATCAACCTTGAATCGTTCGCGGACTTTTAACACAGTTTCATTGTGACAATATGGACCGACCCGCTAGCCCGCGCTGTATCGACAAAGAAATAGCAGAAGCACATGGTGAACCGGTTTCACTCGACGCGGCTCGCTGCAAACTTGCAGCTACCAAGACAGCCGCCAAGAAATCCCCTGAAGAAATTATCCTGGAGAGAACACGTCAAGTTGGGCGTCTCCGTGCAGAAGTTGCCTATCTGCAGGAGGTTCGGCGACTTGGGGAATACCTTTGCGATGAAGTTGAATATGTCATAGATCGACTGCAGATAGCTGTCATCGCTTTTCAAAAAGGCTTCCAGCAGATTGAAGGGGGGAAATTGGAATTGGAGGGATAATAGAGACGGCTCAAAGTCTAGTCAAGTGGGAAAATGTATTGGAAACTACCAGAGCTATGTATAGCAATCGAAGAGATTTTAAAGATCAACAAACTATATGTAATGGCCTTGATTTCACACTCTCCTGACACTTCCTCGCTCGGAAAATGTGGTTATAGTTTCTCCAGATGTAGACTCATTTGGGCGTCTAGACCCTGGCCAAGGGCAGAAGTCCAGTTCCACAAGGTCGATATCATTTCCGAGCAGTGGACGCACAACCTTGGTGACTGCCAGAGCCGTTGAGGGATCTGTACACACTGAAGAGGTCAAAAAAGTACCAGGATGCGCACCGAGGTCAGGAGCGACCCCAAGACAATTTGCACGATCTCAACTTGTACCAAAAACCTAGCGAGAAGACCAGCCGGCTAATGGGCGACAAAGACGGACTCTGCGACCTGCGCGTGGTGTCGCCTAGGAACCTACCGATCTTGATCGGTAGAGCCAATGCAGAGGCGCAATCGCGCAATGGTGCAGCGTGGCGTAAGCGTGGCGCGCGGGCGGAGATGCAGCGACTGGAAGAGGTGGATTGGAGTGGGAATTTCGAAGCTGCGGAAATTTTGCACACCCGTGACACTAAAACACGCTGCCGACTCAATGCGACTACGAATACAGACCGAACCAAGCGACAATAGCCGGTCCACGACGATGACGAAGGATAGCCAAGGCTTTGTCGGGCCTTACCGCGCTATAAATGGATTTTCTTCTCATCCCAAAGCCATGGCCGTGGCTGCAAACCCCCCCCAAACCCCCCCAAACAAACAAACAAACAAACAATCTTGATAAATATGGAGAGCTTCCCAGCTTGACGAACGTTGTCCTACCGCTATGGCGACGAGGAGTCGCGATTCAGAAGGATAAGCTGGTAATCAATGGGCTATAGTCTTGAAATGACCATGTTCGTGAACTATAATATAAAAAAGTTAGACTCATAGAGCTGGCGTAGCCTGAACATTGCATAACTCTTGAATGATAATTAAATCGGCGGCTAACTTTATGTATGAGTAAATATTGTCATTGTAGTTAGAGGTACTAAAATGCTAGAGAAAGATAAATAGTTATACTCCTTTAATGGCTTAAGAGATATAGATTAAACTTAAGTATAAAACTTAAGATTAAGGCTTTACTTTAAAGGGCAATATAATATTATATTAAAAAAGAAACTAGCTCTTTATAATTAATTTAAAATATAAATTATATAAAAAAAATAAAATATTAATATTTAAAATATTTTTTTTTTACTTTATTATTAATTTCTTTTTTATTTTTAAGTTTTTTAAAAAGATTATATTTAAATACTTTCTTACTGTTAATACTACTGTTTATTGCCTTAGCATTAGTTATCATTTTATAGAGTAAATGTACTTAGTTAAGTAAATTCTATTTAATTAACTATAGCTTTATTTTACTTACTAAAGGACTCTTTAACTTTCAGGCATAAACTCTTTCTTATATATAGAATTTTTTTTATCTTATATAATTAACTTTATAGAATTTTTTAAGTAATTCTATTATATATAAACTCTAAATGCTACTTATAATAGTCTCTTAGCTATAAGTTAATAGAAACTATTATTATAAGTATAATAATACTTATAATTTAGTTGTTATACAAAGCGTAGATTAGTCACAACGAGCATTCCAGCTTTGATTGAAAGAGCCTTGTTTTCTTCAATTGAAGGTGGCGGTCAGTTTAACCTTATTAAGCTACGGAAATCGCGCAGTGGGTTCAATCTAACCAATCAGAGAGCGTTTTGCTGTTTACAGCTTAACACACCCCTCATTTAACTGCATATTGTTTACGCAGTTAAATGAGTCCTGAATAGCTTTAATTTTGCCTAATGTGCTTTTATAATAGAAAAGAAATAGATAGATAATAGGAAATTGTAACAGCATTATATCATTATTACCCTAAGTGCATGCCCTCTTAATCTTATAAATGTAAGCATAATAGGTACAGTAAATCACAATAGAGAAGCGCTATATAGCCTTTAGGTCTTTACTTTTTCAGCTATAAAAGCCTTCCTCTTATCCCTTTATAATCTCTTCTTCTTTTTCTTCCTTTAAGCTTTATAATTTTTATTATAGTATATAATCATCTTACTAGCCTCTTGCCTTAAAGCATCTATCTCTTTAATAGTATACTCTTTATCCTGCTTATATGCTAATAATTTAATATAGCCTCCTACTCTTAATAACCCTGCTGTTTATAAAGAGTGTAATAATTGCCTTTAGGCTACTGTTTTTCATGCTAGTTGCCCTATATATAACTGCTCTGCTTTGCTGCTTTATACCTCTTATTTAAGCGCTATAACTTATACCTATAAGCCCTCTATTAATCTCTCTACTGTGCCTAATACCTAGCCTTCCTGCCTGCCTCTTAGTAGGTTATTTTAATCTTACTATAGCTATTTCCCTAGTAGTATATATTTATGTAAGTAATTTAATGCTTATTAGGTTACATGTAAGTCTAGCGCTTATTCTCCTCCCCTAAAAGGCAAAGCTATTATTATAAGTCTTACTTCTATCTCTTATTTATTATATATACTAATTAGAGGTAATATAGCTTAAGTCTAAACTTAAAGATAATATCCCTAAGCTTAATTATACTCTAACTGAAGTTAAAAGCTTTACTAGTGCTATAATACCTTATAATAGTAAGGTTAAGCTTTCTTCTAATAATAATACTGTACCTAAGACCTCTTGCCCTGCTAAGAAGAAGAATTCCTCTGCTACAGTTACTCTAGTAAAAACCCCTAAGACTTCTAAGACTTTATATGCTTTAAAGTATAAGCTTAAGTTCCTTAAAGGCAAAGAGTATATATTCCTATATATATAGTGCTTTAAAGGTACCTTATTAGGCAAGAGTCTATTATCTTATTATACTATAAAGAATAAGCTTAACTTAAAGTGCTATTATTATTGCTCTTATAGTAGTTATAAGGGTTATACTAGCCTATAAGTGCTTTTATGTTTCTTCTTAAGTATATTACTAACTTATTTAATCTCTATTATTTACTTCTTCTAGCTATTACCCTTTATAATGCAATTGCTAATAGTATTTATTCTATAAGTTATCTATTTTTCTTTATTTATTTACTTTAAGCTAATTATTTATGTAGAAGATTACCTGTACTAAGACTTACACTTTAGTTATATTTAAGCTCTTTAAGGCTTACCTTACTCTTTTTACTATTTCTAACTATTATATTCTTCTTTCTTAGGTCTTTAAGATTCCTTATCTTAGTCTAGGTATACTTGCTTCTAATAAGGGAAGCTTTTTTAATATAATAAATCCTAAGGCTTTTAATATAATTTATAATAGCTTAGTAAGACTTAGTAGTATTATCCTTATTAATAATAATAATAAAGTTAAAGATAAAGATAAAGATATTAGTAATAATACTATTATTTAAGCTTTTTAAAACTATTTACTATACTTAGATAGAAGTGTTTTAGCTATAAGAGATACTCTAGGCTCTTTACCCTTATTACTAGCTAATTAAATAATTAAACTTTACTTTATTAAGACTTTTAACTGTTTAAGCTGTATAAGATTAAGTAATGCTTTAAAGTATTTAAATTACTACTATAATAGAGCTTTAGTTAATCTATCTGCTAGTATCTCTGCTATAGGTAAGTAGATAACCTAAAAGCTCCCTTTACCTTTTTCTTATTATAGCTATATATTCTAGATTTCTACATAGCGTAGTTAAGTATTAATCTTAGTACTTAGCTCTATAATAAGATATATTATCTATTAATTATTATAGTAGATAGTATATAGCTTTATTAGATAAAAGCGCAATTTATTAAGAAAGCGCTATAGACCTATTACTTTAGCTGCAGTATGCTTCAATGCAATCAGTTCTGCCTCTATTATAGAGGTTAAAACTATACTTTAGTATATTGCTTTTTACATTATAGTACTACTAAAGAGAGTAATAAGATATCCTTATAATAATTTCCTTATTTCCTTATTATTTATAAATAAAGCATTTAATGCTATGTAAAGTGCTTAAGTTTTATTATAATTGCCTCTATAGGCAATTATAAAATTATAAGTAATATAAAGATATTAAAGAGCTTAATCTATAGACTTATAGTACTCTTTACTTAGATTTATAAGGTATTTAGAAAGCTAAGATGCTATAAAAGTAATATCTAGCCTTACTATTACTGCAATATATAGTAAAGATTTAACCTTTTTTTAATATAACTTAATGTAAGCTAGGGATACTTAGTCCTCTCTCTTAGAAAGCTTAGTAATAGGAATAGGAATGGTAGGGAACTAGTTGCACTTATTAAGGTTATATTTAACTGCGCATTTCTCTAGATATAAGTCATAATAGAGGTAGATTTTTTTATTTAGCCTGTCTCTAACGATTCTGATTCCTAAGAACTACTTAGCTTCCCCTTTATCCTAAAGCTTATATATCTCTTTTAGCGCTTTAATAATCTTATCTGCAGCTTCTTTCTGCTTATAGTAATACAGGATAAAGATATTATCTATAAAGAATACTACTAGTATATCTTGCGTTTTTATATAAAATAAGCATTCCTTTTCCTTGCTAGGTTTTAGACTAAGGCATTTTAGAGTACTTAAGAATTCCTTAAACTATAAGATAGGTAAGTCTCTTAGTCTATATAGTGCTCTTTCTAGCTCTATAAGCTTTTTAGCTTATTTAAAGCCTTATAGGAAGTAGCATGTAACTAGAAGTTTATTTTTATTGTATATTGCATTAATAAATGCATTTACTATATCTAGTTAGTAGATTTTAAGATTATACTTAGCTGCTAGAGTGATTATAATATAGAATAAATGCATTATAAGAGTTACTATATATATGCTTTAGATTATATTTTCTAGTTATAGATCTCTATGCATATAGATTTGCACTTTACATTTATTTAAGTTTCTATTCTAGTTAAATTTATATATAAATACCTATTTTATAGGTATAGGCTTAGTCTATGTATCTTACTATAATATTACTATTTAAGTCTTAAAGTCTATAAGCTTCTTTACTTTAGTATATACTGCTATAAGAAATAGCTCTTTAAATGTATAAGTCTTTAGCTCTTTTTATGTCTTTAGAGGTAAAGGGAGTGCATTCTAGTAAATCTTTATAGGCTCTAAGGTCTTATATATCTACTTAGGCTTTAGAGGATTAAGCTTTAGGTTTAACTTTATTATGCTCCTCCTATTAGCTTTCTTAGCCTTTTTAATTACACTAAGGAAAGTAGTAAAAGCTATAAGAATACTTCTAGGATATAGTAGCTCTTCTCTATAGTAATTAGTTAAGAAGAAAGCTACTTTATTATCCTATCTATACTTTTATATCTTTATTTATATTTTTAAGTTCTATCTTATACTCTTTCTTTCTTACTTAATATCTTATTATTAAGCACTATATCTTAATAGTTCTCCTATAGATTATCTTTTCCCTTTAGGGCATTCTTAGCCCCTTTTTTATTATACTTTATAATTTACTATAAGCTCTAGCTATATTATTACCTGCATCTCTATATCTAGTAAAGCATTAGTTTATATCTTAACTGGTATTATAAAGTGCATTTAATATTCTAGTAAAGCTAAGGTCTCTATCTTAATCTAATCTAGTATTTTAAAGCATTTAAGAGTTACTTCTATTAGTTTATTTAATGTATACTTACTATCTAATAGCACTTTCTTTACTCCCTAAGGGTATTATATTTATACTCTTTAACTTTCTATTAAGCTTCTAGGGATATTTCTAGTAGTACTTTATTATCCTTAAGGTATAATACTCTCTTCTAGTAAGCTTTTATTTATACTAATAGAGCTTTAAAGCTCTTAATTTACTGCATTATTCTCTACTTTAAGAGAGGTTTCTCTTCCCTATATTATTATATTAGGGCTTAAAGGAGTTTAAGCTGTACTACTACCTTCTAGGTATACATCTAGTTCTAGGGTTACTTCTAGCATTCTAAGTCTAGTTAGTTAAGGTCTAGTTAGATCTCCTACTATATTTTAAGTATTCTTTATACTTTTTAATTATTATAGGATACTTATAGGCATAGTATTTACCTCTAAGCTTAACCTAACTAGTTATTTAACTAGTATATCTACTTAAGGAGCTCTTTTTATCTTAGTTTTATCTAGATAAAACTAATCTTTATAGACTACCTAGTTATTAAGCTTAATAATAAGCTCTTCTAACTAAGGCTTAGTGCATTTATTATAAAAGATAGATTTATTAAACTATATATTTTATATTATTATTACTCTCTTAAGGTAAGGGATTTAAATATAATATATATTACTTATAATATAGCTAACTAAGTATTTAATATATACTCTTAGCTTAATCTTTATATTCCTCTTTTCTTTTCCTTCTTCCCTCTCTCTTCTTAGGGGGTATATATAGTAACTATATGCAAGCAGTAAACTTATACTTAGTTTAAGATTTACATTTTCTTTTCTTATTTGCAATAGTATATAGTATTTAAACTATTCTTTAAGTACTTTAATTAGTAATTTCTATCTAAGTCTATATAATAGGCTAATATTAAGCAGATAGGATACTATTTTAGTACTCTTAGGCTAAAGCTCCCCTAGCAAGTTAGCCTTATAAAGCATTAAAATGGATTTTATAGTAATTTGCTTACTGCTTTATTTAGTAGCTCTATTTACTTTATAAGTATCTAATAGTATAAGCTCTAGCTTAATGCCTTAAAAATTTACCTAGTATTAGAATTAAGTTAGCCCCTTAACTGCAATTATAGTATACTTATTATCTTAGTAGATTATATAGATTACTACTTTAAATTAACATTATACCTAGCATTTAAAGTAAAATAAAGCATTAAATACTATATTATACTGCTTTATATATAAAGCTTAAGTAAACATCTATTTACTGTATTTATCCTTAATAATTAGCAGCTATTTTAATCTATTATAGCCTTTTATATAATCTTAAAGATCCTAATATATATACTAAAAGGGTCTTAAAGTACTTCTTTTTAACTTTCTTCTTAAGATAACTTAAGTAGTATGCATTTTAGCATAGATCTTATACTTAATCCTTAGGATTCCCTTAATCTTAATATTCTATATATATAGTATAGCCTTTTTAAGCATATCCTTTAATAAATATCTAAGTCTTAGATACTATATTATTGCTATATCTTCTTTTAGGTTAAGTTAATCTTATAAAGATCTTTAAGGGAGCATTCTTCTCTTGCTAGGAATGCTTATTATAATCCCTACTTAGCTTATTAGTATTACATTATATAGTAGTATTAATAAAGCTTTAAGATAGATATTAAGCTACTTATATTTAAGAAAAATAAGGTTATTAATAAGCTAAAGCTTATAAATAATAATATTCTTATTTATTAATTTATAGTATATAGTATAATCTTCTTTATATATTTAAAGTCTTAAATTATATATATAAGTAAAAGAGATAATATTAATATAGAATCCTTTAACTATATAGATATTACTAATTATTAGGTCTCTTCTATTAAGTATTCCCTTAAAAGTGCACTTTCCTTTACTAATAATCCTATTAAAAGTTATACCTAATTCTACAATCTAATCTATAGCTTTAAAAGTTCCTAGGTTAAGGCAAGCTTTATCATTAACTAAATGCATAGATGCTCCTAAATCCTAGATTATGCTTTCTAAGAGTAGGTAGGCAAAGGCCTTAAAGGCTAAGAAGATATATAGTAGTTCTTTCTTATACTATACATTTAGGTTAAGGAAAGCATTAGTATAGAAGTTATTAGAAACTTTAAGCATTATATTAGCTTAGAAACTGCTTAAGATATTACTATTATTATCTCTAGTACTTTAATTATTACTACTAAGCTTAATGCCTTTCTTTACTAGTTGCTCTTTAAGTTCTTTCTACTTTAGCTTTATAACCTCTTTATAGATAATTATATAATGCTCTTTGCCTAGATAGCACTTCTACTTTAAGTATCTTTTACTAGAAAGCATATATATAACTATCCTGCACTCTATAGGCTTTTACTTATACTTTAGGGAATTATCTTAAGTTTAGTATAAGCAGTTATAGCCTTTACTTATATTAGTAGATTATATATTCTAGGCAGTAAATATAATGCCCTTCTTCTTAAATAGGTTATTTCTTATAATTGCTTAGAACTTATCTGCTACCTTAAGGAGCTCTGCTTGGGTTGCCTTCTTATTGCATTCTAGCTATCAGGAGACCTTACTTACTTTAATGTTAGGGTTTTGCCTTTTAATCTCTGCAATAAGCTTAGATCAGGTTAGGAGCCCTCTAGATACATTAATTGTATGCTTATTAAGCTTGTTTTAAGCCTATAATAGTTTAAAACAGTCTCTAACTGCTTAAAGGAAGTCTATTATAGCTACATCTCCCTTAATCTCATTTAGATTATAAGCTATAGCCTATTTATAGAAGCTATTCTAGCACTTATACTATACTATAGGCTTTATGCTTGCATATTTTGCTTATTTAAGCACTAAGTAGTACTCCCTTTAGAGTGTACTAAGGACTTATATATTACTTAAGGCATATTACTTCTTAATACCTTAAATAAGCTTTCTTAAAGGTATATATTTATTTTTATATTCTAAGTTAACTTCTTACTAGATATAATTAAAGGTAAAACCCTTTATTATCTTATTAATCTACTCTCTTAAAGCTTTTTCTTTAGTAAGATGCTCTTTATAGATATAAATATTATAGTTATATAAGGTATTTATAATATTATAGAACTGTAATTACATTAATATTAACTCTTAATTAAGTACTAGGTTATTATTAATATGCTTAGTCTTATATTCTTCTTAAGTGCATTTAACTAGGTAAATAAGATAGTTATTATTACTTTCTATAATACTTAGGTTAATGTATTTCTAGATCCTAAGTAATATAGTATATACTTAGAGCTCTGCTAGCCATTTAACCCAGTTTTTAGTGCTTTATAGGCATATAATGCATATATTAAGCCTTCTAATAGCGTTAAGTTTAGTTGCTTGTAATATCATAGCATTTAGTCTTATGCATAAATGTTAGCAATGTGTTAGATCTTAGCATAGTATGCTTGTTTAAAGGGTTAAGGGATTTTTATGCAGTGAAGTTATATATAAGGGTTTAGGGTTTACATTTTAAAGATTTAAAGAATTAGAATTTAGAAAGAATTAAGGAATTGCTAAAATGCTATTAGTTATGCAGTGGAAGTTACTGGGAATTGCTTCCTATCTGGGCTTATAACTGTTGAACTAAACTACTGTGCTAAAGACCTACAAAATGTAAGGTCCCTACACTAGGGGTCTAAGGCAATAGGGCTTATATTTTCTGTACAATATACCCCCCATTTTATACGGAATCTTCCGGATGAAATGTTATTCTGGGGTTTTAGTGACTCAGTCCTTGCTTTTGCACTCTTTTTTTTTTATTCACGTATAGGCGGGGTTCGAACAGGTGATCTGCGCGATCGGAAGTTACAGGCCTCTCTTCGGGCCTCCCGGGCTCATAACTGTTGTACAAAGCGTAGATTAGTCACAACGAGCATTCCAGCTTTGATTGAAAGAGCCTTGTTTTCTTCAATTGAAGGTGGCGGTCAGTTTGACCTTATCAAGCTACGGAAATCGCGCAGTGGGTTCAATCTGACCAATCAGAGAGCGTTTTGCTGTTTACAGCTCAACATTAGTATTTAAGCTAAAAGGTATTTCTTAATTTATAGAGATATTATTTAGCTTTATCTATAAATTAAGCATTTATTAAGTACTATATTTCTTCTTAAAGCTACTTATTATAATAAGAGTTTTTAAGTAAGTAATAAAGAATATTACACTTAAAGATAGCTAGGCTAAGTAGCTAATTATCTATTTAACTAGTATAATTAATTACTTTTACTTATATAGCTTCCTTTTATATTACCTTATAAGTTACTTACTACTAAAGGGCTATAATATCTTTATTATAGACCTTTTAGCAGTACCTATAGTAAGCAGAGAAGAGTTATATATACTATTAATAGATAGCAGTTACTAGCTGCTAGTTACTTAGGTTTAATATCTTAACTGTAATTAAGGTTAGCTTTATTAATTTAATATTAAAGTAGAGAACTTGCAGATAACCTAAGCTTAGCTAGTTTCTTAATAATTTTATAATTATTAAGATAACTTTAAGAGATAAATAGATTAAAAAAGGTTAAAGTTATAAAGAAGTTATAAATTCTATTAGTTAAGCTTTTTATAGCTCTTTAACTAGTTAAGTAATATATTTATTATAATTAGAGTTGCTTAAGATGCTATAGCCTAAAGGTAACCTTATTAATTAAGTTTATTAAGATTTCAGTCTAGCTAGAGACTTTATAGTTAATACTTTTATAGCTGTTATTAGAATACCTAGGTTCTATTTATTAGTTATTACTAGATTAAAGCTATAAAATATTTAAATACTTATTTATATTAAAGTTTTTTTTAATAATTTAAAAAACTTTTTTTTATTTAATATATTTATTAAAATTATATTTAATTTAATTATTTTATTATTTAAAGTTTTAAATAAAGCTTTTACTTTTATTAAATATAATACTTTTAAATATATTTATTATATCAGTGTTGCGGCCTTCCCCGCCGGGTTAGGCGGCACCTATCATGCCCCACTTAGCGCCCTCGCCGCTTTATGCCCCTTCTATAAAAACCACCAACATCACTCGTACTTATCATCTTTCCTCTTCCAAAATTTTCTACCTCTCACCCCACCCCTTGTCGCCATCGCCTCTCTCCCTGCTTGTTGCTCTGGATGCACAGCTAGTTGACTTTAACGCTTCTAGATCCTGCAGCCTTACAACCCCTTCAATTTTACCTTTTGATATCCGCCCAGTGCGCTTTCTCTTGCACCAAACGCTCGCCTCAGCAGCGTCAAAATCCACCATTTCACGACGCCTCGATGAACTTTCTGCTCTACGCTCGTACTATAAGTCTCGAGTACCGCAATTCATCTCTATTTCTCTTTAGGATTACATATAGAGAAGCTGCTTATTAACCTTCAACTATCAACGCCTAGCAACATGCCCCAACTCTACGAACCTTTCCAGCCATTCACGCGGAGACCTGGTGGATGAGTCTACTTTAGAGGCCTCCCGGCTTTACTAATCCTAAGGATTTTCAGTGGATATACATCCTTGAAGAGCTGAATACTGCGTCCGCCGCCCCGTCTACTAATAACACCACAGCATGCAGTTAACTTCCTTAATGCGTTGCGGGATTAGCGAAATTAAGCGGGGGGGCTCATTCAGGCAATTCTCTATGACTTATTAGGTATAACCTACCTGCTGATGCGCCTATGTAAGCGATAGCAAAGGTTATTAGAACTTCATTTAGGGAAAATGCCTTATCTCAATGGCGCTGCTTAGCCTTAGCAGCAGATCCCCCCGAAGTCTATTCATAAGCCAGGCGCCAACACCATGCCCGTCCAACCCAGGGCTAATAAACAAGCCAAGCATATACTGCGCGATTTTTAGAGTAGGAAATTGCTAACTTACTAAATACAATCTCCCAGCGCCCTGCCTCTAAGTCTTGCAACATTAGTTAGGCCCTCAAACACCTATTCCAGGAGAGCGTTATATAGGTCTAAGGCAATCCTCCTTAGGCAGTAGGGAAAACTTACAGCAAAAGCTGCTAGGCATCTAGTATAATGTATCACGGGAGAGATAATGATATAGTAGTGATGTAGGTTTCTCAGAATTGGGGAAGCCTAAGAAAAGGTAGTATTAGAGTTGCTAGGCTGAATGCCATGGAATAAGTGGGAATCTCCAATCTGCAGGATATTGCTTAAAGCTATAAGGCTATCATAAGGCATATAAAAGAGGTTATTATAACCACGCAATCCAGAGGCCTCATTCCTCATAAGTTTTCTCTTCTCTACAGAGTTTCCTCGCTTATTGTAATATTCTTGTTCTAGACTAAGCTCTATTTAATCATTCTACTAATTCTATCATAATGCCCTTAATCAATATGGATATCATGAACTTCTTTAAGCCACCTATGGCGTAGACTTCGCCCCATTCCCCATCTCATATCCTGTATAGCAATATAAAGTCAGAAGATTCGCTCTCAGCGCAGACCAACCAGCAGCGTAAAACTGATTATCACAGTAGCTTCAGTACTTCTCCCAGCAACAGGGATAAAGCAGAGGATGAATTTCCTCCTGCTAATTAACTCAGACTGGGTTCTTCATATCCAGATACAACAATAGACTTAGCAGGACTCAGACCATTAACATTAAGGGTCCCCGCTAGTCCCACAATAAGGCAGGACTACCAAAGCACTCCAGGTAAGCAGTAACAGTCCTCTTATCTCGCTAGCACTAGAAAGGCTCACTCACACTAAATAGACAATCCAATCATTATTAAAGATAATACTAATAATAGCAACAACAATAACAACAGCAGTTCAACCTCAGCTATCACTATATCTCACAGTACTACATCTAGCAAGCTCACAACAACCAGCACTAATATCCCAAGAGATAGCATAGATCCTAGAATACCTGCCCTAAGTGACTTAAGAATAGTGCAATTATCACCAACTAGGCAAGTCTTATCTAAGCAGTTTACACCACCTAATGAAGATTACGCTAAGGAACCCTAAGATAATATCAGTACTGTTAATAGAGCATAAAGCTTACTTTCTTTGCTATCCAGACTTACAGAGCTATCCTCCGCCCCTACTAAAATCAGCTAATATGCTATTAAGAAAGGATTTTAAACTGAAAGCCTGGCTAACAAGCAAGATTTATTGACTGGGGGCCGAAATGAAGCTCTAGCGACTCCTAGGAACTGCCAAGTTTCTAGCGTCTCTCTCAACTCGGTCAACTCGGTCAACTCAGTCAACTCGGTCGAAACGGAGACTCCCCAAGAGAAGGACCACAGCACGGATAGCAGCCACACTAGTAACAAAGACAAAAGTAAAGATAAAGATCCCTGACTGCCAGTAAAGAGACGCAGAATAAGGCAAGGCTCTACAATAACAGTCTATACATCTCTAGCAAGATCATACTCCTCACCACAGTTTCAACTAAGACAACTTCATAATCATCATCAGTCCCCGCAGTCACATAAATCATCTTATAGTGCCAGCTCTGCAGATAACCGCCCCAGCTTTAAGCCTTAATGTTAACCACAGCTAGTAATAGCTAAGCCCAACGCCGCATCAGTACTATTCATCGATACCTATTATAACCTAGAACAGGCAATACATACAGAATTCAAGGAGTTCTCTTTATAAGGCATTGTAAAATGTATTATGCTTGGTAATAAGAGAATGTTCTATCTGGAGTTTTCGCTTCCTGGTGGCTTAGGAGATATTAGTCTGCTAATAAGCTTGATTAATTATAGATCGCTGAAATCGGGTTCAGGGCCTAATCAGAGAAGGAGGCTATCAAAGATATCACATCCGGGATCAAGGTTACCTAGTGATAAGTAAACGGAGGAGGAGGATGAGATAGTCCGCAGCATAAGACGCAACAGCTGCTCTTAGGCTAAGATACATAGCGCCCTTCCACATCATTCCAAGGGCACCATTCAAGTTCAGTACTCAACCAAGCTCAAAAACTGACTCAGTTAAGTATAGGAGCTCGAGCCAGCTATCTAATAGAAGTTAATAATGCAGTAGAGCACAGAGACACAAAATGAAATATAACCCTGTTTTATCATTCAGCCTAAACTCCAGCACCTCACTATGGATACCAAATCCTCGATAAATTCGCATACATTTGCATCCCCACAGAACTTGAGACGACCTATTAGATAAGCAGCCTAAGGCCTCTAGCCAATTAGAGTGTAATAAAGAGGTGTATATATATGTTGAGGATCGATGGTACTGGGAGACAGGCAACAGCAAGGGCGCTTTGCTTGCTCCTACCCGTGTCCGTGACCAATGCCTCCTACTGTCCACGAAAATCGCCTTTAGCTCATTTGCTAATCGGGGACACCTATCAGCAAGCTTGTCCTTAGATTAGTAGGCAAGGAACAGGCTGTTTGCCCCGGCTAGCCCTAGCGACCAATTAACTACAATCTCAGTAAATCGGTGGATTAGTAAGGTTAATTAGCTGAGATATTAAGGATAGTGATGCAAGCAGACTGCAGCATATAGTAACTAAACCTACTACTAAAACCGCTAGTTAATAGAATATAAAACTAATTTAAAAGTGTAGCATAAAGTACTAGTAAGTATCTATTTTAAAAACCCTTTAGGTAACTCCTAGAGTAAAACACTATCTATTACACTAAACTGAACTAAATTAAGCTGGCCTTTATATGTAGTAACTGTATTATCTATTGCTCCTTCTGTAAACTAGTATAGCTAACAAGTCTAAAAGCGATTATATCAGGGGTTTAGGTTGGTATCGAGTGAAGGGTAGAGCGTGTATAAGAAGACGTTGGCCGGGATATACCGTAAGTGAGAGACAATTTTGAGTCCAGCAAACCATTTAAGGTCAGCGGAATACCCAAACATCCGTCCGCAAATGAAGGGCTTGGTCGCACTTCTCTTGCAGATCATAAACCTATAATCAAGCTTTCCATATAAAGGAGGCTATATATAAGTGTAAGACTCTAGTAAACTCTAGTAGCTAAAAGTGTAACTACTACTATTAAGATAATAATAATAGCTAGGCTAACTAATATAAAATAAATAACTATATACCTAGATGCACTCTACCCCTATATCTAGCAAGAAGTGTAATATATTATCCCTATAGTTATAACTTAAGACGTAAATAGCATTACAATATATACAATTTTAACTTAAACTGTAACTTAAGGAAGGAATATTAAGGTAATAATAATAATAACTTTAATACACTTAGCAATTATAGAATACATTACCTACATCTTAAGGGGACTATTTATCTTAAGTAGGTAAATAACTGTAATAATCTAAATAAAATATTATCTTAGAGTAAAGATATTACAGGTAATAGACTTTTAACTTACTTATAATGTTGCAGTCCCCTACAGGGATAGCATTATTAAGACCCTATACATAGAATCTACAGAAAACTATAAGAGTTTAATCTTTTTATTAATCCCAAGAGCAAAAATAGTTAAGGCTAAGAGCTCCAGGGCTATCTATACTGCAATTAAGAATTTCAAGTATTTCTTCTGCAACTAGGCAGCGTTAAACTTAATATATATAAAAAGAAAGACATAAAATAAAGATAAGGTAGACATAAGGTAGGCATCTATTATCTGATATTGAGGAAAATTTTCCATGTTTATTCAAAATGGGGAAATGAAACAGTAGGTAAAGATAGGTCGCAGCTGGGCGTGTCGAGGAATGGCGAGGGGATCCTACGTCTTATTTATGCTTGCGACCCAAAACCGCAGCGAGAAATGGCTCCACCACGCCAGATAACGTGATTAAGGATACAAAAGGACTAATATAAAGATGGTTGTGTACCTTCACTCCCTCCGGGTTGCCAATCTCAGGGGTTAGAGGATCATTACCAACTGTTAACAAACGCCGCACTCTCCCGGGACCAGGGCCACGCCCACATACTTAAGTGGACCGATTTAGACACTTAGCACACGGGTCCCTTGTTGAGACCTCCAAGGTTGTGCTGCTGAGGTTGTCCTTTAGGGGATTCCAGAGTAATAAGTGTAGCATTGCTTAAGCTTCATAATAAGACTAAATACAGTAAGGACTGACTAATAAACGCCTCCTCTGCCTGTGCTTTATCATCTCATCCTAATTACGCTAATTCTTATAACTATTCTTTAATACTCCTTTCTTAGCCTTCTTTTTCTAGAGGAGATTATCTACCTATTAGCTACAGTTCTCTATTATAGCAGCCAGGTAATACCTATATTACAGAAGGTATAACATGATCTCTGCTAGGCTAAATCTATACTCCAGCACCTTTACAGTAAACGCTTCCGCTTATCTCTTAACTTTCTCATTGAATCTCTCCTGTTAACTAACCTCCGCAGTGTTTCTTTCTAGCTGCCCGAATATAAAACAGTAGATCTCTTTAGTAATGCCTCTATTAGCAAGCTAGAACTTAATCTTTCTATTAATTTAATTAAGCTATATTAATATCTAATTTAATCTATTAAGATAATTAGTTATTATAATAAGAACTTAATCTTTTTAAAATATAATACTATTAAGAATATTTAGTAAGCCTAAAAGAGTTACTCTTTTACTTTATAGCCTTATATTTATATTACTATTTAAATCCTTTAAGTTAAAGTCTTTAAAGTATATAGCTTTTACTATATTAATATCTTTTAATAAAATAATATATTTATTTAAAAGCCTAGTAAATAGGCTCTTTAGTATTTAATTATTTATACTAAGAATACTAATTATATAAATATTTATATTTAATTTACTAGTAATTAATAAGCTAAAGCTTAACTTTTTAGTTTTTAGTACACTATATAATAGATATTCTTATTTATAAGGAATAAAGTATTTAAAGAATTAATATCTAGTTTAAGAGTTAAGAAATTCTTTTATATTTTTAATAAGAGGCTTCTTTTACTATTTATTAAGGATTACTATTAAAAGGGGCTAAGCAGTTACTACTTTCTTCTTTCTCTAGTAATTATTATAATACCTATAAATAGTTATCTTATTCTTAAATTCTTTAAGGTATTTAAATTAATAGTTATTTAATAGATGTTTTATAATCCCTAAAGATTACTTTATATATATTATAAAGATTTACTTCTCTTTATAGAAGCTAATATCTACTTATATAATTTAATAATATAATAAATTATTCTTATACTAAAAGTAAAATTTACCTTTTTAAGAAGCATATTAGAGGGCTTTTTTAGTATAGCTATTATAGCTATAAGATGTTTTTTACCTTATTTAGATTTTAGCAAGAATAGACTAAGTAGCATTTTCTAATTCCTAGAATAAGATCTAGTATTATATTATATTAGATATTTTATTAAAATATTTAATATAAACTGTTAATACTTATATAAATAAGCCTGGATTTTATAAATTTATTTCTAAAAACTTATTAAAGTATTCTAGGAATTAATATTTTAATTTAAATATATATAGTTTTAAGAATATAACTAGGGTAAAGAGGCATATTAATTAAGTATAGCTATTTAAGTTACTACTAAGGGCCTAATTGGCAGCGCTGGTGATATTAGTGAAGCTAGGGAGAAAGAGGTCTAATATAGACATTTATTAGGGCAGTAATCTAAAGATAAGAGGAGGGCTAAGGTTACTGAAGAGCATTATAATAAATAAATATAAGAGTGAAGGATTGCAAAGTAATGAGTCTTTGGAATTAGTGTGTTAAACGAGATGGAAACGAGCACCATCTCAGAGGGCAAAATCAGCATTCTTATTCCTTCAGAGCTTCCTCAATTGATCAACTAAGATGGAAACAAGCTGCAGAGTCAACAGCACAGATATAAACGCAGGCCACATCAAAAGCGACCTAGCCCAGTATACATGCAACTATACGCAACAAAGCGTATTTATAGTAAGATAGTCTTCAAGAACTATCAATCTACAAACAAACCATTAAGTGTAGTTCGCTTTCCTAATTTATCTCAGTCTGACTCTCATGTAATTGCGCATAAGTCACACGAGGCCGCGTATATCTCAATCACATCCTATTAGATAACTTCATCTAGCTGCCATACAACCTATGTTGAACTTGGCGGAGATTTATGTTCCTATTGGGTAAGCCTGGGCCGAATCCGATCAGGGCAATGACCTGCAGTTCTAAGAACCTATACTCCTCTGTATCCCCTAAGCACTACTTTACACTACTTTTACCCTACTTTCCTTTACTTTTTAATTAAATGCTTTTAAGATTTTTTTATATTATATTATAAAAAGTAATTAAAAAGTTATTACTTTAAATATTATATTTAATATTTTTTAGAAAAATTTAAGTTAGTTAATTTAAAAATAGAAAATTTAAAGATATTATTTAAAATTATATAATATTTATATAAATATTTATATTAATTTACTTTCTTTATATTTAAGCTATATTAATTCTTTAATTTATTATAAAATTTCTTTTTTTTTAAGTAATATTAAAGAATAACTCTTTATATATAATATCTATATAGACTAGATATTAAAATAATAAATAGGCTTTATTTTTTATTACTATATTAAGAATATATTTAACTTATAGTAAAAATAAAATTATTATTATAAAAGCTATAATATACTTTAAGTATTTTATTAAGGCTTTTAATTAATTAAAGCTTATCCTTAATATAAAAAAATATAATATTAAAATACTAAGTAATTACTTCTTATTACTTTATATAATATTAGGTTTTATATTTAGGCGCTAAAAACTAGCTTAATATAATATATAGGTAAGTTTAAGTTATAAGCCTAATTATATAGTATTATTTTTACTACTTATATTTTCTAAACTGAGATTTACTGCTTTAAGGAGATAATGCAGGGCACCTTTTAATTTGCTCTATGATAGCGTTATTCCTTCTGCCTAATACTTATATAACTTTATTAGCATTACTATAAAACTTATAGAGAGATATCTTACTCTTTAAAGAGATATAGATTTTAGTAAATATTACTATAAATAATATCTTTTAATTCTTTTAATAATATAATATCTTTTATTAAGCTATTTTAAAAATAAAGGAAATAAAGAAGCATTTAAATAATACTACTTAAAGTATTATAAAGCTAAATATATTTAAAATAACTAATATAATAAAGCTTAAAGTACTCTTTTTAAGGATAATTACTTATTTTATTTTCTATATAGTATTTTTTAAAAATCTTTAAGCTTTATACTTTTACTTTATAGTTTATTTTTAGTTTAATTTAAGGATTTTTTTAATCCTTTATTATAGCTAAAAAGATTAAAAATAAGGCTATTATTTATATTTAAAGAAAAGATATAATATTTAAGTTTTCTTATAAATCTTATATTAATAAGCTAAAAGAGGTATTAATATTATATAGATTATCTTATATTTTATTTATTTACTTTAAGGAAAAAAAGAAATTATAAAAAGTATTTATTTATATAAAGTAAAAAGGAATATAAGCTTACTTATTTTACCTTATTTACTTTTTTTTAATATAAAATAGAATAATAATATACTTATAACTTTATATTCTTATAAGTAGTAATTATACTATTAAATATATATATATATAAAAGAACTAGAAAGTATTATAATTATTATATAAACTTAAATAGATAGAAAGTAAGGCTTTAATTAGTAGTATTATTTCTATTTAGTATTATAAACTTAATCTAATTTTAACTATTTAGGGGATTTTAATAGTATTTAAAATAAAGTATTATACTTTAAAACTATAAAGCTAATATAAGGTTTATAATAACTATAATACTAAATATTATACTTAATATTAAATTATTTAATATTTAATTAACTTTAGCCTTAATACTTAGGCTAAGAACTAGTAGATTTAAAATAGAGTTCTACTAACTAGGGTTTATATTAAATGCTACTTTAACTTTAATATAAATCTTATAGTATTATACTTAGAAATCCTTTATTAAGTAGCTATATAAGTAATTTATAAATTAGCTCTTTTAATTAAATATATTATTATAAAAGTAATATTTAATTTTATATTTATAATTTATATCTATTAGTAATAAGTCTAACTTTATAAGTAAATAGCTTAAAAGCTATATATTTAGCAGAATATAATATAAATTCTTACCTCCTCCTACAGATTATAGTAAAGTAATAAGGGTATTAATGCTATTTTTAGTTTTTTAGTTTAGGATTATACTCTCTTATATAGACTTAGGTTTAATATTATAAATTATAGCTGCTAAGCCTAATACTAGATTAAGGCTCTAGAATACTAGTAGCTAGCAATTAGTTATGTAGTAAACGCAGCTAAGACTAGAGCGTTCTGTATTAGAGATGCAAATAATAGTTTAATCTTCTTACCTTATATAGCTTAATATAGTCCTAAGCCTTATATAAACTTATCTAGGTATTGTAAATATTGCAGAGAAAGTAATTTATAGATATCTTACTAAAGCCAGTTTAACTGAAGAGGGTTATAAAAGGTTAAAGCAGTAGCCAAAGCTGCATAAAGTCTTTATCTTTAATTTACTTAATTATATAGCAGTTTTAGCTATATTAACCTTAATTATCTTAAGAATAGTATATATATATAGCTAGACCTATTAAAGCTTTTATTTTTTATAATTACTTAAAGATATAAGTATATAAAGTATAAGCTAATTAAGTAGTAAAAAATATAATTATTTCTTTATATACCTAGTAATACTAATAATAGATATATACTATTTATTTACTAATATATTTAAGTCCTTTTAAGCATTATATAAGATCTCTTTTATTAAGAAATAAAGCTTTATCTCTAATCTCTTTTACCTTTTACTATTAGGAAATACTTTTCTTTTTAGTTTATTAATCTATAGAATTAATAGCTAATAGTATATATTAAAGCTCTTCTTTATAATTTTAAGAAATATACTTTTATTACTTATAATATTAACTTTTAATTAAACTAGCTTATTATTACTCTTATAATTTTAGCTTTTAAATTTAATTAATCTTATATTTTTATCTTACTTATTATAGTAAATACATATTTAGAATAGAATTTAAAAGAATAACTTAAAATTATATATAAAGGAATACTACTTACTTAGTAATACTTTAATTACTATAAAAGCCTATATTTTAGTTTTCCCCTTTACCTTTAATATAACCTCTTATAACTCTTTAATAGCTAGGTTAAAGTTAATTAAGAAAGAGAACTAAAAGAGGTTATTATTATTCTTATTAATTATAAGATTATTAATTAAGATATCTTTATAAAGTAAGCTTATTTTATATAGAGACTTATATCCCTAAATATAGCACTTAAATGCAGCACGTAAATCTAATTAAAAGCTTACCTTATAAATAGATATCTTATAATCTTAAATAATAATATACTAATATACCTAGTTTAGTAAGGTATTAATAGCTTTTATTAAAGATATAAAATAGAATTGCTTACTAGAAGGAAGATAAGTACTAGTTTAGCTAAAAGATTGCTTTCTATTAAAGCTAGTATTATTATACTTTTCTCTTAATATACTAGATATAATATTATTTTATAATATAAGATATAATAAGTAAAAATTTATAATACTTTTAATATTTAAATTATATTATATATTACTTTTAATATTATTATTTACTTTATATATTATAATTATCTTATAGTAATAATATTAAGTTATATTAATAACTCTTTTTTTAATTATATTAAGTAATAAGTTACTTTTTTTATTATATTTTAAGTATTACTATAAATCTTTAATAATAAGTAGTATTTTTAGCTATTATTTTAAATAAGCTTTTTAATATATTATTACTTAATTAATTATATAATATACTTAATATATTACTTAATTAATAATAATTTATTTAATTAAACTATTTTAATTAATTTTAATAAATTACTTTTAGTTTATTAATATAATTATTAAATTAAATTTAAATTCTTTTTTATTTATTTAAAAAAAGCTAAAAATTATAAATATAAATTAAAGCTTATTATTATTAATATTAAACTATTTAAATATAATCTTATTAAGTTAATTAAATACTTAAACTTTTATAAAAAATCTATAAATAATAAAGCTTAAAATAAAGTAATAAGTATTCTATATAGTAAGCACTTCTCTTATATACTTATTAAGATTAAGCTAGACCTTTAAAGCTTTATTAATAAAAGAGTTACTTTTAAGTTTTTTTAATATAAAAATCTAAGATTAATAATATTTTAAGGTTTTTATAGCTTTAAGATTATTAATAAACTTAATATTTATTTTTTATTTCTTTATAAAACTATTAATTAGTTTATTAGGCTTTACTAATAGCTTTTATTAATATTAATATATTAAGATTAGCTTATAGCTATTTATAAATATTATTAGTTTTTTACTAAATTTAATAAACTAGCTTAATATACTATTTTAGTTTATATTTTTAAGCTATTTTCTTTAATTATCTTTAAAAAGTAAATTATTATTTTTAAAGTATTACTTAAAAAATATTTAAAATATTATCTTAAGATTAATTATAACTTTAAAGTATATATTATAAAAGTTATAGATTTTAATATATATAAAGCTAAGCTTTTCTTTTAATATATTATTTATATATTTATAATACTTAAATAAGTTTATAAAGCTATTAGTATTATATAGCTATAAAGTTTATTAAAAAGAAAATACTATTAAATAAGAAAGTAAAATAAGTTTTATAATAATATTATAAACTTAATTTTAAATAATATAATTATTTAAATTATTAATAAAAGTAGCTTTTAAAAGAGGTTTAATATAGTTATAATTAAAGTTATTAAAAGTAGTAGTAAAAATAAGTTTAAGGAGATTACTTTAAAGGATATTATAGTTTATTTTTAATTTTAAAAAGTAAATAGTAAAGAGGCTTTATAAGATAAAGAGAAAATTAAAAATAAGATTTTAAATATCTATTTACTAATTAAAATAGTATATTATAAAAAGGCTTATTAGGTATAAGGTATTCTTAGTTAAATTAAATGAAATATAGAAGGTATTAAGACTATTCCTGATAGGATTTTCCTTGATTACTCTTAACTGCGGTTAATCTGCTATAGGACATAGATTACTCTTAAAACTGGAGATGGAGTTTAGTATTTGGCTCGGCGCCACTTCGCGTCCAGTTACCAGTCATCATGCTGAAAAGCCGTCGGGAAAGCTTTAATCCGCTATCCTTAGTCAGCATTAAAATCGCCTCCCGTTGTGATGCCATGCTCTGCAAGTCTTTATTTGCCTTAGGTTTATTATTAGCGCTACATTACCCCGCAATGATAGCTTTCGAGCTCATCGCGACTATTACCTACGACCGCAGGCTGACTGTTCTTTAACTCTCCTCTTCACTAATAATAAGCATAGCAATCTTAATACTACCTAAGGATTAATTTTACATTAGATTTAAAGGTTTTTAGCTTTATATATCTAATATAGTTATATATATATATACCTTCCTTCTAGGTAATATTATTACTATATAAATATGTTTTCTATACTGTATTAATATATAATAAGATAAATAGTGTATATAAGGCGTTATCGGAGTTCACCTTTGGACTAATGCTTGCCGTCATCCGACGATTAGTTAGGGATGCCGAGTCTATGCTGTGGGACGCCCTCGCGCCGTTCGCTAGGAACAACCGATTCTAACTATTAAGACTAAGCTTTAAGACTATCCTTAAATAGAGGGGATAGTCCTCAATCTACATAGATCTTTTCCATAATATCTATATTTATGTATCAGTGCTAGGTTAATATCTAAGGCATTCCTATGCAGGTAAAGCATAGTAAGCTAAACCTAGAGCAGGTAGGAGCAGTTATATGCAGAATTGTATTATAGTGTCTATAATACTGTATTAACTTAGCTACTTCTAGAAGAATTAGAAGAGCTAATTTATTAGGTAGTAATAATATAATCTAGCTTCTATTTAAGATAAATCCTTATAATTTATTTAATATTAAAGTAATATTATAAAAGTAATTATAATAGTTAATTTAATTAGTTTAAGCTTAAGAAAGATAATATTTATAAGTATTAATAAAGAGGTTTTTATAGTAAGATTAGTTAATAAATAAAAGAACTTTAAAGATAATAAAATAAGTCTAGAATATAAATAACCTTATAATAACTTTTTAAGGCTTAGATTAATAAGGGTTCTGGATATAGGAAGTAAGTAGACCTCTGATGCTATATGAGAGTAGCTGCTGCTGACCTTGTGGTGTCTGCTGGTATAGGTTGTAAGTAGATCTCTTATTTATATAAGCATATTATTAATATTTCTTAAACTAATATAAGTGTAATCTAATAACTAGAATTATAACTTTAATAATAACTTTACTTAAGAATTTATTAAGAAATAGACTAAATAATTTTATATATTATTAAGGTTAATAGCTTTAATCTAGTTCTGCACTAACTGCAATGCTATACTATTCTCTAGAGGTAATATTAATATTTATAACCTGTATATTGCTATAGATTCTTGTAAGCTAAGTAATAGACCTTATATTTTTAGGCTTTATTTAGATTTAGGTTAATATCTTTAATTTATAAATATTTTATAGGGAAAGACTTACTAAATATTCTCTTTTAGTCTCCTTAAAAGGGTCTAGTAACTGAGCTCTAGTTAGTTTCTTAGTCTTGCCTTATTATCTGCGCTTTATACTGCTTTATGCATAGCTATAACGCTGTAATAAGACCTATGCTTTCTGTAAGCGACCTAATACTAAGCTAATAATGCTAATAAGACTTACCTATATAGTTAACTTAAAGAATATATAACTTATTTTAGGTAAGGAAATTAAAGTAGAGAAGTATATTATATTATTATATTATTAGGATATACTTAAACTTAAGATAGTATTAAGATATTATATAACTATAAGTAATATTAGTAATTAGAAAAAAGGGTCTAAGATTATAAATCTGCTACTAACTTTCTAAGATGCTATTAAGGTAGTAAGGGAGCTAGAGGTATATTACCTCTAGATTAACTTACTTTATATTAAGCAGGGGCCTAATAAAGACTAGAAAGATAAAGCTAAGTATATAAAAGATATTTATTCTTTAGCTTACTATACTCTTATTATAATATTAGCTATTAATTTAAACTTAGGATTTCTTAAGTAAGATGCTAGCAGTGTTAATATTTAAGATAATTTAGGGTAATATATTTATATATCTACTAATATATGTAATTTTAATAAAGAAGTAAAGTAGGCTATACTTAATAATTAAGCTTAAGTTATATAAAAGAGGCTCTTATTTTACTAAACTATTTATTTTAGTATATAGTAAATATATTTTAAATATAATAATAGTATATACTATAAGGATATAACTTAATTAATAAGGTAAAAATCCTATAAACTGCTATAAATTAATATATTTTAACTAGAATAACTCTTTAGCTTAAATAGTAATAAAAAGTATTTTAAACTTAACTTAAACTTTCTAAATTAGCTTAATATATTTAGATTTTATAGTACTATTTCTTTCCTTTAGTTCTTCTTAGAGGATTACTTAAAATATAGCCTCTTAAAACCTACTAATAGAGCTATTATAATATCTAGCTTAATATAATATATTAAAAGAGCTTTATTATATAAAGTATAATATAGTGTATTTAAGTTCTTCTTTTATAAAAGCCTTCTTTAGTAATAGTTAGATCTATAGAAGATAGAGTAGATTAAGTATAAAGAGTCTAATAAAGTGCTATTATAGTCCTAGATAGTATATCTAGGAGGTATTAAGTTTATTAAGCTTAAAGAGGTTAATTATAGTAAGTTAGACCTATTTAATAAACTTAAGTTTAACTAAGAAGATAAGAGAGCTCTAATTACTAATATTTAGATGTTTAGAGATTACTATTTAAATTAGAAGAAAAGGGCTAATACTAGGTATTATAAGGTATTAGATTTAGGTAAAATAGTATGTAGATAGGCTATATATAATATTAAATATGGGGAAGACTTTGATAATGAATGGGCTGTTATTATAGGCAGGATAGGCCCTAAATGGAGGCCTAGGAGATAAGAATATTATATATTAGTTATAAGACTGAAAGTAGGATCTAAAGTAGATAATAAGTATAAAAGAGTTAGACTTAGAAGAGTTTAAGTAAAGTACCTATTATAGTAATAATCTAGTATTTAAGTTATTTAAATAACTATAAATAGAGGCTTTAGAAGGTAAAAGAGAAAGAGTAAAGGCCTTAGAACTATTATAGTATAATTTCCTTATATATTTCTTACTTAACTTTTATATAAATATCTAATTTATATAGCAAGATATCTTAATTTTTATATTATATTTATTACATTTTAATCTAATTTATTTCTAATAAAGCTAATTAATTATATAGAATAGAGAAGCTTAATGCCTTATAGTATTTAGATAGCTATATATAAAGACTAGTAAAGTTATATTAGAGGGTTAGCTACTAATTATCCAGTTTCCCCACAGCTCTAGGGCTATATCTATAAAATTTTTCCTTTAGTATTTATAGCTAGTAAATAAGGATAAATGCAGGGGATAATAGGCAATTAATGTTAAGTTGCAGGATAATAGTTGCATTTAGTAAGATATATTACTATTAGATATAGAAGAGTTAGTAGAGATTTAAGCCTTACTTATATTATTACTTAGCTAGTTATTTATAATACTGCTTTAATTTATAATTATTATTATATTAAAAAGTATAAATTAGCTAGCTAGTTCTTATACCTTTATATACTAGCTTTCTATAAAGAATAGCTATTTATAACTTTCTTATTTATCTATAATATTCTATTAGCTTTTATAATTATTAATTATATAAATTACTTTAAGAAAAGATAACTTTAAAGTCTAGTAAGTACTTAATAATTTAATTATTTTAATAAAACTATTTATAAAATCTAAACTAGAAAAATTAAGAAATTAATTAATTAATTAAGTCTCCTTAAACAAGTAATTAAGTAGTAAATGTATGGCTTAGATAGAGTTTAGAGGCTGATATACTAAGATTACTTATAGAAAGTAGTAAGATAGGTAATTTACATTATTAATATAAGCTTTACTTCCTTAACTTACAGCTTGCAGGTACTTATAATACTTAAAAGTACTTTTAACTATTAAATAAAGGGTCTATTTCTAATAAAACATCTACTTATAGGAGTAAAGCTATATACCTTAAAGGACCTACCCTAAACTAAATAATAAGCTTTTTATTTTAAAGAGGAAGCTATAAGTACTTAATACTATAGTCTCCTTATTAAGCATAAGCATTACTCCAAGCTATAGCTATTTTACATTACTTATCTATTACCTAGCTATATAAGCATTTACCTATTCTATAGTAAGTTACTATTAACTGGGCATTAGGTCTTATTAATAAATTAATTTCTGAGGATCAGAACCGGTATTATAGATCTTACCTACTGGCTGGGGTAAAAGCGGTAACATTCAGGACTCTATAGAAATCGGGATCTGGATTAGTTCAAGGTATATAGTATTTCACCTCTAAAAATAGATTATTACTAAAACTTAATTAATTTATCTATAACTATTAGCAGTATAAACTAGCTATAAAATAAAAAAGTTATTTATAACTTCTTAAAAACTAAACTAAAAGTAATTCTAATAAAAATATAAAAAAAACTATTTATATATAAACTTAATAAGCTATTTTTATAATAAATAAATAATTTTTAATAAAAGAATAGATAGAATATATTACTTTAAAAGAGTTAGCGCTTAGAAAGTAATAGTAATAGAAACCTTTATAAACTCCTTAAATATTTCTATTAATACCTTTATATTACTATTTATTATTAAAGTTATATTCTTTATATCTTTTATTTAGTTTTTAAGATTTTTAACCCTATCTTATAGCTACTTAACCTTAATACTTCTTACTTCTAAGTCTTCTTCTAGGCTCTATTTTTAGCAGCTAGGCTTATTATTAAAGAATATTTTTACTTAAGAATCTTATAAGGCCTTTTAATAAATAGAATCTTTCTTTACCTTTAATAGGTTATAATAGTAACTAACCTAGCCAGCTTTCTAGGGTAGAAGAATGCTATCTCTCTTATAGACCTTCTTGATCTTAGCTCTGGCGCTAGATAGCCCAAGAACCTTAAATAAGCTCAATATAGTTAGGATTTAAATACCCTTATTATAGAACTTTATATAGTAATCTGCATTTAGATCTTTCTTATTAGCAGTAATATTCTTATAGTTTATTTATAATTTTATAACTTAAAGAAGCTAGTTAAAGTTATTATAATCTTTATAAAACTATTAAGATTAGCCTTCTGCTAGGTTTTTAAAGCTACTTATCTTTTAATATTTATTAACTTCTAGAAGATTAATATTAAAAGTAAACTTAAAATAGTAAATAACTTATTTATTATTTTCTTATATTTTAATATAAACCTAGGTTCTAAAAGCACTCTATTTTTAAATACCTATAATAAGAGATCTATTTACAGCCTAGGCTATAGTCTATAGATAATCTATAAAACTTTATAAAAAGTTAACTACTAAATTAGCAGCATTTATAAGGCTTATAGCTTTATTTATAGCTAGTTCTGCTACCTTAGTAGCCTTAGTAGCCTTAGTAGCTATTATATATGCAGCCTTAGCAGCCCCTAGGGCCTTAGTAGCCTCCTAGATATTTAAAGCTATAAATACCTTTTCTATAAAAGCCTTAGCTATCTCCTTTATAGTAAAAGTATTAGCAACTTCTATAATAATATCTTATTTAGCTTTTTTAATTCTAGCCATAGTATTATTATTAAAGGTTTTTAACTTTTTAATTTTAATAATATTTTATAAGTATATTTTAATTAAAATATAAGTATTTATAATTACTATAAAAGCTTTAATAATTACTTAAGCTTTATTTTTAATCTTACTTCTAGTAATAATTATATTTATCTTTTTTAAGTATTTATTTAAAGTTAATATAATTTACTATTTTAAAAAATAGTTTCTTTTAATATAAAAGTTAATTAAAATTTTCTTCTTTATAATCTTACTTTTAACTTCCTTATTTACTAAGTTATTAAGAAGTATTTTATATCTCTATATTACCTTATTATAGTAAGGACTAAAGAAAGTAGCCCTAGGGATAGTTTACTAATTAACTTTAATATTCTTGGCCCGGTTTGCCGCCGTTATCTTGGTATTATAAGACAAAACTCAAGCGACACGTGATCTGCTAATGCATGCCGCTTTTATGGCACCCCTCAGCCCTCCATCAGCCCTCCATCAGCCCCCCATCAGCCTGTACTTGAGCTACTTACCCCTGCTCTTGGTCCCATTTCTGGGACCAGGACCTCAAATGTTGCCATGCTCAAGAACCCATAGCTGTAACGGTAACCCCAACCGGGGACACCTTCTAATCCCACTTTCATGCGCTGTATACCACTTTTCAATCCCTTGACGAAATCATGGAGCTTAGCTACAATTAGATCCTCCCGTGCCCCCAGAACAACAAGTTCTGACATGAGGTTCCTTGCTCCTAAGAACTGATTATATCTCTGTAACTTGCAGTCTTACGCTTTGATGAATTAAGTTATTTCTCCTTATTTACATTAAGACTTATGCCTGGTATTTAGACTTAATTATGTCTATCTATATATAATATATCTTATTATAGTATTTACCCTTAGATTTTACTACTAACCCTTTTAATACTATCTATCTTCTTGCTAACCTTCTATATCTAATAGGTAAAGCTAAGAGTATAGCTAATGCTCTTTACCTTGGCTCTAAAAGGAGTATAGTGAAAGAGAGCAATATTATTAACAGAGAGTTAGTCTATAGAATACTGCAGCCTGCTATAGAGCAGAATTATAAGAAGATAATAGAATTCTAGCTTAAGTAAGTCTTATATTAATTTATATTTAAGTGATTTTTTAAAATTAAATAGATAGGTATTAGAGGATAGAGATTAAAGCTTTAGTATATAACTTAGAGTCTTTAAAAGACTTTATAAGAAAGGTAGCTTATAGTATTAATAGTAAGGATGCTAAAGATTAAGAATTTAATGTATCTAGCTAGGAGACTGTATAGAAATACTAGAATGCATTTATAGCAGCCTAGCAGTATACTTACCCTATAGAATTAATACCATATAGTATAGTATAGTCTATAATAGAGGTTAGTATTCTGATGTTAATGCATTACTGGATTATAAAAGATATTAACCTTAGTACAGTTTATTAAAGGGCCCCTAGCAATAGAGATAGGCATGCTAAAAAATAAGAGATATTATAGGTTTACTATAAAAAATATTATGCTTAATTATGTAAGATAGCTATAGGCAGCTAATTGGATTAAGCATAAATGCCTAGCGATACCAGTTAATAACTGGGGCCTCTTATTAGGAAATACTTACTTCTCTTCGTAAATTAGAGAGTATATTAAGTCTAGTTGTCATGCAGGCACCGGCTGAGGGCTCTACTTTAAGGTAATAACATTGGGATCATTTGAATGCAAAACAAAAGCTAATATATACACAAGGATCTCACTTTTGTAACATTCATTAACAAAGAAGGGGCACCAGAATTTGCAATTCAATTAACTTGAGATGCTAAAAACATGACAAGCGCACCTAACAAGAGGTATGAAACATATGTTAGCATTAGAACCGTTCGACTGACCATCCGTACTACAGACCACAACACGCCTTATACGAAGGCAATGAGGCTGGTCTTCTTTGCTTCAACCCCATGCTTCCATTCTTAGCTAGAATTCTGGCGTACGGAGCTTTCAGGGACTACAGAACCATTGATGACCTCCTTGCAATCACGCCACCAGAAGGTGAGATGTGGGTTATACAATGGAAGGACTATCTCCTTGATACGCCATTCTTTAGGAGCCAGTCAGGGAAGGATATTGAAACTGCTGGTGCCTTTAGTTATTGCCTACAATTGTTAGGTTTAAGAGCAGGATATCTAATACTACTAAGGCATCATGACATTCAAGCAGAGGGTCTTCATCTAATGAGTATGTATTGAATCTATCACCAACTATTATTCGCTGCTAAATTACTTCGTCCAACAGACCAGTTTAAATCAGAAGCCACGCGGATGTCTATGCTGGATACACTAACCCTAATACCCTTGCAATACATTACTTACCCTGCAATAGGGCAAATAGCTAGGCAGCCTACTATAGGCAGGAGAGATATACCCTAGTCCTTAACCTCTTTTAGGGATTAATAATACCTTAAAATCCAAGACTGTAGCAGTGCCTTCCGGCTAAAGAACAACATAATTTTAATAATAGTCCTGAGATTATAAACATTAACCAGGAGCTGCTTAAATTACAGGGAAGTAAAGACAAGGGGCTTCTGGAATACCGTAAGAGGCTTTACACGGAGAAGAGGCAACGCATTGCTAAGCGATTGTAAAAGTGGCAAAAGAATCAACCTATCAAGCATGATGATCCTCTGGGATATCACAGGGCGATTTTTAAGCGCATCTATTTCTTAATGCTAGAATAGGACTGCTTATTATAGAATCTTTTTATAGTTAATAAGCTTTAAAGCCCTACAGGTCTCGCAGTGCTCCATGATATGCTGGCTCTTTACCAAAAGCGCCGCAATGTTAAGTATCAGCTGGCACTGGAACCGGAAAAATGTCAATACAAAGATAATAGATCTGCCTACAATTGGCGACACGTATACGATTGCTACAAAACAGCCGCTACAGAAGTCGATAGCTTCTCAGAGCTATGTTTCCTTTGCAATAAATGGTTCTGCGGCATCAGGACCTGGGAAGCGCACTGTTAGCATCACTTTGATTACCTAAATAGCCTTCTGACCTGGTATTATCCTCTGACTTATGGCAGGGTCCTTACCAGAGCCGGTTACTGCCTATTCTGCCTTAGAGATAAGTGAATGTAAGCTTTTACATAGATGTATTAATTTCAGATGTAGTAGACCTGGCTTAATTACATTTAAAATCATATTAAAGCGCTTAAAAAATCAATTATACCCCTGAAATGCCTACACTAGTATAACTACTATCTAGGATATTTTAATTCTATATTAGATTTATAATTCTATCTTTAAGATGCTTTTAGTGTAAAGTGCAGTAATAATAATAAAAGTCACAAAAGGCTAAGATATGGGGATAATGACATTCTGCGTCTAAAGGTTAAGAAGGTGCGGCATTATAATAATAAATCTGAAGAAAAGGATGAGATGAATGCATTGCAACCCTAATACAACTTCCATAACACCTACCCAGATGACCTGAAGCAGCAGCCATCTCTCAGATTAATAAGCCTTTCCTAAGAGTCTACGCCTTTTTACAGCTCTAGCACTACTGATTATGTAGATGCCGCGCCATCCGCATACAGTATGCCTCTTTTGTCTATTCCGACAGAGATTATAATCGATCTGGCTATGTCCCAAGTGGAAATATGCCCGAATGATGAATTTACGGGATGCGCGGCCTCTAATGGTCCCCCCTAAGGAAAAATAAGTTTTCAGAAAGATCAAGGTATTATGACTCGTTGAGACTTATATGATGATTGATTCTAACCATTATGGCAGCGAATGTGTGTGACTCTCTCTCTGTCACTTCGAATACTACGAACGAATGCGGTAGGACTAGTATTAATGATCCTATGAATGTTAATGCGCCATCTCAGGAAATACCAGCTAGTAAAGCTAACCAGGCTCCAGAAGATGTAATCCTACCTAGCTAGATAGATAATAGGAAAGAATCTATTACTAGAGTCCCCCAGCAAGACAACCATGGCCAACAAGGCCCTGACAGGACTCTGTCTTTGGACTAAGAAGGTGTCGAGTTCGATGTTAAGGAATTGGTGGCCAAGGGGCGCATCAGAAAGCGAGTTTGGTACAAGGTTAAGTGGAAGGGCTATCCTAAGAGTAACAATAGCTGGGTGAAAAAGAAGGATATTAGTACAGGAGCCATAGGCATTTATAAAGCCAGGCATCCTTACAGGCAGGGCACATTTTGCTTTGAGAGAATTGTCTTAAAGCAGGCTGCAAACGGGAACATTCTCTATAAGGTGAAGTGGCAAGGGCAAGAACATTTTGAAAATATTTGGGTTGACAAGTGGGACCTCGGCAACAGGGCCATCGTGGCGTTTGAAGCCGGCTTGTCTACGTAGGACGTGTTAGGGTTTAAGTGCTAGTGTTCTTTCCTTTGAATATTATTCCTTTCTACTGTATGGTTTTCTATATTTAAACTAGGTTGGTTATAAAAAGAGGTGCATTGCTGTTAGGTTGCCAGACCGAGGTTGGATACGGCAATCCCAGTGAGTATCGACTTGATTTCGCTCCATGATGTTTCTGATAGATAGGTCTGGAGTAGCCACAAGCGGGGAAGGCGTAAGCTAGGTGGCTAGTGAATCGGCACTTCGGCTCCGATGCCTCCCGGGACGGCCCAAAACAAGGCCCAAAGGAATAGCCCAGAACAGGGACCGTGGGATGGGGACCACAGGATAGCGTCAGTCCTACCAACCCCGCACATCAGAGTCAAGCCGGCAGAAAGCCGCGGCGATTGACGATCCCTTCATATCTACCATTTCCGATGAGCCTTAACGCCTAATATCCTAGTGGTTCATGTGATGCATCCCCAGCTCTGGTGCAAGTCTGAGCAGAGTGAAAAGTAAGGAGAGTGTGAAATAGCTTCCTACTATGTTCTCTCGCTTGCCAGCCCATCCTACATTTATCGTAGGACCCATCAACCCCAGACTTATGTTTTCTCATGTTGATCCCTTAATACCTCGAAAGCACAGAAAAGAACGGACGAATATTGTCATTGCATTTCCAAGCTTGACCTCTACATCAAGAAGCGTGGCAAGCAAACACGATTACTCTTCACATTGGAACAGCCAGCCTCACCAGTGTGGGCATGGCAGAATAAAGAATCAAGGCTTGGAATTTACCAACGTAGCCAGATAAGTAACGGAGACATCAAATGCAGATCAAAGAGGACAACGATACGATCCCATACAGTAAGGGTGAAGTTATCAAAGCATCAGGGATGCCGGGTTCGCTCCATGATTCAGGAGATCAAAGTCACTCCGACAGGTATGTGATGCTAAGATCAGCAGTGTACCATTCTAATGCTTGTTTAGGATAATTATGTTGCGACGCTGGTTCCGGTGGCCAGATCTTCATCTGCGCCGTCTCGAAACAGGTTCCTAGATAATGATGGTGATCTCATCCTTCCTGCTGTTCAGGAGCTCTACGAGATGACGGATTCGGATAAGGAAGAGTGGCAGCGAGCTAGGGCTTTGTTTTAAGGTTGAGAGACAAAAGATGCTCCAAGCCATTACGCAATAATAAAGAACGCATCGTCTCACAAAGGAGGTATTATACTTCGATGACCGCAGCGCTGTCTATTTTGAGGCCTTTGGCTGAAAAGTTAGTTATTCCGTATGACTAAAATTTCCCTCTCCGATGATATATAATAAGGGACCTGACTGCTGCTACTCCTTCTAGACTATTTAACTCAACTACAGCGGCTAATTATAGGTTTACTTTAATAACTGTTATTTTATATTTAATGCTCTAAGGCTTAAGAGGCCTAGCATCAAACATTTTCTTTGATTGCAATTTCTAGGGGCAGCTTTGCAGATATTATGGACTGACGCATTATAACAGCTAAACCTTTATCTTGACATTAGAGCTGTAAACAGCAAAACGCTCTCTGATTGGTCAGATTGAACCCACTGCGCGATTTCCATAGCTTGATAAGGTTAAACCGACTGCTACCTTTAATTGAAGAAAATAAGGCTCTTTTAATTAATGCTAGAATGCTTATTATAACTAATCTACGCTTTATATAATAGTTATAAGCCTAGATAGGAAGTAATTTCTAGTAACTTCTATTATATAATTAATAGCATTTTAGTAATTCCTTAATTCTTTCTAAATTCTAATTCTTTAAATCTTTAAAATGTAAACCTTAAACCCTTATATATAACTTTACTATATAAAAATCCTTTAACCCTTTAAATAAATATATTATACTAAGATCTAGTATATTACTAATATTTATATATAAGACTAAATATTATAATATTATAAGTAATTAAACTTAATGCTATTAAAAGGCTTAATATATATATTATATATTTATAAAGTACTAAAAACTAAGTTAAATAGCTAGTAGAGCTCTAAGTATATGCTATATTACTTAAGATCTAGAAATACATTAACTTAAGTATTATAAAAAGTAATAATAACTATTTTATTTATCTAGTTAAATGCATTTAAGAAAAATATAAAATTAAGTATATTAATAATAACTTAGTATTTAGTTAAGAGTTAATATTAATATAATTATAGTTTTATAGTATTATAAATATCTTATATAATTATAATATTTATATCTATAAAGAGTATTTTATTAAAGAAAAAGCTTTAAGAGAGTAGATTAATAAGATAATAAAGGGTCTTACCTTTAATTATATCTAGCAAGAAGTTAACTTAAAATATAAAAATAAATATATACTTTTAAGAAAGCTTATTTAAAGTATTAAGAAGTAATATACCTTAAGTAATATATAAGTCTTTAGTATACTTTAAAGGGAATACTACCTAGTGCTTAAATAAGCAAAATATATAAGTATAAAGCCTATAGTATAATATAAGTATTAAAATAGCTTCTATAAATAGGCTATTACTTATAATCTAAATAAGATTAAGAGAGATATAGCTATAATAGATTTCCTTTAAGCAGTTAAAGACTATTTTAAACTATTATAAGCTTAAAATAAGCTTAATAAGCATATAATTAATATATCTAAAGGGCTTCTAATCTAATCTAAGCTTATTATAAAGATTAAAAGGTAAAACCTTAATATTAAAGCAAGTAAGGTCTCTTAATAGCTAGAACGCAATAAGAAGGCAACCTAAGTAGAGCTTCTTAAGGTAATAGATAAGTTCTAAGCAATTATAAGAAATAACCTATTTAAGAAAAAAGGTATTATATTTACTATCTAGAATATAAAATCTACTAATATAAGTAAAGGCTATAACTGCTTATATTAAACTTAAGATAATTCCCTAAAGTATAAGTAAAAGCCTATAGAGTATAGATTAGTTATATGTATGCTTTCTAGTAAAAGGCACTTAAAGTAAAAGTGCTATCTAGGTAAAAAGCACTATATAATTATCTATAAAGAGGTTATAAAGCTAAAGTAAAAGGAACTTAAAGAGTATCTAGTAAAGAAAGGCATTAAGCTTAGTAGTAATAATTAAATTACTAGAGATAATAATAGTAATATCTTAAGCAGTTTTTAAGCTAATATTTTTTTTAAGTTTGCATATTAGCCTTAAAAGGTATCTAAGCATCTCTAAAGTCTATTATAATTTAAATATTACTTGCCTTCTAGGCAGTAAAGCTTTATTAAGTTAATATTATTAAGTTAGCTGCTTTAATTATAGCTTAAACCTAACTGCACTTAAGCTAGCTAGAGAGCCTTACTTGCTCTTTAACTAGGCTAGATCTTCCTCTTGCAACCTACTTTAAATAATACTACACTTTAATCATCTAATATGCAGTAAATCATCTAACCTACCTTCCCTTCTAATCGCAGCTGCTAATAACATTACAGCTACACTATTACAATACTTAAAAGAAGCCTACAGTTTAATCCTAATAAGCCTAATCCTAGTAAGCCTTATTTAATAGAAGGCTATAATATAATATATAAGATTAACTAAGCTATTATTAATAAAAAAGATTATAACTAACTATATAATAAAGTAATAGAAGTTATATATATCTAGGAGAAAATAGATAATACTAGCTATATAAGGCTAATAGCCTTTAGTTATAAGATCCTCTTACTTATATACTGCCTTTATAGGTAAGACCTTCCTATTAAGAAGGCTTTTCTTATTAAGAAGCTAAAGGAACTAAATAAGCTAAAAGGGAAGTTACTTAGAGAGATATATATATACTATAAGGAGCTAGTATTTATTAATGCCCTTTATAATAATATATATAATAAGTAGTTTAAGGCTATCTAGGACTAGGTCTAGCAAGTACTGAAGAAGACTGAACTGCAGCCGCTATACAGATAAGGGGGATAGTATACCGTAAAATGGATAAGAGAGGGGTAATTGCAGGGTTCTGTTAGAAGGAAAATGTATTAAGTTTTATATAGGTTTAGGCGCTTAAAGTTAAAGACCTAAAGTTATAATATTAGCATTAATAGTAATAGAAAGTAGAATTAATTATACTATATAGTATATAATTAGTTTATAATTATAAAGACTAGCTAAATATTAGTATACTATTAGTATAAATAGGGGTTTAAGCTAATATAATACTTAAAGTTCTTAATAACTTTTATATTAATGCTCTTTTTAACTTAAATATATAATATAAAAAAGAACTACTATATATCTTCTTAGCCTTTAAGGCCTTTACCTACCTACTCTTAGAAGGTATAATCTAGGATTTAAAAGCATCTATATATTTAGTTAATAATAAAGCTTACTTTAACCTAAGAACTTTTAAAGCTATAGATTAAATTATAAAATTAAATATAACCTTTAATAAGATTATTAGTAAAGGAAAGTGCACTTTTAAGAAAATACTTAATAAAAAAGACTTAATAATTAGTAATATCTATATAGTTAAAGGATTTTATATTAATATTATCTCTTTTATCTATATATATAATTTAAGACTTTAAATATATAAAGAAGATTATACTATATACTATAAATTAGTAGATAAGAATATTATTATTTATAAGCTTTAGCTTATTAATAACTTTATTTTCTTTAAATATAAGTAGCTTAATATTTATCTTAAAGCTCTATTAATACTATTATATAATATAATACTAATAAGTTAAGTAAGGATTATAATAAGCATTTCTAGTAAAAGAAGAATACTTCTTTAAAGATCTTTATAAGATTAACTTAACTTAAAAGAAAATATAGTAATAATATAGTATCTAAGACTTAGATATTTATTAAAGGATATGCTTAAGAAGGCTATACTATATATATAGAATATTAAAATTAAGGGAATTCTAAGAATTAAGTATAAGATCTATATTAAAATGTATACTACTTAGGTTATTTTAAGAAGAAAGTTAAAAAGGAGTACTTTAAGACCCTTTTAGTATATATATTAAGATTTTTAAAATTATATAGAAAGCTATAATAAATTAAAATAGCTATTAGTTATTAAGAATAAATATAGTAAATAGATATTTATTTAAGCTTTATATATAAAGCAGTATAATATAGTATTTAATGCTTTATTTTACTTTAAATACTAGGTATAATATTAATTTAAAGTAGTAATTTATATAATCTATTAAGATAATAAGTATATTATAATTGCAGTTAAAGGGCTAACCTAATTCTAATACTAAGTAAATTTTTAAGGCATTAAGCTAAAGCTTATACTACTAGATACTTATAAAGTAAATAGAACTACTAAATAAAGCAGTAAGTAAATTACTATAAAATCCATTTTAATGCTTTATAGAGTTAACCTGCTAGGGGAGCTTTAGCTTAAAAGCACTAAAATAGTATTCTATCTACTTAATATTAGCTTACTGCATAGACTTAGATAGAAATTACTAATTAAAGTACTTAAAGAATAATTTAAATACTACATATTATTATAAATAAGAAAAGAAAATGTAGATCTTAAACTAAGTATAAGTTTACTGCTTATATATAGTTGCTATATATACCCCCTAAGAAGGGAGAGAGAAGGAGGAAAAGAAAAGAGAAATATAAAGATTAAGCTAAGAGTATATATTAAATACTTAGTTAGCTATATTATAAGTAATATATATTATATTTAAATCTTTTGCCTTAAGAGAGTAATAATAATATAAAATATATAGTTTAATAAATCTATCTTTTATAATAAATATACTAAGCTTTAATTAAAAGAGCTTATTATTAAGCTTAATAACTAAATAGTTTATAAAGATTAATTTTATGTAAATAAGATTAAGATAAAAAGAGCTCCTTAAGTAGATATACTAATTAAATAACTAGTTAAATTAAGCTTAAAGGTAAATACTATACTTATAAGTATCTTATAATAATTAAAAAGTATAAAGGATACTTAAAGTATAGTAAAAGATCTAACTAAACTTAAACTAACTAAACTTAAAATACTAAAAGTAACCCTAAAATTAAATATATATCTAAAAGGTAATAGTATAGCTTAAACTCCTTTAAGCCTTAATATAATAATATAAGAAGAAAAAACCTCTCTTAAAGTAAAAAATAATATAATAAACTAAAAGTATTAAAGCTTTATTAGTATAAATAAAGGCTTATTAGTAGAAAGTATTATACCTTAAAGATAATAAAGTACTACTAGAAATATCTCTAAAAGCTTAATAGAAAGTTAAAAAGTATAAATATAATACCTTTAAGAAGTAAGAAAAGTGCTATTAGATAGTAAGTATATATTAAATAAACTAATAGAAGTAACTCCTAAATGCTTTAGAACTTTAAATAAGAGTAAGATAGAGACTAAAGATACTATAAAGCTTAAGGGATAAGAGTAGAGTGCTTTACTTACCTCTAAGATATAGCCTTAAATATAAAATAAGATAGCAGATAGAGCTTTATAAAGAGCTAGGATGCTATTTAGGATATTAGATTAAACTGAAATAGAAACCTTAGCTTTACTAAGATATTAAATACACTTTATAATATAAGATAAGATAAAGACTTTAGCTTTACTAGGACTTAAGATATATACAATAATACTAGTTAAGATACTAATTAATACTTTACTAAATGTAAAGATGCAGGTAATAATATAGCTAAAGCTTATAGTAAATTAAGGAGTATAATTAAAAAGGGGTAAAAGATACCCTAGAGGGAAATAACTACTTCTAGGAGAACTATTAAGATATAATGCTTAATAATAAGATATTAAGTAAGAAGAAAAAAGTATAAAATAAGACTTAAAAATATAAATAAAGATATAAGGGTATAGATAGGATAATAAAGTAGCTTTCTTTTTAATTAATTACTATAAAGAAGAGCTACTATATCCTAGAAGCATTCTTATAGCTTTTACTACTTTCCTTAGTATAATTAAAAAGGCAAAAAAAGCTTATAAGAGAAATATAATAAAGTTAGGCCTAAAGCTTAATCTTCTTAAGCCTAAATAGATATATAATATCTTAAAGCTTATAATAATTTACTAAAATGCACTCCTTTTACCTCTAAAGATATAAAAAGAGCTAGAAACTTATACATTTAAAGAGTTATTCTTTATAGTAGTATATATTAAAGTGAAAAAGCTTATAGACTTTAAGACTTAAATAGTAATGTTATAGTAAGATATATAGATTAAGCTTATATTTATAAAATAGGTATTTATATATAAATTTAACTAGAATAGAAACTTAAATAAATATAAAGCGTAAATCTATATATATAGAGATCTATAACTAGAAAATATAATCTAAAGTATATATATAGTAACTCTTATAGTGCATTTATTTTATATTATAATTACTCTAGTAGCTAAGTATAATCTTAAAATCTACTAACTAGATATAGTAAATGCATTTATTAATATAATATATAATAAAAATAAACCTTTAGTTATATGCTACTTCTTATAAAGCTTTAAATAAGCTAGAAAGCTTATAGAGCTAAAAAGAGTACTATATAGACTAAGAGACTTACCTATCTTATAGTTTAAGGAATTCTTAAGTACTCTAAAATGCCTTAATTTAAAACCTAATAAGGAAAAGGAGTACTTATTTTATATAAAAATATAAGATATACTAATAATATTCTTTATAAATAATATCTTTATTTTATATTACTATAAGTAGAAAGAAGCTGCAGATAAGATCATTAAAGCGCTAAAAGAGATATATAAGCTTTAGGATAAAGGGGAAGCTAAGTAGTTCTTAGGAATTAGAATTATTAGAGATAGGCTAAATAAGAAAATCTACCTCTATTATGACTTATATCTAGAGAAATGTACAGTTAAATATAACCTTAATAAGTGCAACTGGTTTCCTACTATTCCTATTCCTATTACTAAGCTTTCCAAGAGAGAGGACTAAGTATTCCTAGCTTATATTAAGTTATATTAAGAAAAGGTTAAATCTTTACTATATACTGCAGTAATAGTAAAGCTAGATATTACTTTTATAGCATCTTAGCTTTTTAAATACCTTATAAATCTAAGTAAAAAGCACTATAAGTCTATAGATTAAGCTCTTTAATATCTTTATATTACTTATAATTTTATAATTACTTATAAAGGTAATTATAATAAAACTTAAGCACTTTATATAGCATTAAATGCTTTATTTATAAATAATAAGAAAATAAAGAGATTATTATAAGGATATCTTATTACCCTCTTTAGTAGTACTATAATATAAAAAGCAATATACTAAAGTATAGTTTTAACCTCTATAATAGAGGCAGAACTAATTACATTAAAGCATACTGCAGCTAAAGTAATAGATTTATAGCGCTTTCTTAATAAATTATATTTTTACCTAATAAAGCTATATACTATCTACTATAATAATTAATAGATAATATATCTTATTATAAAGCTAAGTATTAAGATTAATACTTAATTATACTATATAGAAATCTAGAATATATAGCTATAATAAAAAGAAAATAAAGGAAGCTTTTAAGTTACCTACTTACCTATAGTAGAGATACTAATAGATAGATTAATTAAAGCTTTATTATAGTAGTAATTTAAATACTTTAAAGTATTACTTAATCTTATATAGCTTAAGTAGTTAAAAGTCTTAATAAAGTAAAGTTTAATTATTTAACTAGCTAGTAATAAGAGTAAAAAGCCTAAAATATCTCTTATAGCTAAAACACTTCTATTTAAGTATAGTAAATAGTTCTAAAAAGCTTAAATAATAGTATTATTACTAATATCTTTATCTTTATTTTTAACTTTATTATTATTATTAATAAGAATAATACTACTAAGTCTTATTAAGCTATTATAGATTATATTAAAAGCTTTAAGATTTATTATATTAAGAAAGCTCTTCTTATTAGAAGTAAGTATACCTAGATTAAAATAAGAAATTTTAAAGACTTAAGAAGAAAGAATATAATAGTTAGAGATAGTAAAAAGGGTAAAGTAAGCCTTAAAGAGCTTAAATATAACTAAAGTGTAAGTCTTAGTGCAGGTAATCTTTTATATAAATAATTAACTTAAAGTAAATAAATAAAGAAAGATAAATAACTTATAGAATAAATACTATTAGTAATTATATTATAAAGAGTAATAGCTAGAGGAAATAAATAATAGAAATTAAATAAGTTAGTAATATACTTAAAAAGAAATATAAGAGTACTTATAGGCTAGTATAATCCTTATAATTATTATAAGAGTAATAATAATAGTACTTTAAGTTAAGCTTATTCTTTATAGTATAATAAGATAATAGACTTTTACTTAATAAGATACCTTTAAAGTACTATATATATAGGAATATATACTCTTTACTTTTAAAGAACTTAAGCTTATACTTTAAAGCATATAAGGTCTTAAGGGTCTTAAGGGTCTTAGGGGTTTTTACTAGAATAACTATAGTAAGGGAATTCTTCTTCTTAGTAGAGTAAAGGGTTTTAGGTATAGTATTATTATTAGAGGGAAGCTTAACCTTACTATTATAAGGTATTATAATATTAATAAAGCTTTTAACCTTAATTAAAGTATAATTAAGCTTAAAGATATTATCTTTAAGTTTAGATTTAAGCTATATTACCTTTAATTAATATATATAATAAATAAAAAATAAAAGTAAAACTTATAATAAAAGCTTTACCTTTTAAGAGAGAAAAATAAATACTAGATTTATATATAACTTAATAAGTATTAAATTACTTATATAAATATATATTACTAGGAGAATAGCTATAGTAAGATTAAAATAACCTACTAAGAGGTAAGTAAGAAGACTAGGTATTAGGCATAGTAAAGAGATTAATAAAAGGCTTATAGGTATAAGTTGTAGCGCTTAAATTAGAGGTGTAAAATGGTAAAGCAGAGCGGTTATATATAAGGCAATTAGTATAAAAAATAGTAGCCTAAAGGTAATTATTATGCTCTTTATAAATAGTAGGGTTATTAAGAGCAGGAGGCTATATTAAATTATTAGTATATAAGTAAGATAAAGAGTATACTATTAAAGGGATAGATACTTTAAGGCAAGGGAATAGTAAGATAATTATATATTATAATAAAAATTATAAAGCTTAAAGGAAAAAAAGAAAAAGAGATTATAAAGAGATAGAAGGAAGGCTTTTATAGCTAAAAAAGTAAAAACCTAAAGGCTATATAGCACTTTTCTATTATAATTTACTATACTTATTATACTTATATTTATAAGATTAAGAGGATATATACTTAGGGTAATAATAATATAATACTATTATAATTTTCTATTATTTATCTATTTCTTTTCTATTATAAAAGTGCATTAGGTAAAATTAAAGCTATTTAAGACTTATTTAACTATATAAATAATATGCAGTTAAATAGGAGGTATATTAAGCTATAAATAGCAAAACGCTCTCTAATTAGTTAGATTAAACCTACTGCGCGATTTCTATAGCTTAATAAGGTCAAACTGACCGCCACCTTCAATTGAAGAAAACAAGGCTCTTTCAATCAATGCTGGAATGCTCGTTGTGACTAATCTACGCTTTGTACAACAGAGATAGTGCAATAGCCTTATCTTCGGCTAATAAACTTAATTTTAATCTACCTTGCAAGGGCCTCTTATTAAGCAGGCTTGGGAGGCCTCGGGTTATAGTTAGTCCGATAATTCAATGTCCCTTTGATTCCCAGCCACCCATATTTTCTTTTCTCCTCAACTACAGTCACATTCTCCATTAGTACCAATCTTCACAACACATCCGTTCACCGAGTAACGCCATATTTCCGAATATCAGCGTATAATTTTTTGGTATTAAAAAGACCGAAATGGCCTCAGGAACTGCAACAGCTCAAATATCTACCACCAATAATCCTATTTGCGATCCCCATGACGCAATTGTTCTCAAGTCGAAAGGCGAATTCATTGCTGGTGGAACAACATCAATCGTCGAGCGTTTACCATCAGGCGATGTCATCAAGACACCGTGGACGGGTGGCATCCGGGAGAATGATTGCCGGAAGGAAATTCTTATTGAAGCCAAGATATATCAGAAGCTCGGTGATCATCCCTGCCTGGTGAAGATGAAGCACTGGGACGTTAACGCTTCTACGTTGACCCTCGAATACATGCCAAATGGCACGTTGAAGGAATACACAAAATCTCACGCCAATGAGATCTCACTGGCCCAAAAGCGTCGCTGGATATTGCAAGCAGCTGATGCCCTCTACATTTTGCATTCTGCTGGCATTATTCATTGTGATATTGGTCCACATAACTTCTTGTTGGATGCAGACCTGAATCTGAAGATTGCAGATTTCAGTGGTTCGTCACTTGATGGGTCTCTTGCCATGGTTTGTCCTGGTACGAGATATGCAGCACCTGATCCGAATTGGAAACCTGGAAAGATACCTGTTCCAGGCGAGGATATCTTTGCTCTAGGCTCAACCATCTACTATATCATCAAGGGCAAGGCACCCTTCGAAGATCTCTCGGACGATCAAGTCGAGCAAAACTTTCTCAATGGGATATTTCCAGAACTTGATGGTTTACCCTATGCTGATCTCATTGCGTTGTGCTGGCAACAGAAAGCCACAGCGCTGGATGTAAGCCAATTCGTCGACAGGTTCAGTCATTCCGAACTTGGGGAGGCCATGGTTTGAGTGTATTATTAAGAATGGGGTTCAATTTGCTTACTACATAAGTTAAAGAGCATTGATTAGAATTATCTAACCCTCGCTCGTGCAATGTTGTAATGCCCCAGCATTTAGCGTTGAGAATACCCTTCATCTCGATGTTGAGGACATAATTCACGTACGGTGGTTTGGCCACCATGGGACTGTGACGGATTTGGACACGATGATCCGGCGCTGACTGCAGTTGGGCATTGGATTAAATGGGTTGATGTAGTGTCGCAAGACGTAGGACATCCTTTGTAGTGGGTCGTGGTCGTGAAATTGGTGCACATCTTGTAACTAAGTTAGTGGCGTTAAGTTGATAAGTGTAGCATTTGCGTACTGTTTTTAAAAAGAGGTTCGTGAATGTAAACGGAGTGGCAAGACGAGAATGTTATGGGAGGTTTAGGGACAGTTTTATCGCGAGTTTCCTAATTCTGGGAAGTTTCAAGAGTGAGGAGCCTAGAAATATATTGGGCGCACCAACGGCCACAAGACATGTGAAGATAACCAACCAACTTCGGATATGATGGATTGCAGGTTACGGTAGTGGAATAATATAGCCTCTATAGAACCTCCAACCAGGTCGCAGTTTGGCATTGACACATCATAATTTGATGAAAGTGGGGTGAGTGTTGGCTCGTTCCTCGCAAATCAGAACTAGCTTCATGTAGAGGCTGAACGGTCATTCATCCTCGAGTTTAAGGCCCACTCTATATCTAGATGTTATTAGTCATAGATAGTTAGAAGCTTTCCTGAAAGCAGGTTACTGATCCAGGATGAGCAGGGTAATTGAGGGGATGGCCTCATCGATTGTTCGCATCATACACTAGCAAGCGCGTGCCACGTCATCACAACAACACAGCCGTCCGCTCTGCCTGAGTTCTTGCTTATTAGCCTGCCATGCATCGTTCTCTTAACCTTCCTCCTCTTCCAGCTATAACTCTTAACCTGCCTTCATGCATGAAAGGATGCCACCTGACCCGCTTTGGGAAGCCGGGCTTCCCGGTTCTTCCCGCCGTCAATATCCACCTACTCTGGAGACAGCTTTACCCTCTGGTGTAACGACCTTTCTCCAGCAGGTCGAACCGTATGAACGTATATCGAAGGATTGTCAGACATCCTGGAACTCCGTTCAACATGGCGATGGAGATGATGCGATTGCCAGAGCCTTCTATGAAGAGGGTGGCTTCGTCGCCTGGTTTGCTTACTTTCGCATTGAGTGCCTTGCGGAAAAGGCGTCTAAGCACTTGGGCAAGGCTGATTGCGTACGCTTGATGCATATCCTTCAAGGCGCGGATGTGTTTGTTCAGAAAAACTTAGCTGTTGAGGTGGTTGCAGTATTCTCTGACGAGCAAAAGCAGAAGATTGAGAATTTTCAGGAGAGGTTGTCGTTATCTGGAGCAGGACAACGCAAGTCCACGATTCGGGATCATGGTTCCTGTCAACTAACAGTACAGCCACTACAAACTACAACCACCTAGAAACCTCAGAGACACCGGGGCCATGCGCGACACCGATATTTACTACCGATCGGACGATGATCGAGCGACCGACGACACCGAAACCCGATGATTTCTTGACGAGCTACAAACAGCTCATTGTCAACCCGCCTTTGCATACAGCCAAGAAGCTATTGCGCAAAGATCTATCGAACGCGATCCGAACGACCCAAAACCCGAACCCCAAAGGGGCCTTGCTTGCTGCAATCTCAATGGCGTTTCCTCCAACGGGAGGAACAAATGATTGCCAGATGGTCCTGGAAATATTAGATGATAAAGTCCAACATTTTGCCAAGAGATGGTTCAGACAGCGACTCGAGTCAAAGGACGGCTTGCGACGTTTGGTCGCATGCAATGGTTCGACAATTGTGCCCTATCCCCGCATGACTTTGCAAGGCTTTCGGCGCTGCCGACGAGGGGATTTTGGGCGAGACGTGTCTCACGCAATCACAACCAGCCCGAGATATCAGGACGACGAGAAGCATAGCCGTCCCTATACAGACAGCGTATCTATGGTCGTAGCAGCGGACGCCAAAGCCAGCGCTCAGGTCTATTTATCTCTAGGGTTGGTTGAGGGGATTCGAATCAAAGATAAATTGTTTGACTAATGCAAGGCGATTTGCGCCGTTGTCCATACTCCATTACTCTTCACTACTGCCGACTCAGCCCTTTTTCACCTTGCCATTAATGCCTTCGAATACCAAGGTGGTTCCCCTTTCTACCCTTCCTTCACCATCACAAGTAGGATACTTCTTAACAGCCGTAGTGGTATCTTCTGTCTTGTAGACCCTGATATAGCAAGCCTTAAAAAAGACCATCTGTCCTACTCCGTCAACAGTGGTTGGGGTAGAACCAGCATCGTTAAAAAATGCATCGTCTTTGGTGAGGGTTTGTATGTCGAACGACTTGAGAACAATTAGATGGAATCTAGCCCCATAAGATATTTTGAACATACCATAAGCCCTAATTTGATCCGCCTAATACACTTGTGATCTTGTGCAATTTCAGAATACAGAGGCACTTATCCTCTCTCAATATGGTTCAGTCACAGACTGGAAGTTCATGAATAATGCTGATGTTGAAACAAAACATAGCCAGACTTGGCACGTGAACCAGAAAGAAGCCCATATGTAGACAGATCAAAAGAGGCTGCTGGCGGCCTGAGGTGACAGAGTTGGGCATCATTGGGGGGTTGAGGTCTCAGGACTGGGGAACGGAAATTTACGCGTGGTATTAGCCGCCTATAGGCGGCGGACAAGTCCGGTATGCTAAGTTACGATGTGGAGCGCAGGCAGGTTAAGGTGTAAAGGCAACAGGTGGGGCTCAACCAATCCTTAGTTCTCAGCAGCTATGCACCCTAACTGATAGCTAACGCCTACTTATGTAAGGTAAAGGAATTACATGAAGCTTATATTTTTAAGAATTAGCTTATACTAGAGGGCCTTAAAGATGATTACTTTTAGCAATTCATCATTCATTGACAGTAAGTAAATCCAGTCTTAAAATAAATTGGAAGTAGGCTGGTTTATGCAGCTGCTTTGGCCCGGCCGCCTTGTTTCACTGATGGATGGTCGACGGAGCATTGCTGATTCCTCGGATGCATAAGTCACTTCTACATGGCTAATTGCCTGTTAGTTATCTGCTGCTCCTAATTGAATTAGCTTTACTGGTTTAGTTGAATAGTTGCTGCAGGTTAACGCAACGCACGAGGTTGCGACTAACCTGCATGCGACTAAGCTAAGATCTTCTCGCCTGAGACAGCGGGGAGACAACTAGGTAGGAGAGAGTGTTTTTACCTTGGTCAGTTGTGTTGATGTGACTTGCTGGCAGGAACAGTCTTAAGGATGTCGCCATATAAGTTCTAGTCTACTCGGCCGTTCTTGGCCCGGCCACCTCGTTTCCATCGATGGAGGGCATAGCGCAGCATAACTCTGCTGATGGGAGTTTCCCGGGTCAGATTCTAGTTCCTGTATGGCCAATTGTTCGGTCATCATCGCCCATCCCTGGTGGAATTAGAGTGACCGGTTCAGTCGCCTTGAATAGTTGCTGCAGGTCAATGCAACACCAAGCGAGGTCGGGGCCAACATGCATAAAACTAGGCAGAGATCTTCTCGCATTTGACAAAGGGGGGATAACAAGAGCAGGCTCCTGACGCGTTCATGGCATACTGGCGACCGATGGCAAGGAAGGGACGTATCCTTGTCTCCAGTTGCAATGGGCAATGGTGGTGCGAAGGCATTCAACCAGGTCGAGACGGTACGGGCTCTGCGACTCCCTGTTCTCTCGTCGTTTTCCAGGTGAGCAGCTATAAGAATGAACCAATTTCCCATTCAAAGTTTTTATCATTACATCCATTCTGGTCCATCTCTTCAGCAACTGCCATCGTATATAACACAACGTACGCTCTTTGTATTATCCAACCTGCCTACAGTATTCTTGCTCTGCTTCTATCTACCACCTACCCGTCTTTTCAACAGTCAATATGTCGAAGCAGAACGGAGCGAAAGATGATCCTCCTCCTACCCCTTCTCCTGCCCCTCCTCTTGCCCCTCCTCCTGCCCCTACTCCCCAGCCTTCACCAGCAAATGGTGGAAATGCTAATGGTGGAAACACTTCCAAAGATAATGACGTGGAAAAGATTTTCGAGCCAGTAAATAAAGGCACTGGATTTTAATACGGAGGTAATAATGACCCCTATTCATTCCACGGATGCCAACTTAACTCGCCGTATCTATTTAAATAAATGTTTCCTAACATTGTTCACTCTTCTTAGGGTAAAAATAGGCAAGAGGCGAATATTGGAGATGGTTCTGACCTGGCTAAGCCTGGAAGGCACGGGGTTTGCACGGGGTTTGCACTGGGTTTTCATTTATTTGTCAATCTTTTCTATTTCTTGCCAGATATCTACGCAGTGGATGTGGAATCTGCTAAAGGAGTCATAGAAACTATCATGTACTCCAATCTTATCTTAGTCCAAGGCCACAGTCATTTCAGAGATTTTATCGTATCATTCAGCAATTAAGAGCACTTTCCTAGGCTCACACCATTCATGAGCACCTATTGATGTGTATTGTAATATAATGCACTTGTGCACACTATATAAATCTCCCTGATGGTTCAGACGTAAATCTTTTATGTTAACTTGACCTTCCAAATTGTGTGTTCTATTTCATGTTCAGGTTCAGGTTGAACTTTCAGCGCGGTGGCGGTCAGCTGCTCTCTCACGTGACTGGTGTCGCTCTTCAGTTTAGTTAGAACCATTTTAAACCCCACCATATCGGATCTCATGACATGTCAAACGCCTCATTTGCGAGCCTAACCTGTAAACAGCAGTAGTCGGCCACCACATTTTGCTCGACACATAGATCAGTTGCCCCGAAATACCTATATATACGTAGGGGCTTCGTACCGGCTCTCAATTAGTTTCATTACCATTCAGGTCTCTCGAAATTAGCAGCATCGCCATCTCTCTCCACCATGTTCTTGCTCGGCAGCAAATATGAATACCATAAAGAGATACACGATTGTGCAAAACAGATAAGGTATAATCCTAAGGACATGGTCAAAGTGCCAGGGATGGATGCAACGTTCCGACTCCCAAATGGGTTATATCCTGCCGAGGGTCTTGACTTTACGAATTCCTACTATAACAAACTGGTGCGTATGAGTCTGCCTTTCAAGCCACCGTTTCTGACATTAAACCAAGCGAGATACGATGTATAGGTGGGGGAGGGGAAAAGGGTTACTGATCACTAGAAAGGTATTATACGGGCCCCAAATCTTCTGGGTGAAGGAGGGTGGCGGCATTCATGTTAAGGAGAATCGACTCCTGATTTGCGTCGTAATCCCAAATCTCTCTGAGCATCAGCTTGCAGAAGAAGACTGTAGTCACAGAGGTCCTACGGCCGAGACCTCAGTGGTCTCTCAAGCTGGAGCTTCAGGTATGGACTTGGGTGCTCTTCTGAGAGTTAAAGTTAGTATTACATCTCCAGTTTCTTATGGGTTAGCATGTCATTCATTTCTAGACTTAGAAATAGGTAATGTTATTATCCTGGAAGAAGGAGACTGACTTCTTGTAGACGCTGGAAGTATTTGGTTGATTTTGACTTTATATATTATATCTTCTGGCATGGCAGGAGAAGGAGGCTGGAAAGAGGATACTGTAGAGAAATAAAGGAAACCTGTCTGCTATATAAGATATCCAGATAACTAAAAATTATTAAAATGAGAACTCTGATTGCGCCTGTTTAAAAAGATGGTCTGCATCTTCTATTAATCCATTAAATAAACCCTCTTCTCCTACCTCACCTTCACGATTATTATGCTATAAGTTCAGATTAATTTCCCTAGCTCTTGGCTTATCTATCAGCCTCATTACTTCAGTGAGTGGAGATAGACCGCTCGGCGGTCTCAAAACATCATCTGCAAGTTCGGTTGGTGAGGCATGCCATGGCAGTGTTAAGGCTTCAGTATATGGTCAAATTCTAAACTGCTTAACGGCATTTGTTGGTGTGCGTTCAAGAGGGTAAAAAGATGTGGATGGCCGGAGTGCCTAAAGCTCTTGACCAGGTGTTTCCAGTGTTGGATTGCCTGGTCATACCCCATCAGCTAACCCACCATCACATCTGTCTAAATTCGTTGCTGGCTCGTTCTCTGGAGAGCGAGTGTCTGGGCCATAAGGTAACCTGCCTATGCTATCAGCTATGGACACGCTGCTACCTCATTGCGAGAAGGCATCTCTACCATGTTGAACACGCACTGTTTGCGGATAGAAAGTCCTGTCAAAGTCGATGAGATCACGGCCATCTCTTGGACATGCTACTAGCTGGCAAGTAAGTACATCTGAGATCATGGAAGACCATAGTGTGACGCGCAGTTGTGTGCGACCCAACGCACCTTCATTATCAGATACCTTCCGTCTTTTTGGTGGCGGAAATTGTATGCCTCGGATGCGCTGAGTCCTGGCCCAAATGGAAGACACCGAAGCATCAAATTGCTCTTGGCTCATGTTTGTTTGTAAAGGTTTGTTTATTAGTTTAAGACTGCCTCGTCTGTTAGCCACGAATGACAAAATATCCTCAGTACTCACCTGAACGAACGCCCAGCAATCAGTTTTACCATGAGTGGCACCGAGAATGGAACTTCAGCACTCGTCTCTCCCGCGAGCGGAGGAGGTAGCTTAGCTAACTTTGCAAACCCCTCTGCGCCCTTATCTTGCTCAAGTCGCTCATATGCCTTGATTGAAGGGCCATCTGCTTTACGTCAGTACAAAGTCGACAGGTATTCTCTTCAAGCAACTCCTACAGAGTAAGAAAAACTCGTCAGCTCGATGGGCATACTCCTTCCGCAGCAACTCTGCTTGGTGAACTGGCCAGAGTACAGCTTTTCGAAGATGCCGAAGATGAACTGGTTGTCTCTTTTCCCTGTTCGCCTTTCGTGGTAATATATCGTCCATCACTTCGTCAACTGTCTCCAGGCGAACCCCATCCTCTCGTGCAACCCGACAGAGACATACGAGCAACAATATCGCAAAATTAGAGACTTGTTGCGCACGTACGCCATCTTGCCGTAAAAAGTCCACGAACTGTCTGTAGTTTCGCAAAATTCGTTCGCCCGTAAGAGACTGAGGATCGACTTGAATCTCTGACGTCGTTGCCTGTGATTTTGTACGAGTGATAAAACTCAAGAAGGTCCTGGTAACTTCCTCCGGGTTGGAAAGCTGGACATCCCTTCTTCGTTGGCACCATTCCTCATCGGTTTTGGGCAACCGATTGAGGAGTTCGCGGAGCTCGCGGGATTGCTCCTCATTTACGTTGCGCTTGGTTGGGAGATGTTGTGGCTTTTCGATATGAAACGCGATTGTAAAAGCTTCAGGAGGCAGCTGAGTCGATACTGAGCGGGGTGCTGGGCGTTGAGGAGATACCTGACTGCGTAAGGTGTCATTTTCTGCCTTCAAGCTTCGTACCTCTACTTCTAGTGCTTGGACTCTTACTTCCGAGGCTCGCAATTTCTCAACCAGGAGCTCCCTTGAGCTAAGAAGAAATTCACTGCTTTTGACAAGACTACTTTGCTCGTCCTGGACGTAAGCCATTATTCCAATGAGATATTGTGGGAGACCTGAGAAGGAGATGAGTGAGGGAGGTGCATTACTCTGCGGGATGGAGATCGTCGGGGCCATGCCTAATTAGGAGGTGCCAGAGGCACCTCCTGATTCTTTAAAGACCTATTTAGCCTCTTTTTTAGACTTTATAATAGCTTTAAAAGAACTAAAAAGCTATATTAACTAAATATAAGCTAGCTGCTGAAGTAAGTATATCTCTTATTATCTATAAATTATATTATTTATAGCTTTAAATGCAATAATAATATAGAGATTTAAGCTCTTAATATTACCTACTAATATTATTTTACTTAATAATAAGAATCAGTTTACTATTACCTTCTTATAATTCTTAGTAAAAGAGTTTATTAGGTTATATCTAATAATCTTATAGCTAAGAGAAGTGGCATTTGCCCATTTTCTCTTACATATATTCGCTGATAAATTTAGCGGTCGCCATTTTCCATGGATAGCATTTTGTCGCTTCAAATGCGGGGCTGTTGATATGCTCTGGCTCTTGAAGCCGCGGCATGATGTCTTGTTGATGTACTTTCTCCTGGTCTGTGAATGATGTAATCTCGAACCTGTGTGGAATTTGCGAAAAGTTCTGGGACCAATGTTTGATAATCCTGCTGTTACATGTTCGCTGTCGAGCTGCATGGAACCAGGAGGGGCGTTATCCTCACCATGTATGCCATTACTTTCGTAGTTAACATCCATAGGATTGAACATTTCTTGAGTAAAATCTCAAGAATCGCCAATGTTGAGCTGGGAAATCATCTTTCTAAGAGAACTGGAGTCAGACATCTTGGTTAAAGTATCTAAGGCTTAAAGTATGTGCGGGTTATTTGAAATGAAGCCTGAAGCTGGCGTCTTAAAATCTTCTAGCTGGCTCATGAGGCTCATTTTTAGCTATTAATTATGGAGTGTTTCCAATAGTCCGCACGAGAATTAATCATGATATGGACATGCATATAGGTAGAGATTATTTACGGAGAGTGGTTGAGAGGTCTAGCTTTAGAAAAGAGGTCTGGATTAAATTCGGGTCTTAGTTGAGGCTCAAATCCGTGAACACGCTACTTCACGTACCCAGCTAGAATACTCAATATTAGCTCCAATAACTTAGAGGTAGTATACTACTAAAATATCATCATTCTATTTATAGGTTTTTCAGAGATTTCTTATTTATTCCATATAATATTATAGCCAGTTCCTAGTAATAGTGTGCTACTAGTATAATAGCAGCTTAACCGCTGCCATCTCCTAGTAGTATCTAGATGCTAGTAACATAACACACCTTATACAGACTAAATTTGGAATATAAAGTTATAGCCAGCTCCTAGTAATACCCAGCTACTGGTAGCATAACAGCCCGGAGTAAAGCCAAAGTAAACCAAATATAATATGGCGAGTTCCTAGTAGCGGCATGCTACCAGTATAGCGGCAGCCTCACCGCGGCTATCTGCCAGTAGCATCTGGATACTAGTAACATGACACACCTTGAATGGACTAAAATTGGAATATAAGATCATGGCCAGCTCCTGGTAACACCTAGCTACTAGTAACAGAGAGCAAACTGTAACGGTGCCACAGCATTATGACTTGTCTCATTTCGTCAAAAGAAGAGTAAGTAGTGTTGGAAGTAGCTTTAGTAGTTGCTCTTCACATTCGGCCGATAGAGCAGACATATCTCGATTGTCTGACTTCTGTATTAGTCCAGTGCTCAGCTCTACTCCGCAAAGCCCCTTGCGGTGATACATCGAATGCTGCCTGCTACGAGTATTGATCCCGTCTCGTGACCCCCTAATTCCTATTCAGGTCGTGGGTCGATAGGGATATATTTGTCATCACTGGCATTCACCTCCAGCCATTTGCGCCTAGACGAAGAATCCTCGGTGCGTTCAGCGCTCGTAATAGTCCAGCAGATCAAAGCAGGGGATACGCACGCCCAATGTGGACGCTAAGTACGCTAGGTTGGCATTTTGTCATAGAACTAGGACACTACAGAACGAGAGGAAATACTTGGGAAAGTCCACGTGCGATTTATGCTATTTTGACCAAGTCTGATCTTGACGGAGAGTATGGTCATAAGAACTGGCGCCGCTGAAATAAGCACTTAGTCTGTTCTATTAGTGCGTGCTGTACCTAGTTTTAGTGCTCGTAATTTGGCCCCTGCTATAACCACTGCGCTACAGAAGTCGTCACACCAAGCAGTCGACACGCTAAGCCGTCACGCTGTGCATACCACTGAACCATCACACCAAGCCGCTACACCCAACCAGCAACACACTGCAATGTCACACTAAATTGCCACACTAAGCCGCCACACTAAACCATGAACACACTGTGTTGTCACACCGAGTCCTCACACTGAAATGAACAATTACATACTGACATTAAGCCGTCACTCTAGACGCTGAACCTTCATTCTAAACTATTACACTGAGCTGCCACACTAAGCCACATGGAAACGGGCTTCCACATTGATCCTCCACACTGAGCCAAGACACACCAAACACAGCATGCACACTGAAATTCCCACACTGAGCAATGGTGCCCATAAACCTTGACACACTAAGCTGCACCTAATCCCAAACCGAGTTTGATCTGCGTAGCCGTAGTTTGGCCCATGTCAAAGGAACAGTTGGACTTAGCGGCTGCCTCTGCATTTCCAGCGAGAGAAATGCAGGTACAGACGAGCCGCTCAGGGCACTGCTCTGAAATCTTAGTCGCCACCAATTTCAAAGTCGCTCTATCTGTTCGCTTAAAGTTTTTTCTATAATATAATCAGCAACTAAAGCCTCTTAAGAAAAGCAAGACCTTATATAATAGGTTTAGCTGCCTCTGAATAGATAATAATAAACAGGGGAGATATTTTAGCAAGATTACTCTAACTTCTACCAGTTTATTTACATTCTTTTAACTTACGCCTTAAGCTATCAGGATTTAGAAAGGTTCCCTAGGCACTTATATAGATATCTATAGCTATACTTATATTATAATAACCTGGTTCTTAAAATACCTATTTAGCCTCTCTTTTAGCTTTAATAATAGACTTTAGTAAGCTAAAGAGCTATATTAACTAGATATATGCTAACTATTAGAGTAAGTGTATCTCTTGCTAGCTATAAATTACACTATTAATAGCTTTAAATGCAGCAATAATGCGGGGGTCTAAGCTGTTAATGTCATTTAGCAGTATAGTCTTGCTAAGCAGTGAGATCCAGTTTGCTATTATCTTCTTACAATTCTCAGCAAAGCATCTTAGTAGGTCGTATCTGATGAGCCTGTAGCTGAGAGAAATTACTTGTGCTTCCTTTCTCTTGCATATTTTTACCGGCAGGTCCTTTGATCGACGATTTTGACGTGTGATCTTGTGTCCCTTAGAAATTTGGATCGTGGGTGCCATCCAATTCTTGGAGTGCCTCGTGGGAGACTCCAGAGTGTGAAGATACACGAAAGCTTCCTACTGGTAGTCATGAATTGCTGCACCCCAGCTCCAAGCACCTACCAGTAGAAAGCCAAGAGAAAACCTCTCCCGTATGGAGTCTACCGGTAAGCAGTTCTAAATAAGTAGGCAACCTACTAGTAGAGAGGTGACCAAAAGCTTTATGACGCTGCAGTCTACTGGTACACGAGCGTCATCGAGCTGGAGGCATCGACAACTACTGGTAGATAGCGAGGAGAAAGGCTCCAAACTTAGATTATACTAGTAAGTAGCTATAAATAAGTAAGTTTCTTACTAGTAGGAAGATAATAAAAAGCTCTACTATACCGTAGTCTACTAGTAGACAAGCGTCACTGAACTGGAGGCATCAATAACTACTGGTAGGCAACGAGTCATGAAAGTTTCTACAAGCTTCCTACCAGTAACGAAGCTCTCCTCTCTCTTTCCACTACTGGTAGATAGCTTTGGCTGATTGCGGTCTGCTCCCATCTTTATGCCGTTAACCGTTAAGTGGCTTTATCTATTCTTAGTGAGCCAGTAGGTACCATCACACGCTGACAAAAACTCTTCTGGCTATGCGTGAGTCTTTACAAAGAACTACGAATAGCCAGGTTCTCGATGATCTTCAGTCGGAACCGTATAGTATTGTGCATAAACACTACATGGCGCTTATATAGTGAAGACTCTTTTGGGCTTGTATATGTTGCTCCAAATTGCGAGACATGGCGATTTGTAGTTCCGTAATGTCGTTCTCTACCATGTCTCTGGTCGCAGGGCAAATACTTTGCCATTGCGATTGAAGATCAACCAATCTCTTGTCAAGCTGCCGATGCTGTTTCGATATACGTTGGCAAAGACCGCAAGCCGATGTCTCATGCTTTGTCGCATATATGAGCGCAAGCAGGCATGTTCTACCAATTCGGTCCTCCTTGTTGCAGTATTGACGGAATCTTCCCCATTCCCAATAACCACATTCCCATCGGGTTTGTTCAAAGAAGCACATGTTATCAAACGAGGGAGTGAGTCTCGTAGGCAAGTGAAATTTGGAAGATGCGTGAAGTAAGACACTCTTTGCCAATTTCATGACCATAGAGCTCTTTATGTAGAACGAGAAGCTTGGAAAACCTTACCAGATCATGGTTCAGTGCAGTTAAATAGCTTTTTTTCCCCGACAGTCCTTACCGAATTAATCATTGGCGTCTCAATGTTTGATCGCTGGCCAACTTCGTTGTCCACTTCCCTGTATCGTGGGTCACTGTCGAGAGCGGCTGTGACACCATGGATGATAAATTATTAGACCCGACCACTGGTTCAAATCATGATCCCGTGCATCGTCGGCTATTGTAACGCATCCCTCACATTCCATCCTGATAGACTTTGATCTATACGGCTCTATCTCGGTTCTTGTCAAAAACACATTCCTCTCTCACGACCACCTCCGCTTTTTCGGCCATAGAAGAAACAAGTTTGAAAAGGTCGAACTACAGCTATGCCTGTTCGACTCTTCTACAAGAGTGAGATGAATGTTACGCTTTAGCGACACTGCAAGTGTAGAACTGGGCCTGCGATGATTAGCATAGGAGGCTTTGCGCTTACGTGGTTTAGCCTTCGCGATTGCCCGCTGAAGACAGTCGGCACACTTAGATATCATCCTGAGCCGACACGCTTGAGACGACTGCTGCGTAGGTATGCGCGCTTGCGCTAGACTCTGCGTACGCGAAATGGGTCGTATTCGGACTTTCTCGTAAGCTCCCAGTCTTGAGCCGGATTCGTCGCTTACCGCGGCGCCGACGCCGAGCTCTGCGTCAGCCAAGCCCATCAGACTCAAGCTTGGCCTTGAGCTGGTGCGCTTGAGACGATTGTGTCACTCGAGCGCCTGCCTGCGCGCTAAATCCAGTTTTTGGCCCCCGAGATTGTGAGCACTTTTGTCTACTCTCGATCGACACGTATCTGCATTTATTGTGACTTCAATTACTTCAAACTTAACAAAATCTAAAATATACAGATATGCTAGAAAACCCAGACACCTATAGCCGATTGAATCTGCATCGTCTGCATGCTAATATGTGATATCGTGTGCACTCATAGATGAAAATAGGAAGACGATCATGGCACTCGGGACCTCCATGTGGCGTGTCCACATTCATGGTTCTCCACCAAATTCCGCCTCTCCCTTTCTAACACAGACGATACAAAGTAAGAGAGCAGAAATAAACTTTCAAGAGAAGAAGATCGCAAAGAAAGCTCAACTGCGAGGGAGAGCGAACAGGGACAAACAGGAGAGGGGAAACAAAGAGAAGCAAAGTAGGAGGAGGAAAAAGAGGAAGAAGAAAACAAAGAGAAAGGAAAATATGACAAAGATAATCTAAGTGGAAAACAAGCCTCACAATGAACTCATGTTAGAGCAAGAAGTCTGCAACACAAAATCGATATTGATCTTTCACCCCTCATCGTTATATGTCTATGTTGTGAAATGCAGCTCGGTTCACCCCTTTGGTAGTTATAATAGCCATATCCATCGTCTGGATCATTTAATATTAGCAATTACAGAAGGATGAAATTCTTATGAACTGACATTTATGGAAATCAATTATATTAGTATAATGGCCATATTTGCCACCTAACTATATTATTTGACATTAGTAGTCATCGAGTGATAGGGTTCCTAGAAACTCATAATTGTAGTAGTGAATGTCGTCGGCCAAATTCTCAAGCTCCTGGCCCGGCAATCAATTGATATAGCCTACTCGTCTCAGGCACACAGAAATACAAACACTTGAAGCTCTTGGGTTGGTGGGTGAAAGGCAGTTCATGCTTACGCATTTTATTTTCTGTTTTCTACTCCCACTACATCCTCTTTCTAATACTCCAGCCTTATCTCTCCCTGATTAAGGATAAAATCCTTGTTCATTGTGATGATTTTGCTTCTTCGACCTATAGCTAGTAAGCCAAGCTGCCAGCAATAGTCAACTAGTTTTTTGGTCGTTGGTTATCAGTGTAGGCCGTCACAGGTCTTCACGTCATAATAATAATCCAAGCCTTTCCAAGTTCAAGGAAAAGAAAATTTCATATTACTACGGAAAATCAACTCTAACTACAGCCAAATTGCCAAGACAAAGAGAAAGGTCACGGAGCCCACACCAGAGTGGCCAGACTGTTCCAGCAGCCTCAGCGCTATCCCGATCACCAAGCACACGTCATTCAGCAGCTCAGGCCAGCCTTCTAGGTGAGACACATCCTCAACTACACAAGCAGCGAAGTGTGCCATAAGCAGACGTAGCTTATCACCATCCATACAACTGCCATACACAAAGCGAATAAGTTCCCCGTAGATGGGCACGAACGTCTGCGTGGACATGACCCAATGCACCAAGTTTTGTAACAGGTTCTCATAAGCCAAGTCCATAAGTGAGGTGATGGCATACTTTCGAGCGAAAGCCCAGATTCTTGCGTGGCCAATAAGTACGTGCCTGAAGGACACTGATTGTGGGATTGACTTAGATTTTCCGGGATTCTGCCAAGAGTCGAACTCAGGCGTATGTGTTCTCATGAAGCCAGAGATGAATTCCTGCTTCCTGGTTCTTGGGAGATCGCATTTGCAGACCTCAGCTTGGCGTTTGCGCTTTGAAGGGACCACCACGCCCGGATTGCCTTCACCGCGATGATAGCAGCTCTCGTCACCCCCCTCCGGATTTTTCGCTGTTATACAAGATGCAAGAGAGTATAGAAGACCGCATTTTCTCTCTGTATTTGTAGGCCGTCCCAATTCCGTTGGTTGTCCAAATACAATAGGCGTTCCAGACTGTCCGAACAACGCGGACAATCCAGCATCCTCTTTGATTGAAGGAAAGCCCAGCGCGTTCCCGGATTGGAGGCTGTCAGGCTTAACAAGCGCCTTCTCAAAGGGTTCAAAGCTCGCGTAGGAACCAGAATATGCGAACTGAGCGAAGCGTGAGAATACATCATCATCAATCAAAGAACGGAGTTGAGTGGACATGCGCGAAACCAAGTCTGAATGCAAGTTGAATTCAGTTTTACTGCAACCGATCCTGAACTTGAACAGCTTTGCAGTCAAGATTCTATCATCTATGGGTTAGCAAAGTTGTCTTGTTCGAATAGCTATTTAAAACAGCTTGCTCACTGGTCCACTTTTTCAGGTCTGACGCCCAGCAGGCCGTATCGACTGATGAGAATATCGGAACAGAGCATCATTAGAAACCTCCCTAGCTGAACCGTATATGAAGTTCTGTGATGGTAGTTATACATAGGGTTTAAAATACCTAGCCTATAGGTATCTATAGGTACCTATTTAATAGGGGTATATACCTAGAAATACCTATTTTAAATGCCTACCTATAGGCAGGTACCTAGATAAAATAATTATATAGATATAAGTACTTATAAGTAAAGATTAATTATAAATTAATATTTAAATAAAAATTTAAATTACTTATAATATATATTTTTAATTTATAGTAATTAAATATAATAATTACTTTAAATTAGTAATAAATTAGTATTTTATAAGCTTTTACTTTTAGTATTTTAATAAATCTCTTAAGAAAAAATATAAAACTATAGTAGTTTAATTATTATCTTAAACTTAATTCTTTAATATACTTTTATATATATTTTTATTACTATTTTATAGCTTTTAATTAAGCTTATTTTTATTTTTATTTTATATCTTTTAATTAATCTTATTTTTACTTCTATTTTATATCTCTTAATTAAATATAGCTTTATCTTTATTTACTGTATTAAAAACCTTTTTAAATCTAGCTACTAAATCTTTTAAGTTAATTTATATTTTAAACTTTTTCTATTTATCTTATTACTATTTTTATATTTTAATATTTTTAATAGTATATACTTAAGCTTTAATATATTTATCCCTTTTATAAACTTAAGTTTCTTTTAATTTTACTTAATTTTATATATACTATACTACTTAATTTTTCTTAATATTAAAAAATAAAAGTAACTTAATAGTCTTTAAATTAATCCTTTACTAAAGGTAATTATTTATAAGGTTTATTATAATATACTAAATACAGTAGTATATCTATATATCTTTCTTTTAAATAGTCTTATAACTAGTATAAGTAAATAGAAGATTAATATTTAAATTTAAAATTAATTAATATAACTAATTACTATATAAGATTACTATAAATAACTTACCTTTAAAGAGCTAGTATATAAAAGCTTTAATTATTTCTTTAAAAGTACTAATAGTATTAAAAATAATATAAATAAAAGCTATAATATAGTTTTTAGTTATATTAAATATAATTTTATAAATAAAGTAAATAAAAAAAGTATATATAATACTAAGCTTATTACTATTAAGAATTTAGGTTTTATAATTCTTTATTTAATAATTTATAATAGTATTAGATAAATAAACTGCTTACTAAAAGTAATAATAAGATCCTTAAGGTAAGATTTCTCTTTTAATATTTAAGCTTTATATATACTTTTTTAAAGTACTTTACTAATAATAGACTTTTAAGGCTATTTACTATTAGTAATCTTTTAAGCTACTTATAGAAAAGGGCTTTAATTACTAGTTATTTTAGATAATTAGGAAATTAAAAGTAATTATTTTAATAGATTATTATAAGAAAAAGAGATTAAAAATAAAAACTCTTAAAATAAAAGAAAGAAAAATTAAAAATTATAAAATTTAAAAGGTTATATAATATTAAAATTTAAAGTATAAGCTTAATAAAAATAATTATTTTAATTAATTATTATAAAAAGATTAATTAAAAAGGCTAAAATAAAAAGAATATTAAATTTTACTTAAAACTTATAAATTCTAAAATTTAAAGGGTTTAAAAGGTTAAAGTTAAGTTAATATTAAAATTAAATTTCTTAAATAATAGATCTTAGTATAGTAATTTATTATAAATTTTAAGCTAATTAAAGGAAAGTATTTTACTAATTATTACTTATTTAAAATTAATACTTTAAATTTAAGATTTATTTTTTTATTTCTATTATAATATTAAAAATCTTAATTTTCTCTTAAACTTATTTCTCTTAAATCTTTAATTTTTTAGCTTTTAAGATATAATTGCTTTTAGCTATAAGGATATTAATTTTTATACTTTAGCTTTTATCTTTCTTATATATTATAGTAAAAGCTATTATTTTCTAATTTTTCTTAAAGTAGAAAAAATAAGTAATAAAAACTAAAGTAAAAAGCTTATTTATATTTATAGTAATTATTTAAGCTAATTTTCCTAGAGTATCTATCTAGTAAGCTATTATATAAATAAAAGCCTAAGGAGAATTTATTTATAAATCCTTATATAAAGAAAGCTTATATTAAAATAAATATACTTCCTATAAAATGCTATAAATATAAAACTATAAAGAAGAACTTTAATTAGTAATAGAGTTATCTAAAGATTAAACTCTACTAATATATAAATTATCTTAATACTAATAAAGTAATTAAAAAGCACTTAAAGATACTGCTTTTAATAATTATAATATAAATTAATAAGTATTTTTTTTTTTTTTAAGTTTGCATATTAGCCTTAAAAGGTATCTAAGCATCTCTAAAGTCTATTATAATTTAAACATTACTTGCCTCCTAGGCAGCAAAGCTTTATTAAGTTAATATTATTAAGTTAGCTACCTCAATTATAGCCTAAACCTAACTGCACTTAAGCTAGCTAGAGAGCCTTGCTTTTCAGCTAGGCTAGATCTTCCTCTTACAACCCACTTCAAACAATACTACGCTTCAATCGTCTAACACGCAGTAAGTCATCCAACCCGCCTTCTGATCGCAGCTGCTAATAACATTACAGCTACACCGTTATGATGCCTATTGTCAGAAGAAGCCTACAGTTCAATCCTAACAAGCCTGATCCTAGCAAGCCTTATCTAACAGAAGGCCACGATGTAATGTATAAGATTAACTAAGCTATTATCAATAAAGAAGACTACAACTAACTATGCAATAAGGCGATAGAAGTTGTATATATCTAGGAGGAAACAGATAATACCAGCTGCATAAGGCTAGCAGCCTTCAGTTGCAAGATCCTCTTGCTTATGTATTGCCTCTACAGGCAAGACCCTCCTATTAAGAAGGCTTTCCTTATCAAGGAGCTGAAGGAACTGAATAAGCTAAAAGGGAAGTTGCTTGGAGGGATACATATACGCTATAAGGAGCTGGTATTTATCGATGCCCTTCGCGATAATATGTATAACGAGTGGTTCGAGGCCATCCGGGACCAGGTCTGGCGAGTACTGAAGAAGACCGAACCGCAGCTGCTGTGACATAGAGACCAGGCTGGTCATGGTCTCAAACCACGAGAGCGCGAAGACGAGGGGGACGGCGTACCGCGAAATCTGGGATGAGAGAGGGGTAATCGCGGGGTTCTGTCGGAAGAAAAATGTATTGAGTTTTGTGTAGGTTCAGGCGCCTAAAGTTAAAGACCTGAAGTCATGACGTTAGCGTTGGCAGCAATGGAGGGCAGAATTGATTACGCTATACAGCATGTAACCAGTCTATAATTATAAAGACTAGCTAAATATTAGTGCACTATTAGTATAAACAGGGGAAATTAATAAGTATATTTTATTTACTAATATTTAAAGGCTAATTTAAAGTAATATTATAAAGAGTAAATATTATAATCTCTTTAAAAATAAAGTATTTATAATATTAACTTTTAAGGCTAATAAAATCCTATAAAATAATAATAATCCTTTCTAGGAGAATATTAATAATCTTATTAAGAAGAATAATTACTAGCTTACTTTTATTAATAAAATATTTAATTAAAATAAAAGTTAAGCTATAGTTTTATTAAAAACTAATAAATAAATTAAATAGTAAAAGATTATAATATAAAAATATAATATTTTTAAATTAATTTAAATTAATTATTTAAGCTAATTTTAAAATTTATATAACTTATATTAAATAGCTAATAATTACTATATTATATTCCTTATAAGTTAAATATAATAAAATTATAAATTACTTTTAAAATATTAAGTATAAGATTAATACTATTTAAATTAAATTTAAGTTCTTTAAGTAAGTATTTATAGTAATTATTTATAGTAATTACTTACTTATAATTAACTATAAATAATTTATACTTTTACTTTATAGTTTAAATATCTTTGTTTAATTTAAGTTATATATTTAATATATTATAAAACTAAAGAATTAAAAGCATTTAAGCCTTTTAATCTATTTTTTAAATTATTTATAAATAATTAAGCTTTTATATAAAAGCCTTTTAATAAGCTTTTAAGTTTAAGTTAAATATATAAGGATATTTTTCCCTTTAAGTTCCTTTTAATATAAAAGTAATAATAAAATAATATTACCTTATAGCATTTAGGCCTAGGTAAGGAAATATTATAGCATTTTAAAAGTACTAATTATTTTATATTTTAGCTCTTTATTAAAGCTTATAAGCTATTAAAGCTTATTAATATTAAACCTTAAATTACCTTAATACCTTTAAAACTCTTTAAAAATAAGAAATAAGTAAAAAATATATAGCTAGTATTAAAATAAAAAATAAAGTATTATAGATTTTTATTTATTTAAGTTAAAGTATAATAAGAAGTTAATTAAGCTAATTATTTATAATAATTAATTAATATACTTATTACTTATTATTTTAAAAAGCTATTTTAAGATTTTACATTTTTATAAATTATTGTTATTAATTTTATATTAATATAATATAAAGTAATATACTTTATATAAATTATATATAAGTTTAAGCTTAATTATATTTAATTAAGATTTTTAAAATATTAATATTTAATTTACTTTTAAATAGTATTTTATTTTATTTTTTAAGTTTATATATTAGCTTTAAAAGATATCTAAGTATCTTTAAAGTCTATAATAATTTAAATATTACTTACCTTCTAAGTAATAAAGCTTTATTAAGTTAATATTATTAAGTTAGCTACCTTAATTATAGCTTAAACCTAACTGCACTTAAGCTAGCTAGAAAGCCTTACTTGCTCTTTAGCTAGGCTAGATCTTCCTCTTGTAACCTACTTTAAATAATACTACAGTTTAATTATCTAATATGCAGTAAATTATCTAACCTGCCTTCCCTTCTAATTGCAGATGCTAATAATATTATAGCTATACTATTATAATACCTATCTAAAGAAGCCTATAACTAGCTTAAGATAATAGGGCATATTAAATAAGATACTATTAAAAAGTAATCCTTATAATTAACCTATTTATTAATAGAAATAATTATACTAACTTATATAATATAGCTATAGAAATTAGATTAACTTAATAGTATAAAGATAATACTAGCTATATTAAGTAAATAGCCTTTAATTATAAGGTCTTTAAGGTTATATAGCCTTACTATAGGTTAATTAAGAGAGGCTTCTTTAATAGTAAGATAAAGTAACTTAATAAGCTTAAAGGGAAGTTACTTAAAAGAATAAATCTAACTATTAATAAAAGTAACTTTATTATAGCTATTTAAGGTAGCTTATATAATAAGTAGCTTGAGGCTATCTGAGGGCAGGCTAAAAGGGTGCTGGAGAAGACTGAGCTGCTATGATATGAAATAGATAAGAGAGGGGTAATTGCAGGGTTTTAGAAGAAAAATGTATTAAGTTTTATATAGGTTTAGGAGCCTAAAGTTAAAAACTATTAGTATTAGTAGCAATAGAGAGCAGAATTAATTACACTATATAGCATATAATTAGTTTATAATTATAAAGATTAGCTAAATATTAGTATACTATTAGTATAAATAGAGGCTTTTAAATAGTATAATAATAAAGCTTTTACTTATTTCTTAAAGCACTTTAATTACTAATAATTAAAATTATAAATTAGACTTTATATTTAATTTAATTTCTAAAATAATTTATTAAAATAGTAATTATAATATAAAAAGTTTAATTATATATTAAAGTTAATAAATATTCTAAAGAATTTTTACTTATTATATTAATATAAATAGTAAAAAGTACTTAAAAATTAACTTACTATTTTATTTTAATTGCTACTATATATAACCTTAAGGCTTTTACTTATTTTATATTATATATTTTCTTTTTAATCTCTTTAATTTATTTTTAATTTTACTTAATAGCTTTATATTTAACTATTATAATTTTTTATTATATTATAAAGTAAATCTTAAAGTATAAAAGCTTAACTATTAATTTAATTAAAGTAATAATACTTATAAAATAGTTAATAAATAAATATTTATAATAAGTAAAATATTAATATAATATATACCTTAAGAAGAATTTTACTTTTAGAATTATTAAGTATTATTTTAAAAGTAATATATTTATATTATTTTAAAAATTTTATAAGTTATAAAAAAAAAGAGAAAAAAGAATTAAAAAACCTTTTTTATTTATAGTTAAATTCTTATTAAGTTTAAGTAAAAATAGCTTATTTAATTAATTAAATATAATTTAGTATTTATATAATAAAATATATTAAAGTCTTAAGTATTATATTAAAGGCTTACTTTAACTTAATATAGCTTTAGTTTATTATAGCTAAAATTAATTAATATAATTATAAGTCTTTTAATTTAAAGTTATTAAGTAAAGTAATAATCTTTTATAGTAATCTTTTTTAAAAAATTCTTTTTACTTTTAAATTAATTTTAAGTTATATTTTATTATTAAAATATCTTTATAAAGCTTACTTAGCCTTAAATTAATTATACTTAGTAAGCCTTTTTATATTTTATTTAACCCTTTTACTATTAATGCCTATTTTCTTTAATAAAAAATAATATAATAGTAAATATTATATATTAAATCTATATCTAGTACTTCCTATTTACTTTAATCACTAGAGCTAAAGGCTTTAAAAATCTTCTAGGGAAAGAGAAACTCTTCTAGCTAGTTTTAATTTAATTAAAGTCTATAGAGATTAAATAAAAGACTATAAATTATATATTACTTTTATTATATTACTTTAATATATCTTAATATATCTAGAACTAGTATATTAAGTATATATAGATATTTAAACTTAACTATTTATAAGAAAAAGGCTTTTAAAATAAAGATATTTAAAGGAAATAATATAATATATTTTAATTTAAATATAAGTATATTTATAGTAATTAAATATAATAATTTTAGCTTACTTTTAATAAATTAGTATTACTAAATAGTAAATAGAATTTATTTATTATTTTACTTATTTTATTATTAATAGCTATTTATCTATAAATATTATAGTAAATTTAACATTCTAGTAACTTATAGCCTTTATTTTACTATACTTTTAACTACCTAGTAGCTTAACTTTTACTAAATAAATATAAAATAAGTTTTTCCCCTATTTATACTAATAGTATACTAATATTTAGCTAATCTTTATAATTATAAACTAGTTATATACTATATAGTATTTTTTTTTTTAAGTTTACATATTAGCCTTAAAAGGTATCTAAGCATCTCTAAAGTCTATTATAATTTAAATATTACTTATCTCCTAGGTAATAAAGCTTTATTAAGTTAATATTATTAAGTTAATTACCTTAATTATAGCCTAAACCTAACTGCACTTAAGCTAGCTAGAGAGCCTTGCTCTTTAGCTAGGCTAGATCTTCCTCTTGCAACCCACTTTAAACAATACTACACTTCAATCATCTAACACGCAGTAAGTTATCTAACCTACATACCTTCTAATTGCAGCCACTAATAACATCACAGCTACACTATTATAATGCCTATTATTAGAAGAAGCCTACAGTTTAATCCTAATAAGCTTAATCCTAGCAAGCCTTATCTAATAGAAGGCTATAATGTAATATATAAGATTAACTAAGCTATTATTAATAAAGAAGACTATAACTAACTATATAATAAGGCAATAGAAGTTATATATATCTAGGAGGAAATAGATAATACTAGCTATATATAGCTAATAGCCTTTAGTTATAAGATCCTCTTACTTATATATTGCCTTTATAAGTAAGACCTTCCTATTAAGAAGGCTTTCCTTATTAAAAAGCTAAAAGAACTAAATAAGCTAAAAGGAAAGTTACTTAAAGAGATGTTTTTTTTTTAAGTTTATATATTAGCCTTAAAAGGTATTTAAGTATCTTTAAAATCTATTATAATTTAAATATTACTTACCTCCTAAGTAGTAAAGCTTTATTAAGTTAATATTATTAAGTTAGCTACTTTAATTATAGCCTAAACCTAACTGTACTTAAGCTAGCTAGAAAGCCTTACTCTTTAGCTAGGCTAGATCTTCCTCTTATAACCTACTTTAAATACTACTCTCTTAATCTATATTACACTTTAATTATTTAATACACTTTAGCAGTAAGTTATTTAACCTACCTTTTAATTATAAATATTAATTATATTATAGCTATATTATTATAATACCTATTTAAAGAAGCTTATAACTAGCTTAAGATAATAAAGTATATTAAATAAAATACTATTAAGAAGTAATTTTTATAATTAATCTATTTATTAATAGAAATAATTACATTAACTTATATAATATAGCTATAGAAATTAAATTAACCTAGTAATATAAGAATAATACTAGCTATTTAACTAGGTAGCTTATATAATAAGTAGCTTAAGGCTATCTAAGGGCAGGCTAAAAGGGTGCTGGAGAAGACTAAGCTGCTGTAATGCGAAATCTGGGATAAGAGAGGGGTAATTGCAGGGTTTTAGAAGAAAAATGTATTAAGTTTTATATAGGTTTAAGAGCCTAAAGTTAAAGACTATTAGCATTAGCAGCAATAAAGGGCAGAATTAATTACACTATATAGCATATAACTAGTCTATAATTATAAAGACTAGCTAAATATTAGTATACTATTAGTATAAATAGAAGAAGAAATATAATATAATAATTATTAGCTATTTAATATAAGTTATATAAATTTTAAGATTAGCTTAAATAATTAATTTAAATTAATTTAAAAATATTATATTTTTATATTATAATCTTTTACTATTTAATTTATTTATTAGTTTTTAATAAAACTATAGCTTAACTTTTATTTTAATTAAATATTTTATTAATAAAAGTAAGCTAGTAATTATCCTTCTTAGTAAGATTATTAATATCCTTTTAAAGAGAATTATTATTATTTTATAGAATTTTATTAGTTTTAAAAGTTAATACTATAAATGCTTTATCTTTAAAGAAATTATAATATTTACCTTTTTTAATATTACCTTAAATTAGCCTTTAAATATTAGTAAATAAAATATACTTACTAGTTTATATTATAATTATTAAAAGTAGTATCTTTAAGTGCCTTTTTAGTTACTTTATTAGTATTAAGATAGTTTATATATTAGTAGAGTTTAGTTTTTAAGTAATCTTATTACTAATTAAAGTTCTTCTTTATAGTCTTATATTTATAGTATTTTATAAAAAGTATATTTATTCTAGTATAGGCTTTTTTTATATAAGGATTTATTAATAAATCCTTTTTAAGCTTTTATTTATATAATAGCTTATTAAGTAGATACCTTAAGAAGATTAGCTTAAATAATTACTATAAGTATAAATAAGCTTTTTATTTTAGCTTCTATTATTTATTTTTTCTACTTTAAGAAAAATTAAAAAATAGTAGCTTTTACTATAATATATAAGGAAAATAGAAGCTAAAGTATAAAAATTAATATCCCTATAGCTAAAAGTAATTATATCTTAAAAGCTAAAAAATTAAGAGTTTAAAAGAAATAAGTTTAAGAAAAGATTAAGATTCTTAGTATTATAATAAAAAAAAAAATTAAATCTTAAATTTAAAGTATTAGTTTTAAATAAGTAATAATTAGTAAAATACTCTTTTTTAATTAGCTTAGAATTTATAATAAATTATTATATTAAGATTTATTACTTAAGAGATTAAATCTTAATATTAACTTAACTTTAACCTTTTAAACCCTTTAAATTTTAAAATTTATAAGTTTTAAGTAAAATTTAATATTTTATTTTATTTTAGCCTTTTTAATTAATTCTTTTATAGTAATTAATTAAGATAATTACTTTTATTAAGCTTATACTTTAAATTTTAATATTATATAACCTTTTAAATTTTATAATTTTTAATTCTTTTTTTTCTTTATTTTAAGAGTTTTTATTTTTAATCTCTTTTTCTTATTATAATCTATTAAGATAATTACTTTTAATTTCTTAATTACTTAAAATAACTAGTAGTTAAAGCTCTTTCTTATAAGTAGTTTAAAAGACTACTAGTAGTAAATAGCCTTAAAAGTCTATTATTAGTAAATAACCTTAAAAGTCTATTATTAGTAAAGTATCTTAAAAAAGTATATATAAATCCTAAATATTAAAAGAGAAATTTTATCTTAAAAGTTATATTATTACTTTTAGTAAGTAGTTTATTTATATTATAATTCTTTTTTTTAATACTATTATAAATTACTAAATAAAGGATTATAAAATTTAAATTCTTAAAAGCAATAAGCTTACTATTATATATACTTTTTTTATTTACTTTATTTATAAAATTATATTTAATATAACTAAAAACTATATTATAGCTTTTATTTATATTATTTTTAATACTATTAATACTTTTAAAGAAGTAATTAAAGCTTTTATATACTAGCTCTTTAAAGGTAAGTTATTTATAGTAGTTTTATATAATAATTAATTATACTAATTAATTTTAAATTTAAGTATTAATCTTCTACTTACTTATACTAGCTATAAGACTATTTAAAAAAAGAAAATATAAATATATTATTATATTTAATATATTATAATAAACTTTATAAATAATTACTTTTAGTAAAGGATTAATTTAAATACTATTAAGTTACTTTTATTCTTTAATACTAAGAAAAATTAAATAATATAATATATATAAAATTAAATAGAATTAAGAGAAATTTAAGCTTATAAAAGGGATAAATATATTAAAGCTTAAATATATACTATTAAGAATACTAAAATATAAAAATAGTAATAAGATAAATAGAAAAAGTCTAAAATATAAGTTAACCTAGAAGATCTAGTAGCTAGACTTAAAAAGGCTTTTAATAAGCTAAATAAAAATAAAGCTATATTTAATTAAAAGATATAAAATAGAGATAAAGATAGGATTAATTAAGAGATATAGGATAAAGATAAGAATAAGATTAATTAAGAGATATAAAATAAAAGTAAAAATAAGCCTAATTAAAAGCTATAGAATAGTAGTAAAGATATATATATAAGTATATTAAAGAACTAGATTTAAAGTAATAACTAAGCTATTATAATTTTATATTTTTTCTTAAGAGATTTATTAAAGCACTAGAAGTAAAAGCTTATAAGATATTAATTTACTATTAATTTAAAGTAATTATTATATTTAATTACTATAAATTCCAGATATATATTATAAATAATTTAAATTTTTATTTAAGTATTAATTTATAATTAATCTTTACTTATAAGTACTTATATTTATATAATTATCTTATCTAGGTATCTGCCTATAGGTAGGCATTTAAAATAGGTATCTCTAGGTATATACTCCTGTTAAATAGGTACCTATAGATACCTATAGGCTGGGTATTTTAAACCCTACTGAGAATGTTCAGTGAGATAAGAGAGAACAAAAACGAGGCCCATGCGCGCGCACCAGTATTGATTAAGAGCAATGCAATTTAGAGTTTGCAAGGTACTGTGTGGGCCGTAGGGGGTTATCCCTGTTTCTTTTTGTTGTACAAAGCGTAGATTAGTCACAACGAGCATTCCAGCATTAATTGAAAGAGCCTTATTTTCTTCAATTGAAGGTGGCGGTTGGTTTGACCTTATTAAGCTACAGAAATCGCGCAGTGGGTTCAATCTGACCAATCAGAGAGCGTTTTGCTATTTACAGCCTAACATACCTCCCATTTAATTGCATATTATTTATACAGTTAAATAAGTCTTAAATAGCTTTAATTTTACTTAATGCACTTTTATAATAAAAAAGAAATAAATAGATAATAGGAAATTATAATAGCATTATATTATTATTACTTTAAGTATATACTCTCTTAATCTTATAAATGTAAGCATAATAAGCATAGTAAATTATAATAGAGAAGTACTATATAGCCTTTAGGTCTTTGCTTTTTTAGCTATAAAAGCCTTCCTTTTATCCCTTTATAATCTCTTTTTCTTTTTTCTTCTTTAAGCTTTATAATTTTTATTATAGTATATAATTATCTTACTAGCCTCTTGCCTTAAAGTATTTATTCCTTTAATAGTATACTCTTTATCTTACTTATATACTAATAATTTAATATAGCTTCCTGCTCTTAATAACCCTGCTATTTATAAAGAATATAATAATTGCCTTTAGGCTACTATTTTTTATGCTAGTTACATTATATATAACTACTCTGCTTTACTGCTTTAAATCCCTAATTTAAGTGCTATAACTTATACCTATAAGCCTTCTATTAATCTCTCTACTATGCCTAATACCTAGCCTTCCTGCCTGCCTCTTAATAGATTATTTTAATCTTACTATAGCTATTTGCCTAGTAGTATATATTTATATAAGTAATTTAATACTTATTAAATTATATATAAGTCTAGTGCTTATTTTTCTTTTCTAAGAGGTAAAGCTATTATTATAAGTTTTATTTTTATCTTTTATTTATTATATATACTAATTAAAGGTAATATAGCTTAAGTTTAAACTTAAAGATAATATCTTTAAGCTTAATTATACTCTAATTAAGGTTAAAAGCTTTATTAGTATTATAATACCTTATAATAGTAAGGTTAAGCTTTCTTCTAATAATAATACTATACCTAAAACCCTTTACTCTGCTAAGAAGAAGAATTCCTTTATTGCAGTTACTCTAGTAAAAACCCTTAAGACTTCTAAGACTTTATATACTTTAAAGTATAAGCTTAAGTTCCTTAAAGATAAAAAGTATATATTTCTATATATATAGTACTTTAAAGGTATTTTATTAGGTAAGAGTCTATTATCTTATTATACTATAAAGGATAAGCTTAACTTAAAGTGCTACTATTATTATTCTTATAGTAGTTATAAGGGTTATACTAGCTTATAAGTACTTCTTTATTTCTTATTAAATATATTATTAACTTATTTTAGTTTCTATTGCTTGCTTCCTCTAGCTATTACTCTTTATAATGCTATTACTAATAGCATTTATTCTATAAGTTATTTATCTTTCTTTATCTATTTACTTTAAGCTAATTATTTATATAAGAGATTACCTGCACTAAGACTTACACTTTAGTTATATTTAAGCTCTTTAAAGCTTACTTTACTCTTTTTACTATCTCTAACTATTATATTCTTCCTTTTTAAGTCTTTAAGATTTCTTATTTTAGTCTAAGTATACTTACTTTTAATAAAAGAAGCTTTCCTAGTATAATAGATCTTAAGGCTCTTAATATAATTTATAATAGCTTAGTAAGACTTAATAGCATTATTTCTATTAATAATAATAATAAAGTTAAAGATAAAGATAAAGATATTAATAATAATACTATTATTTAAGCTTTTTAGAACTATTTATTATACTTAAATAAAAGTATTTTAGCTATAGAAGATACCTTAGGCTTTTTACTCTTATTACTAGCTAGTTAAATAATTAAACTTTACTTTATTAAGACTTTTAACTGCTTAAGCTATATAAGATTAAGTAATACTTTAAAGTATTTAAATTACTACTATAATAAAGCTTTAGTTAATCTATCTACTAGTATCTCTGCTATAGGTAAGTAGGTAACTTAAAAGCTCCTTTTACCTTCTTCTTATTATAGCTATATATTCTAGATTTTTATATAATGCAGTTAAGTATTAATCTTAATGCTTAGCTCTATAATAAGATATATTATCTATTAATTATTATAGTAAATAGTATATAGCTTTATTAAGTAAAAGCGCAATTTATTAAAAAAGTGCTATAAACTTATTACTTTAGCTGCAGTATACTTTAATGCAATTAGTTCTGCCTCTATTATAGAGGTTAAAACTATACTTTAGTGTATTGCTTTCTATATTATAGTACTACTAAAGAGGGTAATAAGATATCCTTATAATAATCTTCTTATTTCCTTATTATCTATAAATAAAGCATTTAATGCTATATAAAGTGCTTAAGTTTTATTATAATTGCCTTTATAGGTAATTATAAAATTATAAGTAATATAAAGATATTAAAGAGCTTAGTCTATAGACTTATAGTACTCTTTACTTAGATTTATAAGGTATTTAGAAAGCTAAGATGTTATAAAAGCAATATCTAGCCTTACTATTACTACAGTATATAGCAAAGATTTAACCTTTTCTTAATATAACTTTATATAAGCTAGGGATACTTAGTTCTCTCTCTTAGAAAGCTTAGTAATAGGAATAAGAATAGTAAGAAACTAGTTATACTTATTAAGGTTATATTTAACTATGCATTTCTCTAGATATAAGTTATAATAGAGGTAGATTTTCTTATTTAGCCTATCTTTAATAATTCTAATTCTTAAGAACTACTTAGCTTCCCCTTTATCTTAAAGCTTATATATTTCTTTTAATACTTTAATAATCTTATTTATAGCTTCTTTCTACTTATAGTAATATAAAATAAAGATATTATTTATAAAGAATACTACTAGTATATCTTATATTTTTATATAAAATAAGCACTCCTCTTTCTTATTAGGTTTTAAATTAAGGCATTTTAGAGTACTTAAGAATTCCTTAAACTATAAGATAGGTAAGTCTCTTAGTCTATATAGTGCTCTTTCTAGCTTTATAAGCTTTCTAGCTTATTTAAAGCTTTATAAAAAGTAGTATATAACTAGAAGTTTATTTTTATTATATATTATATTAATAAATACATTTACTATATCTAGTTAGTAGATTTTAAGATTATACTTAGCTACTAGAGTAATTATAATATAGAATAAATGCATAATAAGAGTTACTATATATATGCTTTAGATTGTATTTTCTAGTTATAGATCTCTATATATATAGATTTACACTTTACATTTATTTAAGTTTCCATTCTAGTTAAATTTATATATAAATACCTATTTTATAGGTATAAGCTTAATCTATATATCTTACTATAATATTACTATCTAAGTCTTAAAGTCTATAAGCTTCTTTACTTTAGTATATACTGCTATAAGAAATAGCTCTTTAAATATATAAGTCTTTAGCTTTTTCTATATCTTTAGAGATAAAGGGAGTGCATTCTAGTAAATCTTTATAGGCTTTAAAGTCTTATATATCTACTTAGGCTTTAAAGGATTAAGCTTTAAGTTTAACTTTATTATACTTTTCCTATTAGCTTTCTTAGCCTTTTTAATTACACTAAGGAAAGTAGTAAAAGCTATAAAAATGCTTCTAGGATATAGTAGCTCTTCTTTATAGTAATCAGTTAAGAAGAAAGCTGCTTTATTATCCTATCTATGCCCTTACATCTTCTTTTATATTTTTAAGTTCTATTTTATACTTTTTCTATCTTGCTTAATATCTTATTATTAAGCACTATATCTTAATAGTTCTCCTAGAGGTAGTTATTTCCCTTTAGGGCATCCTTAGCCCCTTTTTAGTTATGCTTCTTAATTTACTAAGAGCTCTAGCTGTATTATTACCTATATCTCTACTTCTAGTAAAATATTAATTAGTATCTTAACTAGTATTATAGTATGCATCTTAGGTCCTGGTAAAGCTAAAATCCTTATCTTATCTTATATTATAGAGTGTATCTAATATCCTAGTAAAGCTAAAGTCCTTATCTCAGTCTAATCTAGTATCCTAGATAGCATCTTGCTTACTTATAGAGCTCTATCTAGCATCTTATCTTATATCTAAGGCTGCATCTTAGGGGTAAGTAGAACACTCTGCTCTTATCCTCTAAGCTCTATAGCATCTTTAGCCTCTATCTTACCCTTATCTAGAGTTCTAGAGCATTTAGGAGTTACTCTTATTAGTTTATTTAATATATACTTATTATCTAATAGTACTTTCTTTACTTTTTAAAAGTATTATATTTATACTCTTTAACTTTCTATTAAGCTTCTAGAGATATTTTTAATAGCACTTTATTATCTTTAAGGTATAATACTCTTTACTAATAAGCTTTTATTTATACTAATAAAGCTTTAAAGCTTTTAATTTACTATATTATTTTCTACTTTAAGAAGGGTTTTTTTTCTTTATATTATTATATTAAAGCTTAAAGGAGTTTAAGCTATATTACTACTTTCTAGATATATATCTAGTTTTAGAATTACTTTTAGCATTTTAAGTCTAGTTAATTAAAGTCTAGTTAAATCTTTTACTATACTTTAAGTATCTTTTATACTTTTTAATTATTATAAAATACTTATAAGCATAATATTTACCTTTAAACTTAATTTAACTAGTTATTTAATTAATATATCTACTAGTCAAGTCTAAAAGCCCATATAAGTAAAAGCAAATTGCATCTATAAATGGATATAACAAGCGTGAGTAAATAAGCCTTTGTAAATCTATACCTATTATTATACGCCCTAGAGAAGCTTCTGCCTTTGGGGAACAACATCGGAGCTGTTTTTTTGACTTCTGAGAAGGCAAAGCTGCACTAGCGAGCAGAAGTGGTTCATGATCCTTCATTCCTGGAACAAGATTCAAGCAGAGGGTGTTAGGGGAGCGTTTGGGTATCTTAGCGGGAGTGATTGGCGTGCGGCTACCAATTAAGATGTTGATGCTCGGGCACCTTCAGGATCAAATGAGGAGGAAAGGTCCTGCAATCTCCCTGAACGTAGGATCGACGAGTTATCCCCGCCACATACCCATAGCCAATGGCTACAATTTGCTCCAGGCATATTGTGTGTGCCAATAAGAACTCTGTGAAAGGTCGACGGCGATGGCCAATGTAAATAGTGAGTGAGAGTTTGAAGGGGACGTGCCAATCTTTCCAGTCCAGTCCTGTTTCGAACACCGCTGTCTTTGAAACCCTCCACAGTCCGGGACACGAAACCGGCACCCAGAGACATGTTGCCCACGTCTACATAAGGAGATTCCCAAGCCGGATTAAATATTCATGTGCGAGACAAAGATATGGAGATGGAATCTGAGATACACTTGCACACTTGTGACATTTGTAACCGGCCTCGCTCAGAAGAGTTCCATCGTCGTTACCGTGCTGGTCAAGGGTATCCTCGCACTCATTCAGTGTGCCGCCGATGTCGCCAAAAACAGCACATGTCGAGGCAAAAGTCGCGTGAAAGATCTACTGCCAGAGTTGGACACCGCACTTTTAATACCATCAAGAGCATCGTGGTTGCAGCCAAGATCGCCTATAAGGCCCTCATGACTCGTCGGAGTCTCAACATTCACATTCACCATCACCATTGGCACCATAGCAATGAGTCAGAGATGTCGCTAGGCACGTCACGTCATCCAAAAGCTCATACTATTGAAAAAGAGAGCGGTCTTATGAACGAGCGGCCGGGACAGATGGCTGAGCTTGCTGATGGCCCGGCGCCTTCACCTTGCGAACTGCCAACTTATTAACAATCGTTTGATGTTCCGCCCCAAGTGGGACGAAAGCCAGTTTTTCAATTTGTAGTAACGGACCACTCTGATTAGATAGCTTACTTTATGTAACTCTGAATTACGTGGGAACTTGTGATGTCGGCTTGTGATACTGGCTCTTGTAAAGAAAGCTAAAGAGAAAGTTTAAATTATCTTAGGCCCGCCTAAACCACTAACTTATCTAAGATTAAATAAGCTAGAACTTGAAGAATAACTTGAATAGCGATAAATATAAGGCTTTAGATCTCTATTGCTTAAGAAGCCGCAAGAACCAGAATTGATATAGCGCCAGCATCGAGCCCATAAAAACAGAGCAGAATCCTGCTATACTAACTGTCACTATTGCTGTGACAGACCAATGTCCATCCTGTGCCGTGTATACATTCATGATTCCAGATAATAGAGCCATTAGTGCGTTAAGTAATCCAGGGCTCTGCTATTTTAGTATATAGTTATGAAGATATTAGCGCATACTAACAGGAATATTCGATAGATGAGCTAAAACCAATTGTGCTTGATGTTCTACCAGGCCCAGATAATACCGAGGATTCTAATAATGCAAGAGAAGCTCCTAATATAAAGCAAAGGAATATTATAAATAGCTCACTATATAATACGCTCTACTTAGTTATAATCTAGAACTCTACTGTAACTAATAGATATAAAAGTTCCTAGAAAGATAATAAAACCGGCGAGGAGGAGCCAATTAGATAATGAAGCAAGGAAGTTCTAACGAAGCGGAACCTTATGTGATTCCACAACCATTCTGTCATAGGTCGAAAAAGGCTCATCTGGGAGCGGGATCTGGGCAGCTCTCAAAGAGATCTCCTCAAGATCCTCACACTGGCTTTTTTTAACTTCCATTTTAGTGCGAATATCAAAATTTGCCCTTCATTAATTCCACTGTCGGTTTGTCAGGGTGCGGGCTCTTATGTGCTTGTCAAGACGTGTCTGGTTTCCGCACCCTTTGTCTCCTTGTCATACTCACGTCACAGGCTAGTTACATTCACGAGCAGGGGTGCTGTTTTCGTAATGCCATTATATTTGTTAAGTTGTCTTACTAGCAGCTTGCTACAGTCGCTCTAGATGTACAAATTGTGATTATGGATTCTATTGATCTCTATGGAATCTGTATAGGAAGCATAGTAGCTTTGCTTTTTATGTTCCTGTTGTTCTATCCTTTATTTGTAGCAGCATTCCAAAGAGCTCGTCGTTTCTTTCTCCGTCAAATATATTTCTCGCTCCTCCCCAATTGGCTTGGCGGGTATCTCAGGCTCTCAAGATACTGCGGCTTGTTGATTATCTTATATATCAACGCCAATGTCTGTTTAGTTGTCATCGGCACTGAAGATACCGATGATTTTGTGCGAAGAATCGGTAGGGCTGCATTAATAAACCTCATCCCCCTTTGTGCAGGCGGTCGCTTCAACCCCGTCGCACACATTTTGGGATTTCGAGCAGACAACTACCTCCTCATTCACAAATGCATCGGATTTGTTTTTATAGTTGAGGCGTTGACACACTCCATCGTATCATGGGCTCGTGGCGACATGGACCTCGGGAGATGGCCTGATAAAGCCGGTTTAATCGTGAGTATAGTCGGTCTCTACCTATATTACGTTCACAGGCAATCATATTTGCCATCGGCATACCGTTCATGCTAATGGGACGAAGGCTGCAAGCTCAGTGGGCTGTATCTTATTAACCTCTATGCCTCCCATGTGGCGATGGATGTACGAGGTCTTCTCGACCTTGCATCTCGCTCTTGTAGCTACAGGAGTTACAAGCCTTTGGTTCCACCTGACCAAGGCAAGTGTTATACAAACTCCAAGGCTTTATCTTGTGCTTTCCATATCCGTTTTTGTATTTCTAAAGATCATTAGACTTTTCAAGGTCCTGTTGATCAATATCTCGGCAGAATGTGCTTCTACCGCTATCATCGAGCAAATTGGTCAGGGTGTTGCAATTCACGTAAGCATGCCCCGTCCTTTGAAATACCGTGCTGGTCAATTTGTTTTCTTGGGAATTCCGAGACTTGCTGCACTCCAATCTCACCCATTTCAAATTGTTTGGGAGTATCTTGACAAAGGACGCCAAGTTATTGTATGTGTCGTTGAACCTCGCCACGGTTTTACGGGCCGGCTACGTCTCGCTCCCCCTATGAAAGATTATGTAGCGCTTATAGAGGGCCCATATGGCAGCCCTATCACTCTGGACCAATACGGAACGGTTTTGCTCTTTGCTACAGGGATTGGAATTGCAGGACAGCTATCCTACATGAAAGAGCAACTGGACCTGTATCGAAAATGGCGCACAAAGACGCGAAGACATGTGTTGTTCTGGGAGATGGATGCTGAAGGTTTGGCTTATCATTACCATCCTGATTCTTGCTGACTTCCCGTAAGAGTATAGGTTCTGGGTGGACAAATGGATCGACGAGATTCTTTCATGGAACATTGACTACGTGATTATCATTAACTACAATTGGTTCTTGGGCAGACAATCTAACCACACTTATAGGACATTCAGCTTTATATACGAGGGCAATTCCTCGCCAAAGACGCCAAAGAGGGTGTATCAGTAAAGAAAGGAATAAGCCTTCTCAGGCTTACGTTGAATTATTTTCCCATGGAGCCAGAGGACCTCGTACACTCTGAGATTCGGAAACGCGAAGGTCGAGGTCGCATGCTTATTTCCTGTATGTCTTCACCGTGGCCTGCAGTGCTTACGTGACCAACCCTGGTCACGTGCTTACAACATTGCCATGGCTTGGCAGGTTGTAACAGGTTTCCCCTCCTTCATGGTCGATGTCCCAGAGACCGTTGTCCCTACGACTGTACTTGGTCGTGCTCATTATTCCTCGTCATCGTCGCTGAGCCAAGAGACTGTACCATCGGAGTGCTTGTGGTAGTAACGTCCACTTTCGGGGTCCTTCTTCCAGTAGCTCTTGTGCCTGTGCCTGGAAGATGCGTGCGATGATGTCTGCGATGACGTCTGCGATGATGAGACCTTGCGTTTCTGGCCGCTGCTGGCGGTAGAACCATGTGTGGATGAGGGAGCCTTCGACGAATGTGGCGTCGAATGCGAGTGGTGCGAATGCGTCTTGCTACTCTTGTGCCTGGATGACGTAGGCTGCGTCGGCTGGTGAACAGGCTGGTGTTCGACGACTTCGTAATCGTCTTCGTCCTCATATGCGTGCAGTGGTTCGGTGCCTGGTACGGGCAATGTCGGCACCCCTTCGGCGATAGGGTGGAGGCCACTGCTGCGCTGCTGCTTGTAGTGCTCCTTCAACTGGTCCTTTAGAGCGTACGACTGTTCTCTGGCGTGGTCCTGGGCGTTCCTGAGTCCCCTTCGGCCCTCCTTGTGTTCTCCGTGAGAGTTGACCAAACTCGTCGACTTGATAGGAAACTGGTGATACTCGAGCGTGCCGTCTTCTGATTCAGCCGCATAGTGTGCAAAGAAATTGATGTTCTTGCCGTCCGTAGTGAATGTCGTGATTGAGGCGTGGCCAGGGGGGTCGGACTTCCCCATGTGGCCGAGTGCTTGGGTTCTGGCGTGGACCATCGCGGCTCCGTCGTAGGCGCTCTGCATTCCCGCTTCTCTCATGTCTCCGGCGGGGCCCTTCCATTCTCCAGCTATCTGCGGTAGGGTTATGGAACGGGGGTCATCCTTGTAGAGAGCAGCGCCGGGGAGGTAGTCGTCCGCGGGAAACGGCCGGTACTCTTCTGCCTCTAGCCCTTCGATCAAGTCAGGCTGTGGGGCAGACAGGCCATTATTGAATCCGACGTCTCCCGGAAGATTCGTGAATGCTCGGTTGTAGGCTTGGCGGTAGCCCTTGGGATACTTCTTTAAAAGCTCGCTCGTGTGGACGACCACGGTTGCTTCGTTACCGGCTCCCTCGACCCTGTCGACATAGTCGTTGTACACTGACTCTGGTGGGGAGGCGGTGGCACGGGATTTGGCTTGTCGTCTGCGGATATCTTCGAGATTCGCAGGTGGCTTGGAGTATGCCGGTTCGAGGATTCCATTATTTCGGGCCTTGATAGCAAATCCAGACGAAGTTGTCGACGTGGTCTTCGTCGATCCCGAATCGTCCGAGGGGTCTGAGGTCTTCTTCTTGCCCATCTTGTTGAAACGTGCGAGGTTCTGTCGTGTCAATCGTGCTGGCTCCGAGGTCGGTCGTGTTGCCCGCGCTCGCTTTGCCCGTGGCTCGGCGTCGTCGTCGCTGTCTAGCTGTCGTTTTCGTGACGGTGGATTTGCTGGAACTTGCTCTTCTCGGGCTGGCGGAAGCTCAGCTTGCAAGAGCTCCGGGGAGGTTTGTTTCTTGTCCATGGTGAAGAGAGGAAGAGGAAAAGGCTGGGTGTCGGGGTGGTCGGCCGAATGGGTCTTGTATGCAACACCTCGTTGTCGCGAGATTTGTTTTCGGTGCGTTGTTCATTGGGCGCGATGGAATTTTAGGCCGCAGTTGGGGGCCAAGTGCCTATGATTGGTTCTCCGTGATTCCGGCCGTGCGGGTCGCTCACGTAATCGTCCAATGAGGTGGTAGGATTAGCGCCGCGCACCGCGTCGGGGTGACTTCTTCAGTCGGTGCTTCTGTGCCAACATGGCCTGCGCGTTCGTCAGGTTGCTGAGTGGCAGGGCAAAAATTACGGCAGCAGTATATGATACGGCCGGCCGGCTCTGCTACCGTGTTCACACTGAAAGGCAAGAGTGTCCCGGACGCCGCCAGAGCTGGGATGAGATTAAGCCAATTGCGTTTAAAGGGATGACGCGACTTGACAGTGCGGACACTGGGGAAGTCTGAACTATAGACAGGACATGGGCCGCTTGCTACGTGTCCACCAATAAGCTGACCTCATACTTACCTGTATACCCTCTCTATTTTTGCCCTATACAAAACTCAGCTTAGCTTTAGTGTGTTCTTTAATAAGAAGCCGATTTCAACCCCCATATCTTATTCTCTCAAATGCTAGACCTGGACGGTGCCATCGGCGCCGCCTGGGTGGTGAGAAAGTCACTGTATTGACTAGGTCGCCATGGCGCCGGATTGATTTGGGAACGGCCATTGAGGAACCTCTGGGATTGATCGGGGCTGACGAAGGAATACATAGTAAGCGAAACTTCATTTCTGAGCCTCTAGCTGCTTGCTGGTTCACTTTCCGGGCCTGACCGTACCTAGAGAGGAATTTGCTTGTGCCAGCGTATCTCTGGTTAGTAGCCAGATGTACGATCGATCCCATCATTAAGTTTTCGAAGATGCTAAAACCTGGCTGCCAAACTTCCAAACTTCCAGTGCCGATGAGTCTTGTTAGCGGCATCCCGACTAAGAGGCACTCAGACCTCAATACCAAGATACTCTATCGCCTCGTTCACTAACTGTCCCGGGTTCAATTTCTAGCCAAGAATCCTCTGAAGGGGAAAGGGGTCGACTTCTCCGCCAATGGGCGTCCCGGACCATCATATACCTCTCGTGCAAAAAGCATCAGCGTACCTGAGAGCAAACTCTGTATCCCTTACCTTCCCTCTACTGGATCCATCATGTTCGAAGCCATAACGCAAGAATAACCCAACCATTCGCGAAATACGAATATTCTCCTTCATACCTCCCTGAAGAGGTCCAATACTTATTTCAAAGACTCGCCAGAACTCTTCTCGAAGCTCTTTAGAGTTATCGTGGTAATGCCATCCCATAGCATCCATATGACCGAGAATATTCTCTAAGGCCCACAATGAGATTCCAAATGGGCAGAATTCGGACTCAGCCCAATCAATTACACCTGTAATATAGCCAGAATCGTCAACGAGAATGTTCATCTCGTTAAGGTCGCCGTGGGTAATGACGAAGGGCATGTTAAAGATTCGCGGGAGATGTTTGAGGACTTGGTTTAAAGCATCCTTAAAACGATTGGGCAGCTGTTGATGCAGACGATTGAGATCAGTCTCCAGATCCCGGCGCAGGTTATTGACGAAAGTTAGAGGGACCTGCTGTGGGCTCTTCCATGCTTCTGCGAAGAATCTGCCTTCTCGTTAAAAAATTCATTACCTAGAGCGACTCACGTACTAGCTTACCTTGCAAGATCGCCAACAGTCCGAAGCTGTCGGGTCTCAAATTCGAACTTTCCTTCTTTCGACATGTCCCTCGCCTGGATATAACATGCACCGTTTCGCTTCTCCATCACGTAAATATATAGAGGGGAGCGTCCACCAATCATTCCGTGATAAGTACACCTGGGAACGCACGTTTGGTGAACAAGCATAGCGATGTCGACGTTTGCCATGTTGAGCTTGGAGGGCTCCGCCCGAAACTGCACAATGTCTGCCTGGTCCGGACCAGCAATGACCGTATAGCTCCACATGCCCTGCACGGGCACCGGGTTTACTGGTTCGCCCACAAGAGAGGCTGCCATAGCATCGCATTCTGCCCTCGTAGCCGTAGTTTGATTGAAGAAATGCTGAATGCAGCTCTCAATCGAATAGACCACTGTGGCCATGGTGGAACTGTCTTGAGCTAAAAGAGAAGTGAGTGGGGAAAGGGCTTTTACAGAGGCAACCTGGGGTAAAAGCATGGCAAGAAAGGGTACCGGGCCTTGGACATCTGTGTCGAAGGTGGTCTTGTCGGGGTGCTCCCTAATAATTGAACAAATTCCCTGGTGGGCCACTGGCAAGAAGCGGGGGGAAAACGCTCCGTTCCAGGAGAACCACAAGAACTGTTGAACTAAACCACTGTGCCAAAGACCTACAAAATGTAAGGTCCCTACACTAGGGGTCTAAGGCAACAGGGCTTATATTTTCTGTACAACAAGAACCTTGCCTGAGGATGAAGGCTTGATGACTTATAGATAACGTAAACCCGGCGACTCATACCCGCACAGCTAGCTATGCAATTAGTGTTACATGCTTATTATATAGCTAGCTATATAAATAAGGCTATATAAGCTTCTTACTTAATTATATATAGCCTATAAACTATTAATTAATTTATCTTTTTATTATATTTATATTAATAATAAAGTAATTATAAACTTTTTACTTTATAATTTAACTTTCTTTATATAATATTTACTAAATTAAGTAATATTAAGTTTTTAATTTTTATTATTATTATTAAATTAATAGCTTAATAATATTCTTTTTTTAAAAGAATTATATTTATTATAAAAAGCCTTCTTTAAAGATATTAATAAGTAAGTAAAAGCTTAAAGATATATTTTTATAATAAGATATATAACTTATATAATAAATAGAAAAGTATATATTTACTTTAGCTATAATTATAATAAAAAGAAATATATATTAATTTTTAATTTTAAAAGAAAGAAAAAGTATATTACTTAATATATAAAATATAAGGTTTTTATAATAAGAAAAGAAAGCTTTTATAAAAGTAAATAAAGTCTTTAATATTACTTTAATAACTATTATTTTTATTATAATTATAAGCTTATAATTAAAAGTAATATTATATATATAACTTATTAAAAGCTTTTTAATAAAAATACTTTTATAATTAAAAAGCTTACTTTTATTAATATTAAATAATATTAAATTAAAATCTATTTATTATAAAATATAAATATACTATTTATTAACTTAAACCTTATAAATTATATTTTTTAAGTAAAGTAAAATCTTATTAATAGATAAAGCTATATAATTATTTTACTTTAATATTTTACTTTATAAGGCTTTTAAAGTTATTATTTTATTAAAAAGAACTTTTAATTATAGTTAATTATATTTACTTATTTTAATTTAATTTAATTTATTAAATTATATTTAAAAATCCTTATAATTAATTATACTTATAAGATTAATAAGTATAAAATACCTCTCTTTAATATAATTAGTATTAATACTATAAAAAGCACTTTTTATATTATATTTATATATTTTAATAATAAGAAAAAAAAGAACTTTATTTAAGCTTTTAAGGTATTATAAGATTTATATAATATAAATAAGATTTTTTAGCTTTTAATTATATTAATAAATTAATATCTTATTTATATAAATACTATTATATTTCTTTTTTACTTTTTAGTAATAAAAGTTATACTTTACTTTTAGTATATTAATAAAGTAATTTTAGCCTTTTATATAAGTAGCTTTATAAAAAATAAAAATAAAAAATAAAAATAAAAAGTATAAAAGGAGTTCTTTAATAGTTAATATAAACTTATAGCTTTAAAGTTATATACTATTTATAATAAGAAATTAAAAGCCTTTTTACTTTAATATTTTTTTTTTTTAAGTTTATATATTAGCCTTAAAAGGTATCTAAGCATCTTTAAAGTCTATTATAATTTAAATATTACTTATCTCTTAAATAGTAAAGCTTTATTAAGTTAATATTATTAAGTTAACTACTTTAATTATAACTTAAACTTAACTGCACTTAAGCTAGCTAGAGAGCCTTACTTGCTCTTTAGCTAGGCTAGATCTTCCTCTTGCAACCCACTTCAAACAATACTACGCTTTAATCATCTAACATGCAGTAAGTTATCTAACCTGCCTTCTAATTACAGCTACTAACAATATTACAGCTACACTATTATAATGCCTATTATTAAAAGAAGCTTACAGTTTAATCCTAATAAGCCTAATTCTAATAAGCTTTATTTAATAGAAAGCTATAATATAATATATAAGATTAACTAAGCTATTATTAATAAAGAAGATTATAACTAACTATATAATAAGGTAATAGAAGTTATATATATTTAGAAGGAAATAGATAATACTAGCTATATAAGGCTAATAGCTTTTAATTATAAGATTTTCTTACTTATATATTGCCTTTATAAGTAAGATCCTCCTATTAAGAAGGCTTTTCTTATTAAAGAGCTAAAGGAACTAAATAAGCTAAAAGGGAAGTTACTTAGAGATATATATATATACTATAAGGAGCTAGTATTTATTAATGCTCTTTATAATAATATATATAATAAGTGATTTAAGGCTATCTAGGACTAGGTCTAGTAAGTACTAAAGAAGACTAAACTGCAGCTGCTGTAACGTGAAATGGATAAGAGAGGGGTAATCGCGGGGTTTTATTAGAAGGAAAATGTATTAAGTTTTATATAGGTTTAGGCGCTTAAGGTTAAAGACTTAAAGTTATAATATTAGTATTAGTAGTAATAGAGAGTAGAATTAATTATACTATATAGTATATAACTAGTTTATAATTATAAAGACTAGCTAAATATTAATATACTATTAGTATAAATAGAGGTTTTACTTTAATATACTTATTTATATTTAAAAACAATAAATTATTTTCTTTTAATTTAATTAAACTTTTATAAAGAAAAGTCTATAAAGGTATTTATAAATAAGTATTTATATTTAAATTAATTTATTATATTTTAAGTTAAAGGTATTTATTTTTTATTTAAATCTTATATAAAAAGCTTTAAGATTAATTTATTTAAGGCTATTTAAATTATTAAGCTAATACTTATAAACTAGTTAACTTTATTAAAGTTTATATAAGCTTTAAAATAGATAATAAGAGTTATTTAATATACTTATATATTATTAAAAGCTTTATATAATTAAGTTTATAATTAAATATTATATAAAGTAATTATTATAGTTAATATATAGTAAAAATAAATAAAAAAGAATTTCTTTTAATATACTAGAAGTTTTAAAAAGATTATAAGTATACTTTATTTTTATTCTTTATTAAATTACTGTTAATACTATTATTTATTGCCTTAGCATTAGTTATTATTTTATAAGGTAAATATACTTAATTAAGTAAATTCTATTTAATTAACTATAGCTTTATTTTACTTATTAAAGGACTTTTTTAACTTTTAAATAAAATTCTTTTCTTATATATAGAATTTTTTTTATTTTATATAATTAACTTTATAGAATTTTTTAAGTAATTATATTATATATAAACTTTAAATACTACTTATATGTTGTACAAAGCGTAGATTAGTCACAACGAGCATTCCAGCTTTGATTGAAAGAGCCTTGTTTTCTTCAATTGAAGGTGGCAGTCAGTTTAACCTTATCAAGCTACAGAAATCGCGCAGTGGGTTCAATCTAACCAATCAGAGAGCGTTTTGCTGTTTACAGCTCAACACACCCCCCATTTAACTGCATATTATTTATGCAGTTAAATAAGTCCTAAATAGCTTCAATTTTACCTAATGCGCTTTTACAATAGAAAAGAAATAGATAGATAATAGGAAATTGTAATGGCATTATATTATTATTACCCTAAGTATATACCCTCTTAATCTCATAAATGTAAGCATAATAGGCACAATGAATTACAATAGAGAAGCGCTGCGTAGCCTTTAGGTCTTTGCTTTTTTAGCTATAAAAGCCTTTCTCTTATCCCTTTATAATCTCTTTTTCTTTTTTCTCCTTTAAGCTTTATAATTTTCATTATAATATATAATTATCTTACTAGCCCCTTACCTTAAAGCATCTATCCCTTTAATAGTATACTCTTTATCCTGCTTATATACTAATAATTTAATATAGCCTCCTACTCTTAATAACCCTACTATTTATAAAGAATATAATAATTGCCTTTAGGCTACTATTTTTTATGCTAATTGCCTTATATATAACTGCTTTGCTTTACTGCTTTATGCCTCTCATTTAAGTGCTGCAACTTATACCTGCAAGCCCTCTATTAATCTCTCTACTGCACCTAATACCTGGCCTTCCTGCCTGCCTCTTAGTAGGTTATTTTAATCTTGCTATAGCTGTTCCCCTAGTAGTATGCATTTATGCAAGCAACTTAATGCTTATTAGGTTATATGCAAGTCTAGTGCTTATTCTCTTCCCTTAAAAGGTAAAGCTATTATTATAAGTCTTACTTCTATCTCTTATTTATTATATATGCTAATTAGAGGTAATATAGCTTAAATCTAAACTTAAAGATAATATCTCTAAGCTTAATTATACTTTAATTAAGGTTAAGAGCTCTGCTAGTACTATAATACCTTATAATAGTAAGGTTAAGCTTCCTTCTAATAATAACACTACACCTAAGACCCCTTGCCCTGCTAAGAAGAAGAATTCCTCTGCTGCAGTTACTCTAGTAAAAACCCCTAAGACCCCTAAGACCTTATATGCTTTAAAGCATAAGCTTAAGTTCCCTAAAGGCAAAAAGTATATATTCCTATATATGTAGTGCTTTAAAGGTACCTTATTAAGTAAAAGTCTATTATCTTATTATACTATAAAGGATAAGCTTAACCTAAAGTGCTATTATTATTACTCTTATAGTAGTTATAAGGGTTATACTAGCCTATAAGTACTCTTATATTTCTTCTTAAGTATATTACTAACTCATTTAATCCCTATTATTTGCTTCCTCTAGCTATTACCCTTTGCAATGCAATTGCTAATAGCATTTATTCTATAAGTTATTTATCTTTCTTTATCTATTTACTTTAAGCTAATTATTTATATAGGAGATTACCTACACTAGGACTTACACTTTAGTTATATTTAAGCTCTTTAAGGCTTACCCTACCCTTTTTACTATCTCTAACTATTATATTCTTCCTTCTTAGGTCTTTAAGATTCCTTATTTTAGTCTAGGTATACTTACTTCTAATAAGAGGAGCTTTCCTAGTATAATAGATCTTAAGGCTCTTAATATAATCTATAATAGCTTAGTAAGACTTAGTAGTATTATCCCTATTAATAATAATAATAAAGTTAAGAATAAAGATAAAGATATTAGTAATAATACTATTATTTAAGCTTTTTAAAACTATTTACTATACTTAGATAGAAGTGTTTTAGCTATAAGAGATACCCTAGGCTCTTTGCCCTTATTACTAGCTAGTTAAATAATTAAACTTTGCTTTATTAAGACTTTTAACTATTTAAGCTGCATAAAATTAAGTAATGCTCTAAAGTATTTAAATTGCTACTGCAATAGAGCTTTAGTTAATCTATCTGCTAGTATCTCTACTATAGGTAAGTAAGTAACCTAAAAGCTCCCTTTACCTTCTTCTTATTACAGCTATATATTTTAGATTTCTATATAGTGTAGTTAAGTATTAATCTTAGTACTTAGCTTTATAATAAGATATATTATCTATTAATTATTATAGTAGATAGTATATAGCTTTATTAGGTAAAAGTGCAATTTATTAAGAAAGCGCTATAGACCTATTACTTTAGCTACAGTTTGCTTTAATGCAATCAGTTCTGCCTCTATTATAGAGGTTAAAACTATACTTTAGTGTATTGCTTTCTACATTATAGCGCTACTAAAGAGAGTAATAAGATATCCTTATAATAATCTCCTTATTTCCTTATTATCTGCAAATAAAGCATCTAATGCTATGTAAAGTGCTTAAGTTTTATTATAATTGCCTCTATAGGCAATTGTAAAATTATAAGTAATATAAAGATATTAAAGAGCTTAGTTTATAGACTTATAGTACTCTTTACTTAGATTTATAAGGTATTTAGAAAGCTAAGATGCTGCAAAAGCGATATCTAGCCTTACTATCACTGCAGTATACAGCAAAGATTTAACCTTTTCTTAATATAACTTAATATAGGCTAGGGATGCTTAGTCTTCTCTCTTGGAAAGCTTAGTAATAGGAATAGGAATAGTAGGAAACCAGTTGCACTTATTAAGGTTATATTTAACTGTACATTTCTCTAGATATAAGTCATAATAGAGGTAGATTTTCTTATTTAGCCTATCTCTAATAATTCTAATTCCTAAGAACTACTTAGCTTCCCCTTTATCCTAAAGCTTATATATCTCTTTTAGCGCTTTAATGATCTTATCTGCAGCTTCTTTCTGCTTACAGTAATATAGAATAAGGATATCATTTATAAAAAATACTACTAGTATATCTTGCGTTTTTATGTAAAATAAGCATTCCTCTTCCTTACTAGGTTTTAAATTAAGGCATTTTAGAGTGCTTAAAAATTCCTTAAACCATAAGATAGGTAAGTCTCTCAGTCTATATAGTGCTCTTTCTAGCTCTATAAGCTTTCTGGCTTATTTAAAGCCTTGTAGGAAGTAGCATGTAACTAGAGGTTCATTTTTATTACATATTGCATTAATAAATGCATTTACTATATCTAGTTAGTAGATTTCAAGATTATACTTAGCTGCTAGAGTAATTATAATATAGAATAAATGCGCTGCAAGAGTTACTATATATATACTTTAAATTGTATTTTCTAGTTATAGATCTCTATATATATAGATTTGCGCTTTATATTTATCTAAGTTTCTATTCTAGTTAAATTTATATATAAATACCTATTTTATAGGTATAGGCTTAGTCTATACATCTTGCTATAATATTACTATTTAAGTTTTAAAGTCTATAAGTTTCTTTACTTTAGTATATACTGCTATAAGGAATAGCTCTTTAAATGCATAAGTCTTTAGCTCTTTCTATATCTTTAGAGGTAAAGGAAGTGCATTCTAGTAAATCTTTATAGGCTTTAAGGTCTTATATATCTACTTAGGCTTTAGAGGATTAAGCTTTAAGTCTAACTTTATTATGCTCCTCCTATTAGCTTTCTTAGCCTTTTTAATTATACTAAGGAAAGTAGTAAAAGCTATAAGAACGCTTCTAGGATATAGTAGCTCTTCTCTATAGTAATCAGTTAAGAAGAAAGCTGCTTCATTATCCTATTTATGCCCTTACATCTTCATCTGTATTTTTAAGTCCTATCTTATGCTCTTTCTTTCTTACTTAATATCTTATTATTAAGTATTACATCTTGATAGTTCTCCTGCAGGTTATCTTTTCCCCCTAGGGCATCCTTGGCCCCTTTTTAGTTATGCTCTATGATTTGCTGCAAGCTCTAGCTGTATTATTGCCTGCATCTTTGCATCTAGTAGAGCATTAGTTTATATCTTAACTGGTATTATAGAGTGTATCTAATATCCTAGTAAAGCTAAGGTCTCTATCTCAGTCTAATCTAGTATTCTAGAGCATTTAGGAGTTACTCCTATTAGTTTATTTAATATATGCTTACTATTTAATAGCACTTTCTTTACTTCCTAAGGGTATTATATTTATACTCTTTAACTTTCTATTAAGCTTCTAGAGATATTTCTAGTAGCACTTTATTATCCTTAAGGTATAATACTCTCTTCTAGTAAGCTTTTATTTATACTAGTAGAGCTTTAAAGCTCTTAGTTTACTGCATTATCTTCTACTTTAAGAGGGGTTTCTCCTCCTTATATTATTATATTAGAGCTTAAAGGAGTTTAAACTGTACTGCTATCCCCTAAGTATATATCTAGTTCTAGGGTTACTTCTAGCATTTTAAGTCTAGTTAATTAAGGTCTAGTTAAATCTCCTACTATACTTTAAGTATCTTTTATACTTTTTGATTTTTATAGGATGCTTATAGGCATAGTATTTACCTTTAAGCTTAACCTAACTAGTTATTTAACTAGTATATCTACTTAAAGAGCTCTTTTTATCTTAATCTTATCTAGATAAGACTAATCTTTATAGACTACCTAGTTATTAAGCTTAATAATAAGCTCTTTTAATTAAGGCTTAGTGTATTTATTATAAAAGATAGATTTATTAAACTATACATTTTATATTATTACTACTCTCTTAAGGTAAGAGATCTAGATATAATATATATTACTTATAATATATTTTACTAAGTATTTAATATATACCTTTAGCTTAATCTTTATATTTTTCTTTTCTTTTTCTCCTTCCTTCTCCCTTTTTAGGGGGTATATACAGCAACTGTATATAAGCAGTAAACTTATACTTAGTTTAAGATCTGCATTTTCTTATCTTATTTGCAACAGTATACAGTATTTAAACTATTCTTTAAGTACTTTAATTAGTAATTTCTATCTAAGTCTATATAATAGGCTAATATTAAGCAGATAGGATGCTATTTTAGTGCTCTTAGGCTAGAGCTCCCCTAGCAGGTTAGCCCTATAAAGCATTAAAACGGATTTTATAGTAATTTACTTACTACTTTATTTAGTAGCTCTATTTGCTTTATAAGTATCTAGTAGTATAAGCTCTAGCTTAATGCCTTAAAAATTCGCTTAGTATTAGAATTAGGTTAACCCTTTAACTGCAATTATAATACACTTATTATCTTAGTAGATTATATAAATTACTACTTTAAATTAATATTATACCTAGTATTTAAAGTAAAATAAAGTATTAAATACTATATTATACTGCTTTATAAATAAAGCTTAAGTAAATATCTATTTACTGTATTTATCCTTAATAACTAGCAGCTATCTTAATCTATTATAGCTTTTTATATAATCTTAAAGATCCTAATGTATATGCTAAAAGGGTCTTAAAGTACTCCTTTCTAACTTTCTTCTTAAGATAACCTAAGTAGTATGCATTCTAGCATAGATCTTACACTTAATTCTTAGGATTCTCTTAATCTTAATATTCTATGTATACAGTATAGCCTTCTTAAGTGTATCCTTTAATAAATATCTAAGTCTTAGATGCTATATTATTACTATATCTTCTCTTAAGTTAGGTTAATCTTATAAAGATCTCTAAGGAAGCGTTCTTCTCTTGCTAGGAATGCTTATTATAATCCCTGCTTAGCTTATTAGTATTACATTATATAGTAGCATTAATAGAGCTTTAAGATAGATATTAAGCTACTTATATTTAAGGAAAATTAAGTTATTAATAAGCTAAAGCTTATAAATAATAACATTCTTATCTGCTAATCCATAGCACATAGTATAATCTTCTTTATATATCTAAAGTCCTAAATTATATATATAGGTAAAAGAGATAATATTAACATAGAATCCTTTAACTATATAGATATTACTAATTATTAAGTCTTTTCTATTAAGTATTCCCTTAAAAGTGCACTTTCCTTTTCTAATAATCTTATTAAAGGTTATACTAGATTCTATAATCTAATCTATAGCTTTAAAAGTTCCTAGGTTAAGGCAAGCTTTATTATTAACTAAATGCATAGATGCTCCTAAATCCTAGATTATACTTTCTAAGAGTAGGTAGGTAAAGGCCCTAAAGGCTAAGAAGATATATAGTAGTTCTTCCTTATACTATACATTTAAGTCTAGAAGAGCATTAGCATAGAAGTTATTAGGAACTTTAAGCATTATATTAGCTTAAAAACTGCTTAGGATATTACTATTATTATCTCTAGTACTCTAATTATTGCTATTAAGCTTAATGCCTTTCTTTACTAATTGCTCTCTAAGTTCCTTCTACTTTAGCTTTACAATCTCTTTATAGATAGTTATATAGTGCTCTTTACCTAAATAGCTCTTCTACTTTAGGTATCTTTTGCTAGAAAGCATATATATTACTAACCTGCACTCTATAGGCTTTTACCTATACTTTAAGGAATTTTCTTAAGTTTAGTATAAGCAGTTATAGCCTTTACTTATATTAGTAGATTGCACATTCTAGGCAGCAAATACAATACCCTTCTTCTTAAATAGGTTATTTCTTATAATTGCTTAGAACTTACCTGCTACCTTAAGGAGCTCTACTTAGGTTGCCTTCTTATTACATTCTAGCTATTAGAAGACCTCACTTGCTTTAATATTAGGGTTTTGCCTTTTAATCTCTGCAATAAGCTTAGATCAGGTTAAAAGCCCTCTAGATACATTAATCATATGCTTATTAAGCTTATTTTAAGCCTATAATAGTTTAAAACAGTCTCTAACTGCTTAAAGGAAGTCTATTACAGCTACATCTCCCTTAATCTCATTCAGATTATAAGTAATAGCCTATTTATAGAAGCTATTCTAGCGCTTATACTACACTATAGGCTTTATACTTGCATATTTTGCTTATCTAAGTACTAGGTAGTACTCCCTTTAGAGTGCACTGAGGACTTATATATTGCTTAGGGCATATTGCTTCTTAATACCTTAAATAAGCTTTCTTAAAGGTATATATTCATTTTTATATTCTAAGTTAACTTCTTGCTAGATGCAATTAAAGGTAAAACCCTTTACTATCTTACTAATCTACTCCCTTAAAGCTTTTTCTTTAGCAAGATGCTCTTTATAGATATAAATATTACAGTTATATAAGGTATTTGCAATATTATAAAACTGCAATTGCATTAACATTAACTTTTAACTAAGTACTAGGTTATTGTTAATATGCTTAGTCTTGTATTCTTCCTAGGTGCATTTAACTAGGTAAATAAGATAGTTATTATCGCTTTCTGCAACGCTTAGGTTAACGTATTTCTAGATCCTAAGCAATATAGCATACACTTAGAGCTCTATTAGCCATTTAACCTAGTTTTTAGTGCTCTATAGGCATACAATATGTACATTAAGCCCTCTAAGAGCATTAAGTTTAGTTACTTATAATATTATAGTATTTAGTCTTATGCATAAATATTAGCAATGCATTAGATCTTAGCATAGTATGCTTATTTAAAGGGTTAAGGGATTTTCATGCAGTAAAGTTATATATAAGGGTTTAGGGTTTGCATTTTAAAGATTTAAAGAATTAGAATTTAGAAAGAATTAAGGAATTGCTAAAATGCTATTAGTTATATAGTAGAAGTTACTAGGAATTGCTTCCTATCCGGGCTTATAACTGTTGTATAAAGCGTAGATTAGTTACAATGAGCATTCCAGCTTTGATTGAAAGAGCCTTATTTTCTTTAATTGAAGGTGGCGGTCAGTTTGACCTTATTAAGCTACAGAAATCGCGCAGTGGGTTCAATCTGACCAATCAGAGAGCGTTTTGCTGTTTACAGCTCAACAACTTATAAATAACTTAAGCTTAATTAATTCTTAATAATTTTATAATTATTAAAATAACTTTAAGAAGTAAATAGATTAAAAAAAATTAAAGTTATAAGGAAATTATAAATTTTATTAATTAAGCTTTTTAAAGTTTTTTAATTAATTAAGTAATATATTTATTATAATTAAAGTTACTTAAAATACTATAGCTTAAAGGTAATCTTATTAATTAAGTTTATTAAAACTTTAATCTAGCTAAAGACTTTATTATTAATACTTTTATAGCTTATTAAAATACTTAAATTCTATTTATTAGTTATTACTAGGTTAAAGCTATAATTTTATAAAAAGTATAAATTAAATAATTTTTATAATAAGGTTTTTATTATATAATATATAATTCTATTTTTTTTATAATAATAATAAAATAAAAATATTTTTATATTAATATTATAATAATTATAATAAGTATTTTAAAGTAAAAAGTTTAACTTTATTAATAAAGTTAAAAGGCTATTTATAATAATAAATATAAAAAGATAAAATTCTTTTAAAACTTTAATTTTATTATATTTTTTTTATTTAATTTTTATACTTTTATTTTTATATTTAATATTATTAAATTAATTATTTAATTTTTTATATAATAATAAAAACTTTATTTTAATTAAATTTAATTAATTATTAATATTTAACTTATAATTAAAACTATTAAAAATTATTATTTTTTATTATATAGCTTTAACTTAATAATAATTAATAAATAAAACTTAAATATTTTAATAAATTATAAAAGTATTAATAATAAAGTTTTTAATTAAATTTAATTAATAAAACTACTTTTAAATTATAATATTTTAAGTAATTTTAATTAAAATAAATATATTATTTAATTAGCTAAAAAGTTATAAAAAGCTTAATTAATAAGATTCTTTTTTATTACTATTAGCTTTATATAAAGCTATTAAGCTTTTAACTTTTTAAATAAAAGCTTAAATAATAATACTTTTATAATAAATTAAAATTATAAAAGTTAAAATTAAAAAAAAAAGTTTATTTATTTTTATAATATAATTATTACTTTAATTAAATAATATAAATATTACTTATAAGTTTAGTTTTTAATAATTATATTAATTTTATCTTTTTATTTTATTTAAAAGAATTTTATAGTTTTAATTTAGTAATAACTAATAAATAAAACTTAAGTATTTTAATAAGCTATAAAAGTATTAATAATAAAGTCTTTAGCTAGATTAAAGTTTTAATAAACTTAATTAATAAGATTACCTTTAGGCTATAATATTTTAAATAACTTTAATTATAATAAATATATTATTTAATTAGTTAAAAAGCTTTAAAAAGCTTTAAAAAGCTTAACTAATAAAGTCTATAACTTCTTTATAACTTTAATCTTTTTTAATCTATTTATCCCTTAAAGTTATTTTAATAATTATAAAATTATTAAAAACTAACTAAGCTTAAGTTATCTATAAGTTTTTTACTTTAATTATATAAGATTAATAATACTAACCTTAATTATAGTTAAGATATTAAACTTACTTAATGCATAACTAGTAGGTATTAATTAACTATACTTATAGCCTATCTTAACTAGCTATAATTACCTTTAAAATATCTATAATAGTAATATTATTACCTTATAAATAAATATATATTAAAAGATAAAAATTAAAATAAAAAGAAAAGCTAGTTAATTATTAGTAATTAGCTATAATTAATAAATAAATAATTAATTATAAAAGCTAATTATTATTAAGTATAAGCTTCTTTACTACTTAACTAGAAGCTTTTACTATAAAAGTTAGCTTAATAAAGAGATATAAAGGCTAAGTACTTTAAATATAATAGATCTATACCTTAGCAAGCTAAAGACTAAATATAGCCTTTAAATCTTTAGCATTATTATACTTATATATATAATTACTACTAATTTATAAGTAAGCTTTTATATTATAAGTAGCATTTAGAGTTTATATATAATAAAATTACTTAGAAAATTCTATAAAGTTAATTATATAAAATAAAAGAAATTCTATATATAAAAAAGAGTTTATAATTAAAAGTTAAAGAGTCTTTTAGTAAGTAAAATAAAACTATAGTTAATTAAATAGAATTTACTTAACTAAGTATATTTACCTTATAAAATAATAACTAATATTAAGGTAATAAATAGTAATATTAATAGTAATTTAATAAAGTTATTTAAAAGAATATTATATTTAAGTATATTTTTAATATATTTATTATAAAGTATATTCCTTAACTTAACTTTCTCTTTATTAATTATAATTACTAATATCTATTATAGCTACTATTATAATACTTTATAATAGCCTATAGGCCTTGATAGCCCGCTACCTAGCATGCAGGAGATCTGGGTGGTGAGAACACAGTTCAACGTGGCGAAATTGTTTCTGTGATTGTGTGCTCATTCGAAGCCGTTGCACCATCTTGTTGTTCAGCACATAACAAACCTACCGAACGTAGCACGTGGCACCAAAAATAACAAGGTGAGAGATAAGACCCGTGAAGAGAAGGGAATTGGAGTCCGAGCCCAAGCCATGAGGTACGAGAATGAGTTTAGCCCTGAGCATAGAGGCAAGAAACCGGGGTCTACAGTCTCGGGTTTGATAAGAGTGGACTTTAAGCCAACGTATCGCTTTTTCGCGAACGATCCAGCTCAAGTTATGCTGAGAAAGCAATGTCAAACACTACCCGTTAAAATAGCATATGTAGTATCGGCAAATCCATGCCTCCAGGGATAAACGACTCCCGTACCGCAACGGCTGACAAGATGAATCACGGTCGTCATGCTTTACAATGCTCATCTTAGGGTACATATGGTGGCCCCATCATATCCCTACGCCACAAGCCTACAATGCTGTTTGTCCATTAAATATCTTTGGGTCCCGTCTCGCCTCCTGAAGAATCTCTTTCAACCGAGCATATTGTCTTCTGTCCTCTCTCTCCCACCGCCCTCCATTTAGAAACACTACTTTCCATAATCTGTTGACCCAAGGTATCAATGGTTGGTAATAGGAAGTGAAATTCTCTTCCGCGGTTTTGATAAAGTCGCCTTCGTGGGAAACTTGCCCTTTCTTCAGGTTTGCTAATTCTCCTAGATTAACATAATTCCACTTATTAAATTCTATAATGACTCTGTCCTTATCTACTCTATTATAGTATATACATATCTAGAATAATACCTAGAAGAATAACTTAAGATTATACATAAAAGAATAATACTTACCTAGAAGCACCTTAATTGCTATAAAAGCCTATATTCTAGTCTTCCTCTTTACTCCTGAAATAGCCTCTTGTAACTCTCTAATAGCCAGGTCAAGGTTAATTAAGAAAGAACACTAAAAGAAATTATCCTTATTCTTATTAATTATAAGATTATTAACTGAGATATCTCTATGAAGGAAGCCTGCTTATATAGGGATTTATATCCTTTAATGCACCGCTTAAATGCAGTAAGCGGAGCTAACTAGGAACTCGCCTTATAGATAGGCATCCTGTAGTCTCAGATAATAACACGCTGATGTATATGATTAGATAATGGTTTGGTGGCCCTCGTCGAAGACACGGAACAAGATCGCTTGCTAGAAGGAAGAGGATCTCTGGCTTGGCTATATGACCGCTTTCGGTTGGCCCTGGTGCTGCCGCGACCCTCTCTCGATGTGCCAGACACGACGTTGTTCCGCCGGATTGCTCGTGCTGGACGGTAGTTCGCAGCTTGCGTAATATCCAGCCCTCTTTGAATATTATTCTAGATATCATTATCTACCTTATCAATCTAGACTGTCTTATAGTAATAGTACCGGGCTACATTAATAACACCCTTATCAGTTACCTTATATAGTAGTTGGCCTTCTTTATCTTATTCTGTATATTGCTATAAATCTTTAATAATAAGTAGCATTTCTAGCTATCCTTTAGGATAGGCTTTTTAATATATTATTATTTAGCTAGCTATATAAGGCGCTTAATGCATTACCTTATTAATAATAATCTGTTTAATTAAACTATTTTAATTAACTTTAATAAATTGCTTACTATTTACTATTATAATTATTAAGTTAAACCCTAGCTGCTTCTTATTTATCTACAGAAAGCTGAAGATTATATAGATAAACTAGCACCTATCTTTATTAATATTAAACTGCTCTAATATAATGCCCCTAAGCTAGTTAAATGCCTATACCCTTATAAGGGATTTACAGATAGTAAAGCCCAAGATGAATTAATAAGTGCTCTAAGTAATAAGCACCTCTCTCATATACCTCACTAGATCTAGCTATGCTATTAAGGCCTTATTAGCAGATAGGTTACTCTTTAGCTTGCTAGATACTATAATCTGCAACTAGCGACACTGTGAATCTTTCCTAGCACTTATATCCTCAACAAAACCAATATCTAACTTGCGCTCTCCGGTAGAACCTCGGCTGCGCAAGAGGCCGTCGTCGATGTTGGTGCGTTGAAATTGACTCGTGACTGTCTGCGAATGTCGCTAAGTTGTCGCTAAAGCCAGCAAACCAGCCTAGCATATTATCCTGGTTTGCATCCCTGGGCTATCCCTTCCAACCGTCTGCAAAGAGTAGATCGCTGCCTTCTACATATTGCTTAAAGAACGCTTAGGATGCTGCATCAAGACTAACTACATCTCTAAAATATATATTATAAAAGTAACAGAGCCTTATAAACATAGGCCTAAGCTTTTCTTTAAGCATATCATCTATATATTTATAATGCTTAGATGAGTTAGTGAAGCTGCTTATATTGCACAACTATGGGGTCTGTTTAATGGACGAGGCTATCAGTCAAGGGGGCGCGGTGTGGATTCGGTGATAACTTCATAGACTTGATCCCAGAATAAGGGTGTCGTCAGGTTTATCGGTAAGTGATAGCCGTAAAAGAGGTTTGATTCGGTCGAGGGCGAGGTCGAAGTCGTCTGAGTTGATGGCAGCATTGAGACAGGTCGCTCAGGAGATTCTTGCCACTGGCTAGGGCTAGACATGGACATTGAGTGTTGAGGCGGCATATGGGCAGGCGAAGGCTTGAAGAGGGGCTGTGGTTGGTGAGAACTATGATGTAAGCGCGCCCCGTGGATGATGCCAAACTTACTAAACTCTTCGCTCTAGTGGATAAGCGCTCGTTTCTTGAAGATAAGGCAGTTGCAGACTGGGAGCTGGAATCTGACAAGCTGGCGTTAAGATCTGGGATTGACCTGAATGGGACAGAAGTTGGTTTGGGCACAGAGCGAGAGCCAGGACTTTGATGGCTTTTGGTATGATTGAGCCTAAACGGAATGGCCTTGTATGACTACCGGAGGCCGAACTTGTCTTGGCTGCTCTAATTTCTTCTTGATATTGCCCCTTTTATCCAATTACTTCTCCACTGATGCTCGTAATTTAATTTAGCCGAAAAATTTGCTGGTGGCTTTGAGCCACAAGTCGAATTTGCCTACTGGAATTGCCAAATGAGCATACGATAATTGTCGTCGAGACTTATATACTTATCCATTGCTATCTGGAGAACCCACTAACCCCAAGTGGTGTTTTTTTTTTTTTTGACCAATCAGCAACTCGGCCCAGTAGTAAGCGATATTTTAGTCTTAAGATGGAATAAAATAAATCTTGTTCTTCTTTTCTTTCTTTAACTATGATTGTAGCCCCGTTACCGACTAGTATACTAGGGTAGAATCCACATCCATCGTATCCTCATCTTCACACAAAGAGCCAAGTGAAGGATTTTGCTCTAGAATATTGATGATAAGGCTAGCCATTTGTTGACGTGAGTTGAAATTCAGCGATGGCTGCGAATCTTCGATCAGTTGATCTATACGTGGGATGGACTTCGCTGCTTCAAGACTCTCTCTCTTAAACCAATATAGGATATTCTGGTACTCGTCGGGCTCTGGTCCCCGTCGTGCTCGAGAATCTTCTTTAAAAGAACCAAGCTCTTCCAATCGATGGCTCTAGCGAAGAGTGTTTGACCGCTTTCATCCTTTGCGTTTGCATCCATACCTTCACTCAAAAAAAAGCCGAACAACTCCACATATGCTGTGTCAAAGTTTTCTTGCTCATAGCGGCATTCCAAAATAACATCCAGAATTGTGACGCCCTTCTTGCCGTGTAACACATTGTCGCGATCTGCACCATATCTGACTAGCAGGCGAGCTACCTCAACTAATGGGGCATCGTCCTTACATGTGCTGCTCCCGAGATAACCCAGAGGTTTGCAATTCGTTTATGGGTTAGGGGCATTAGCATCAGCTCCATTTATCAGGAGCATTTCGACGACGCGGCCATAGCAATAAGAGCTAGCTATAACAAGCGGCGGAAATTCATGATCAATGGGATACCCATAATGCACCCACTTTTCAACGAATTCAGTTTTTATTTTCTCGCTCCTTGCTGACATCAGCATAGCGGACAGATTGGATTTCCAAGTAGACACAGCACAATCACGAGAGCTCAACAGGAGCATAATGATTTTCTCGCTATGGTCAAGCCATTGACGTTTTTGATCGTCTGTGCCATCCGTGTCGAATTTTTCATAGAGAGCCATTGTCAAAGGAGTTCCAATTGGAGTATCCAAGAACTCTCGAGTTATTGAGCCGTGATGGAAGATGTCCTCGACAATATCAAAGTCGTTCATCCAAGCGGCTTCATGTAGGATAGATTCGTCCCATGGTCGGTCTTCACTTGCCACATGAACTTTTAGCAAGACTCCCTTCATAAGCAGGAGATCTTCTATGACAGAAATGCGTTGTTTGTGGAAAAGTAGAACATGTAGCCAAGTAAAGCCGGTTCCATGTGGGATTGTAGAGTTGTTTTCTTTTTCAGCAAGCTGAAGGAGACAATCGCAGATTGTATACGAAGCGTGGTTGATTTGTGGCGGTGAACGAGGTGTCATCTGGCCTTCGATAGGGCCACAGCTTTCGATGTTGACTGGCATCTTTGCCAATCCTGTATAGCTTAGATGTAGCGGTCAAGTTCTGACTGTGCGAGCCAGAGCATTTAGGTTGCTCAACAGGGCAGTACGGAGTTTATATACCCCGTTCGTTGTGTGGTTGGACAAACTTTGGGTTGCAGGCCCAAGTTTGCTACATCAGCAACTCGGGGCAACTTCAAGCCGATGCTAGCACTAAGTTTCCCATGTTAATTCCACGTTCAAGTATAGCGTCAATAAACCAACAGCCGCCCAGAAAAATCGCCACCTCTATTATCAGAATAGCTTGAGTAGTAAGAACGATGAAGGCTGAAAGTCAACTATACTACGCATTAATGCTCGCTCGGCTTACATCAGGCCAAGACTCAAGTGACGACCATGACATTCCCGACTGACGGTAATGCCACAGCTGTCGGGAGCACGACTCTTCCAAACTTCAGATTCGTCGTAAGGTGGAGATACATCAGTCAATAAGGTATCTTGGTCTACACTCCAGGCAGGGTCTTCCCAAAGTCGCGTCAACTCTTGACGTTGGCTACTACTTAAGCTTTGGCCTAGGATAACCTGGACCGTTTTGGGTGTGAAGAAAGTCATCTGGCTATCGCTGCATTTCTTTTGGATCAAGGCGCGCAAGTCGTGGTGGATGAGTTAGTGAGATTTGTGAAGAATGGCAATATCGAGGTAGTGAAGATGCTTCTTGAGAAGGGAGCGGATGCTGGAGCTGCAGCTGAGGACGGACGGACGCCACTATATGTAGCATTACGGAATGGTTACTTGGAAATAGCAAAAATGCTCCTTGAGAAAGGAGCAGATGCTACAGCTGCAGATAATGAGGGAGTGACGCCACTATATGTAGCATCACAGTACGGTCGCCTCGAAATAGCGAAGATGCTTCTTGAGAAGGGAGCAGATGCTACAGTTGAAACTAAGGATGGACGGACGCCACTGCATATTGCATCAGGGGGAGGTCATTTGGACGTAGTGAATATGCCTCTTAAGAAAGGAGCGGATGCTGCGGCTATAACTAAGGATGGATGGACGCCACTGCATCTAGCATCTCAGAACGGTCACTTGGAGATAGCGATGATGCCTCGTTCAAAAAAAGGCTAATACAAGAGCTATGGATAGGCACCCACGGAAAGTAGCTCTATCTGGCAAAGTACCACCCTAGCCAAGGGCGAACAAGATGATATAGAGCCTAAGAACCTTCTTCCCTCTATGAAAACATACCTCAGTTCGCTTAGACATTCTATTTGGACCCAGGCGCGACCGACATCAACAAATGCTAACAAATTTGTTGAAACGAAAAAGCTCCTCAAAAGCCCTCAGTAAGTCTCCGATCTATTCACCGTCTACAATCGGGCCTAATCGACTTATAATGGCATATATTTGGCGAATAATATAGGTAATGGAACGACACGGTATGTCTTAATAAGCCACATATGTGACCGATTTACGAAATTCGTTCGCAAGTACTATAAGAATCACTACTATTTTTCCCTCACCGCTGCTCAATCTGACTTAAACCACCATCCCTCGGTAAGTAAGATATTCCGCCATTAGTGCATTTAGAAAACAGCAAGTCCTTCTATAATAAATGCAAAGATGAAGTTTACTCCAGGTTCTCCAGAAGACTTGAACTTAGCAGGCTGTTGAAGTATAGACGCTAAACATTACTAACAACAAAATGACACGGTAACAGTGCATTTTGGACAAGGTCTATTTTAACCAATATTGTTCCTGCGATTGTGATTGACGAACAACCCTTTGGATGACTCGTTTAGCATGATTTATCTGCTTCCAGAGAAACAGTCAATGGCGAGGTACTTTTGGTAGCAAGGATCCGTGCAATTCGTCCTCGGCCAATCACGGGTCCAGATTTGAGGGCAAGCGCTCATCAATGGAGACATAGAGCATCAAGTAAGCAGCACATGCAGCGACATGCGACGGGATCAGATAAATACCCACTTTACATACAACAAGAAACAACATAAGCAACCGAATAAGTTTGTGTCTATCTCTCAACGTGCCAATCTGCTTTTGTGTTCTATACTGAAACGAAGGAAGACCCACATAGAGTATCTCTCCAGTGACTACGGGCACCTTAGCGCATCATTATTCTTCCGCGCCATTGCCTAAACCTTCGCGTATCATGTCATCTTGGGAACTTGACCAAAACAAATGACAGTGCAATCGACATCAACCATCTGATGCCCCAACCTTCTTCTTTCCGCAGCCTCAGTCATGGAAAATGGACGTGAGGCATCTGGAGAGCTACCATCTCTAGAAATAGGACCCCAGCAACAATACTTCAAGTCGCCTCGGAAAGTCACTCCGCCAGAGCGCAACGCCCTTCCTTCACCTCCCGCGACGATCGAGGTTGAACGCATTCGAAACCCTCCGAATCTACCACAGCGTCTTCTTGACTTTAAGCGCAAAGCTGAGACTTGCGACGTCGCGCATCTGACTTACATTCCCTTAAGCCCGGCAGAGTACGCCAGCGCCTGTGAGCAGATTGATTCTGCATTTAAACGATTCGACTACGATCCCAAACGAGGTCTTATTATCTTGCGCATGACTTCTCCAACCCACGACACATTCGCTTACTCTCTAAGTAGATCTATAGATCAGGAAATTCAGAGAGTTGGACGTGATAACAGTCAAGTTCGTGGATTTACCTCCCAGATTGAAGGCGGCGGCTCTTCCCGTATTTACCTTGGCGACAAGGAGAAGCAAGACAAGATACCGAAATATCTGCGTCGCCAACCAGATGGTCAATTTAGGCTCGAGGGAGCTGAGTTTCCTGGCGTAGTTATTGAAGTGTCATACTCGCAGGACGGAAAGCAACTGTCCAAGCTCGCCAAGCAGTATATTAACTACTCGGAGGGAAACATCAAAGTTGTCATCTGCATTGACATCAACTATGGGAATACTCAGTCCACTCTCTCACTGTGGAAATCCCAATTCAACCCAGACCCGGAAAGTAATGACCCTGACGACTACATGTTGGATTACGAGCAAGCCATCGAAGCACGGGTCTGTTGTACCCTCAGCACTGGTTTAGAAGAACATCAGCTGACTTTTCTACCATAGCCTTTCCGGACAGCCGATGGAAAGCCGTTAAATCCTGAGAGCAGTTTGACTCTATATCTTCACGACTTCGCTCCAGATCAATCGTGTCAAGACATTCCAAATATCCCCATATCCATCTCTTTTGCCAATATCTGCGAGTTCTTGGATCGTGCTGAGAAGGGGCAGAAGGACAGAGAGTCCAAAGATGGTAGAGGTATCCGGTCAACTCGCAAGGTGAGAAAACGCAAAGTGTCATCCAGCTCGCTTGAGGAGTTGGCCTTGGATGATGAGGAGAGGTTTAAAAAGCAGGGAAATGCGGTTGATACTAGGGCTAATCATCACGATGAAGACTTTGAACCGCGGCTAGGTGATGTCAATGTCACTTATCGCGATCATGACTTGAGACCGCGAGCGGCGAAGCGGCGTGCCTAGTGGGTATGCCTCTTCCGCTGTTTTCTTGGAGGAATTATTGGGAGTATGGAGTTGGACGCTCACTTCTTAGGCTGTACTAACTTAGGATGCCCTACTACACCCCTTTTACCCGGCCCTCTTTCGGTGAAAGTGGAAATTCGCGGTCTTTCATTGGCTCACGCCCCTTGTACATCGTCTTTCACCGAAAAAGTGACGGGGTTGTCGCGCTTCTTCCAGTAGGCAAATTCGAGTTAGGGTTCAAGGCCGCCAGCACATTTTTCGGCCGAATTAAATTGTAATCTCTTCTTTAGGGTTCGAATTAGCATTCCAAGCCAATTTTTGTTCCATTTCGATTAACATTGCAGTCATGGCATGTTCACATTTCCCATTATGGAATAGTGAATTTCATTAGTCAGCTTTCTCCCACTTACCTTGTCACAAATTTGCAGTGGTCAACAAGCGAGCCGATCAGCTTATAGAAGTCAAGCTAAGTTTAAAATGGCTAAAATGTGAAAGGTTGTACGGTCATCAGATTATTTAGTAAAGCTCTACTGGAACTTGCCGAAAATGATTAGCGCGTTTACCCCACCTTGCATACTCGCGTCATTATTTCCCTTCATCAACAGAAGATCCTGACCAGTTGTTTGCCCAACAGATGTGATGCTTTGGATTGCGAGCTTAGGGTTGTCGCACTTATTATTTCAGTGAGTTGCAATTCATGATAGAAATCGTCTTGGCTTCTCATACTCCTCCTCAGCTAGCTCAAACCTCGTTCAGAATGGCCACAGGCTGGCTTGCTGAACTTCCCTCGATGCTCGATCCGAGCTCGCAGCCTAGTTGGGACTTCATCCAACGGATGCTCGGTACGGCTTCACACGATAATGTTCAAGCCCAAGCCATAATCGCTTGTTGGAAAGTCGGGGATAGCTTCGCAGTAGTGCCTGAGACAATAAGAAAAGTCAAGCAGAACATGATATCCACGTCAAATCCGGTCACAATCGACTGGCTGAAAGGATCTGTTGGATTCTTATCTAAAGACTGTGCCATTGAGTTTTTAGGCAGTGAACCTGGGATTCGCTTCCTTGCCCTGGCCGCTGCGCTTGTTACAACCGTTGGGCCTTACTCCGGCTCACAAATCTTGGATATCGAATTAACACGAACGCCGCTGAAGCCTATAGAGGTACCGCCGCTGCCGGTTGTGAAAGACCTCTTGGTGGCTCTCTTACCTCGGTCGGAGCGGTGTAGTTTTACCGATATTGTTCTTGGTTATCAGTTACTACCTCGCAGACAAGTCAATTCTCGACTAAACCCGGCACAGGGGAGAAGATGTCACAAAAACTCTTATTAGGGGCTCCTTCCCTGGTAGCTATCGCTGGGCTAATTGATGTATTCCGCCAAGTGGCCACACTTGGCAATCCTACTGTGACCGGAATTACGCTCAGGATCGGCGGTTCGGTCCCCTGGATCCTAGCCTTTGTTTAATGGTGCCTGGGAGTTTGCGCTTCGATCTATATGGAGGGCCGTCGTGAACCAGTGCTTGAGCAAGAAAATGCAAACCTTTCAGTCAAGGCTATCATCTTGGATGGGGATAGCGAGACGCAAGGATCCGTCGTCGCCATCATTCATCGCCAAACAGAGGATACAACTCAACCCTTGGGGCCGACTGACCAAAAGTCTTTACGGTTTATGATCGCAACCAACGGGTACGTCGAATGGCTCCTCCATGATCTTGGCTTGAAGCGCTACGGAGATTCCAACTCCAACGAGAGAATGATGAGGACAATTGCACAGGCCATCAACGGGGTGATTCCACAAATACTATCCCTAAGATGCGGGGTTTTCGGAAGGCTGTGCCGAGAAAGCAAATCGACACGTTGGGCTCGATTCTCGAGTGACCCAGTCGGGGACTTCTCTATTAGTCCATTTCCAGCTATGCATACAATTGAAGCCGCTTGCAATAACTTTCTCAATCCTCACAATAAAGAGAAAACAATACGCTTTAAGACTTTAGTATCACTGTAGAAAAGCACAAGCGACAGCTTATAGCTAAGTGACATATTGTGAGGGGGCGCAGTGGGCAAGGCAGACTTCTAAAGTAGCCTAGCGCGCCGACCGAGGCCGAGGCACCTAGCGCGTTGCCGCGCTGTAGCAACTGTGGAAGCCGGGGGTGATAGGGGGTTTTGTTGATCTCAGCCAATCAGCGGGCTAGTTACAGTGGGCCAGGATGAAGGAAGAGCTATGATTGGTTCGGATCAAACAAAAGCCCGATTTTTCCTGCCTTAGAGGTTAAACGGCGATGGTGTAAAAAGGAATTGGGTAAGATCACATTGTGCGGGGCGGATACCCTAGATTAGGCTAATAAGACTCCATTCACGCGGAGAAACTGACCTGAAATTGGATCTGGCAGGGGAGTGTGTTGTCTGTAGAGGCACTGTGTTTGAATAGAAAGAAGTGTGGCTGAGCCTGACAGTGCAGACAGGTACAGTAGGTGTACGTGTTGAGTGATTTTGGTGGGACACATCGCGCGTGATGCGTGTCGCGACACGCGTATCGCAGTCTGCTCTTCGCTGAGTGGAGTTTGGAGAACCGTCCAAGATCCCTTAGGAACCGAGATGGCACAGCACAAGTAACAGTTCCACTTTTACCCCTCCCTTAGCTCAGTACATTAAGGCTATATAGAATTAGGGAATTATTAAAAGCGATTTTAGCTATAATTTTTTATTATTTTATTATTATAATATTATTTATAATAAAAGCTATCTTTAATGCCTTTAATTTTAACTTATATATTATTATATTTTATTTTAAGCTTAAGTAACTTATTAATAATATAGCCTAGCTAAATAAGAAACTTACTATATAAAAAGAATATTATTTTAAACCTTTTAATCTTAAAAAATATAATTCTATTATTTTTATAATAGCTTTAAAAGTAGCTAAGCCTATTAACTTATTTTTATAGTTTTTAGTAAAAAATTTTATTAAAAAATAGATTTAAAATACTAATAAAGCTACTAACTGTTTTTCTTTTAAAGATCTTGCTTTTATATGCCTTTAAAAGCTAGTTAACCTTACTAAAATCTATCTCTTTATTAGTATTATTATATATATTAAGCTATATAGAGAATTTAACCTTAAAAGCTATTAGGCTTTTAATGCCTTTAAAAAATTTCTCTTTATATACTTTATTACTAGCTTAATAACCTAAGATTGGTTTTTTTAGCTTTAATGCTATATATAGATTTTTAATAAAGTAATACTTAACTTAACTAAAAGTTATAATCCTTTTAACTATTAAAAAGTTAATAAATACTTTTTTTTTCTTTAAAATAAAGCTATTTATATATAAAAGCCTAGCCTAAGAGTTACTATTAATAAGTATATAATTAGTTATAAGAGTAAATTAAAAATAACTCTTATAATACCTTCTAAGCCTAACCTAACCAGCTTTAAGGTATAAGCTATAGCTCAAGAAGGCTATTTTCTTTAATAGCTTTTTTATACGCCTTCTATAACCTTCAGGCCTGTAGCTAGAGATATTATAAGACAGCTGCCTTATAAGCTATAGTAGAAATTATTAAACCTAATCTAGAGTATAGTTATTATCTTAATAAATCTCTTATTAAATACTAGTTATTATATCTTTATTAATAATTTATTTTTATTACTTTTCTTTTTTTATATTTTTTAAAATTAAAGTATTAAAACTATAAGTATAGCTTATATTAATAATAGTATTTATAAAAATCTTATAAAGCTTAAAAAAGCTAATAATAAAAGCAAGCTAAAATAGCCTTAAAGTAAATATTAAGTAATTTTAATACTTAATAATAAAGTTAAAGCCTTATAAGATATTTCTTTTATTATTTCTTTTACTAACTTATATTTTCCTTTTTTATATTAATTAAATTACTTAAAAAGATAATACTTTAATCTTTTTCTTTTCCTTTATATTTATTATAGATAAGATTAAGTAATATATAAAAAAGTAACTTATAATAATCTACTTATAAGTATAAGTAATAAAGTAGTAATTTAATAATAATAGTATCTTTAACCTTTAAGTCCCTTTAGTTAGTATTAAATATAATAAAGAAATAGAAGCTATTAATTTAAGTAATTAATTATAAAGCTATTATTACTATAGTTATTATATTTATAAGAGCAGCTAGAGAGCTATTATATATAAATTCCTTTTAAAAATAGCTCTTATTAATAGCTATATTATATAGCTGCAGGCCCTAGTTAACTAGGCATATTATAAGCCTTAAAGTCAGTAGCAGCAGGAGGTCTACAGTAGCCTTTTTTATTAACATTTATAGTAAGCATAGTTAAGGTTAAGGCTTTACTAAGAGAACATTTCTCTTCTTATTTTATAGTATAATTATATTAATTAGAAGAAACAGTCTTATTATACAGGCTATAAAGGCATTTATTAAAGCAATTTAAGGTATAAGCAGCCTCTGCAGCTAATATCTATAAATAACCTTAATTACAGTTAATAGGTTAGCTAGATAATAAATTAAAAATATAATATATATAATATAATAATTTATAAGTTAGAAAATTACTAGTACTTATATTATATATAAAAATAAATAGTAATTAAATACTTTAAATATATTTCTTTTTAATTAGCTATAACTCTAGCTTAATATATTTACTATACTATTTTAATTTCTAAGAGATAGAGGTTAAATAGTAATAAATATATATAATAAAAAATTAAATTAAATTAAAATAATATAAAGTAATAACTTTAAATTAAGCTTTAGTAGCTAAATAAAACTTTATTTTTATATAGTATTATATAATTATATAAAAGATAATTAGCTTTAATAGCTTTATTAAAATAGCTAAAAGAAACTTTATATTACTTATAAGAGGGTTAATTAATTATTAAATTTAGCTTATTATATTTATTATCTTTATATATATTTAATATTTTTTATTATAATAGATTTATAAAATAATTTAGCTATAAGGCATTATAGCATTTAATATAGTATTTAAAGTAATAGTTTATACTAATACTTTTTATTTTTTTATTATTATTATAAATTACTTATTTAAAAACCTTTTTATAATTTAAGTTATTAATTAATATAAAGAATTTTAAATTAAAACTATAAGTATTATTTTATATTATTAATATATAAAAAAGCTAAATTAATTAATATTAATATTAAACTATAATAATTATAATAAAACTTATAATACTATAAAGTAATTTTTTTTTTAAGTTTATATATTAGCCTTAAAAGGTATTTAAATATCTTTAAAATTTAATATAATTTAAATATTACTTACCTTTTAAGTAATAAAGCTTTATTAAGTTAATATTATTAAGTTAATTGCTTTAATTATAGCTTAAATTTAATTATACTTAAGCTAGCTAAAAAGCCTTACTCTTTAGCTAGGCTAGATCTTTCTCTTATAACCTACTTTAAATAATATTACACTTTAATTATTTAATATATAGTAAGTTATTTAACCTATCTTTTAATTATAGCTATTAATAATATTATAGCTATATTATTATTATACTTTAAAGAAGCTTATAACTAGCTTAAAATAATAAAATATATTAAATAAGATACTATTAAGAAATAATTCTTATAATTAACTTATTTATTAATAAAGATAATTATATTAACTTATATAATATAGTTATAAAAATTAAATTAATTTAATAATATAAAGATAATATTAGCTATATTAAGTAAATAGCTTTTAATTATAAAATCTTTAAAGTTATATAGCTTTACTATAAGTTAATTAAAAAAGCCTTTCTTAATAGTAAGATAAAGTAACTTAATAAGCTTAAAGAGAAATTACTTAAAAGAATAAATTTAACTATTAATAAAAGTAACTTTATTATAGCTATTTAATTAGATAGCTTATATAATAAGTAGCTTAAGGCTATTTAAAAGCAGGCTAAAAGGGTACTAGAGAAGATTAAGCTGCTATAACCTGATAAGAGTGTAAAGATAAGAGGGATAGTATACTGCAAAATAGATAAGAGAGAGGTAATTATAGAGTTTTAGAGGGAAAATGTATTAAGTTTTATATAAGTTTAAGAGTTTAAAGTTAAAGATTATTAATATTAATAGTAATAGAAAATAGAATTAATTATATTATATAATATATAATTAGTTTATTTTTTTTTAAGTTTATATATTAGCCTTAAAAGGTATCTAAGTATCTTTAAAGTCTATTATAATTTAAATATTACTTACCTCCTAAGTAGTAAAGCTTTATTAAGTTAATATTATTAAGTTAATTACCTTAATTATAGCCTAAACTTAACTGCACTTAAGCCAGCTGGAAAGCCTTACTCTTCAGTTAGGCTAGATCTTCCTCTTATAATCTACTTTAAATAATACTACAGTTCAATTATCTAACACGCTTTAATAGTAAGTTATCTAATCTGCCTTCTAATTACAGATACTAATAACATTAAAGCTACACTATTACAATACCTATCTAAAGAAGCCTATAACTAGCCTAAGATAATAGGGTATATTAAATAAGATACTATTAAGAAGTAATCCTTATAATTAACTTATTTATTAATAGAAATAATTATATTAACTTATATAATATAATTATAAAAATTAAATTAACTTAGTAGTATAAGGATAATACTAGCTGCATTAAGCAGATAGCCTTTAATTATAAGGTCCTTAAGGTTATATAGCCTTACTATAAGTTAATTAAAAGAGGCTTCCTTAATAGTAAGATAAGGCAACTTAATAAGCTTAAAGGGAAGTTACTTAGAGGGATAGATCTAACTATTAATAAAAGTGACTTTATTATAGCTATTTAACTAGGTAGCTTATATAATAAGTAGCTTAAGGCTATCTAAGGGCAGGCTAAAAGGGTACTAGAGAAGACTAAGCTACTATAACCTGATAAGAGCGTAAAGATAAAGGGGATAGTGTACTGTAAAATAGATAAGAGAGGGGTAATTGTAAGGTTTTATTAGAAGAAAAATGTATTAAGTTCTATATAGGTTTAAGAGCTTAAAGTTAAAGACCTAAAGTTATAATATTAGTATTAGTAGTAATAAAAGGTAGAATTAATTATACTATATAGCATATAATTAGTTTATAATTATAAAGATTAGCTAAATATTAGTATACTATTAGTATAAATAAAGAAAAAGAAAAATATATTAAGTTTTATATAAGTTTAAGTACTTAAAGTTAAAGACTATTAATATTAATAGTAATAGAAAGTAGAATTAATTATATTATATAATATATAACTAGTTTATAATTATAAAGATTAGCTAAATATTAATATATTATTAGTATAAATAAGATTATATTTAATATATATTATAATATATAATAAGAAAAGTTAATTAATTTAATTATTATAATTAAAAATAATAATTTTAAAAATTTATATAAAAAGATAAAAATAAAACTTAAATTTATTAAAAAGTATATAAAAAATTATTATAATTTAAAAAAATTAAAAAAATTAAAAAAATTAATTTTTTTAAAAAGAAATATAATTTATTTAATTATAAAAAAATATTAAAATAAATTAATTAAATTATAACTTAAATTATAAATTTATTAAATTTTATAAAGTATTATAAAAAATCTTAAAAATAACTATAAATTAAACTTACTATAAAAAGTTAAGTTTTATTTAATTTTTTATATTTTACTATTTAAATTTATAATAAATATAGTATAAATTAAAATAAGTATTAAATTATAAAAGATTTTAAAATTAAAAGTTTATAAAGTAAAAGTTATTAAAAATATATATAAAATTAATAATTAAAAAGAATATTTAATAAAATAAAAAAACTACTTAAAAAGTAAAAATATTTTATAGCTTTAACTTAATAATAACTAATAAATAAAACTTAACTATTTTAATAAATTATAAAAGTATTAATAATAAAGTCTTTAATTAAATTAAAGTTTTAATAAACTTAATTAATAAAATTACTTTTAAGCTATAATATTTTAAGTAACTTTAATTATAATAAATATATTACTTAATTAATTAAAAAGCTTTAAAAGGCTTAATAAATAGAGTTTATAACTTTTTTATAACTTTAACCTTTTTTAATTTATTTATCTTTTAAAGTTATTTTAATAATTATAAAATTATTAAAAACTAATTAAGCTTAAGTTATTTATAAGTTTTTTACTTTAATAGAAATTAACCTTTTTTAATTTATTTATCTTTTAAAGTTATTTTAATAATTATAAAATTATTAAAAACTAATTAAGCTTAAGTTATTTATAAGTTTTTTACTTTAATAAAAAATTAATAATATTAACTTTAATTATAGTTAAGATATTAAACTTACTTAATATATAACTAGTAGGCATTAATTAACTATACTTATAGCCTATTTTAACTAGTTATAATTACCTTTAAAATATTTATAATAATAATATTATTACTTTATAAATAAATATATACTAAAAGGTAAGAATTAAAATAAAAAAAGAAGCTAGTTAATTATTAGTAATTAGCTATAATTAGTAAATAAATAATTAATTATAAAAGCTAATTATCTTTAAGTATAAGCTTTTTTATTACTTAATTAAAAGCTTTTACTATAAAAAGTAGCTTAATAAAGAGGTATAAAGGCTAAATACTTTAAATATAATAGATTTATACTTTAATAAGTTAAAAACTAAATATAGCCTTTAAATCTTTAGTATTATTATATTTATAAATATAATTATTATTAATTTATAAATAGGCTTTTATATTATAAGTAGTATTTAAAGTTTATATATAATAGAATTATTTAGAAAATTCTATAAAGTTAATTATATAAAATAAAAAAAATTCTATATATAAAAAAGAGTTTATATTTAAAAGTTAAAGAGTTTTTTAATAAGTAAAATAAAGCTATAATTAATTAAATAGAATTTACTTAATTAAGTATATTTACTTTATAAAATAATAATTAATATTAAGATAATAAATAGTAATATTAATAGTAATTTAATTAAAAAAAAAGTAAAAATATATAAAAACTATTAAAATACTTTATTAATACTTAATAGCTTTTAAAGAAGTTTTACTAAAAGTAAATAAAAATAAAGTATTAAAAAAGTTATTTTTTAAATTAAAAGTAAATTAATTAATATTATTAAAAATATAATTAACTTAAAGGTTTTTAATTAATATATTTTTATAAGTATTTAATATTAATAATAAATTCTTTTATTCTTTTACTTTTTATAAACTTTAATAAATAGCTTTAAAATATTTTTATTCTTTTTTACTTTAAATCTTATAAATATATAATAAATAATTAATAGCTTTAAAAAGATATATTTAACTTTTATTACTTTTTAATTTCTTTTTTTATTTTATTAAAGATATTATTATATAAAAAGTTAATTAAAAAAAGTATTTAAGTTATTAATAAAATAACTTATATAATAATATTATATAAGTTTTATTATAAGACTTTTTAACTTAAATATACTTACTATTTTTTTATTAATATTTCTTTATTTATAATTTTTAAATATAAAGTTAATTAATTATATACTTTAATATATATATTTAATTAATAGAGTTATTATTAACTTTAAGTTATTTTAACTTTTATTAACTAATTTATATAAAAGTTAATTTAATTTTTTTAAACCTTTAAACTTTACTATTACTTTACTTTTATTTAACTTTATTTATAAATATATTATCTTTTTACTTTTATAATCTTAAACTATAACTAGCTTATTATTTTTATATAATTAAAAGAATATAAACTATCTATTTAACTTAAATAATTATATTTATAAGTTATTTTTTATATTTAATTAAATTACCTTTAAAAGTAATAAAAAAAGTAACTTAATTATTTATAAAAGTTTTATTTTATTTTATAGCTTTTTTTTAGCTTTTTTAATTATAATAGCTTTTTAATTAATTAATTTAATAATATCTTATAACTTAAAGAATTTAAATTTATATAATTAATTAAGTAAATTAAAATATAATTAAAAATAGCTATTTTAATTAAATTAAACTAGTTTCTTAATAAAAAGCTTTTTATAATAATTATAGCTATTATATAAACCTTATAATAATTCTTACTTTTAACTTACTTTAAAGCTAATTTAATTATATTAATAAAGTTATAATTAATTATATAATAAGTTTAATTAGCTTATAAGCTATTATAAATAAATATTTTTTTTTAAGTTTATATATTAGCCTTAAAAGGTATTTAAGTATCTTTAAAATCTATTATAATTTAAATATTATTTATCTTTTAAGTAGTAAAGCTTTATTAAGTTAATATTATTAAGTTAATTACTTTAATTATAACTTAAATTTAATAACTAGAGAGTCTTATTTACTGTTTAGCTAGGCTAAATCTTTCTCTTATAATCTACTTTAAATAATACTATACTTTAATTATTTAATATATAGTAAGTTATTTAACCTACCTTTCCTTTTAATTATAGCTATTAATAATATTATAGCTATACTATTATAATACTTATTATTAAAAAAAGCCTATAATTTAATTTTAATAAGCTTAATTTTAATAAGCCTTATTTAATAAAAAGCTATAATATAATATATAAAATTAATTAAATTATTATTAATAAAAAAGATTATAATTAATTATATAATAAAGTAATAGCTTCTATTTATACTAATAGTATATTAATATTTAGCTAGTCTTTATAATTATAAACTAATTATATACTATATAGTATAATTAATTCTACCTTCTATTACTGCTAATAGTCTTTAACTTTAAGCTCCTAAACCTATATAAAACTTAATACATTTTTCTTCTAAAACCCTGCAATTACCCCTCTCTTATCTATATCGCGGTACGCTATCCCCCTTATCTTTACTGCAAAGTAATTCTTATTACCCTCTTAGCCTGCTACCTAATAGCCTTAAGCTACTTATTATATAAGCTACCTAGATAAATAGCTATAATAAATTCCCTTTCCTTAACCTCTAGATCTATCCTTTTAAGTAACTTCTCTCTAAGTATATTAAGTGCTTTTATCTTAGTATTAAAGAAGCTTCTATTAACTAGCTTATAATAAGGCTATATAACCTTAAAGATTTTATAATTAAAGGCTACTTACTTAATATAGTTAATATTATCTATATACTTCTAGGCCTTTAAGATCTCTATTACCTTATTATATAGCTTATAATAGTTACTGCTACTAATAGCTTAATTAATTATATCTTTTATTTTAATTATATTAGGTCTTTCTATTAGATAAGGCTTATTAGGGTTAGGAGTCTGCAGGCTTCTTTTAATATGCATTGTAATGGTGTAGCTGTAATGTTATTAGCGGCTGCGATCAGAAGGTAGGTTAGATGACTTACTGCTGAAGTGTGTTAGATAATTGAAGCATGTATTTAAAGTAGGTTACAAGAGGAAGATCTAGCCTAGCTAAAGAGTAAGGCTCTTTAGCTAGCTTAAGTGCAATTAAGTTTAAGCTATAATTAAGGTAATTAACTTAATAATATTAACTTAATAAAGCTTTATTACCTAGAAAGTAAATAATATTTAAATTATAATAGACTTTAAAGATACTTAAATATCTTTTAAGGCTAATATATAAACTTAAAAAAAAAAAAAAAGTAATAGAAGTTATATATATTTTAAAAAAAATAGATAATATTAGCTATATAAGGCTAATAGCTTTTAATTATAAGATTCTTTTACTTATATATTACTTTTATAAGTAAAATTATTTTATTAAAAAGACTTTCTTTATTAAAAAACTAAATAAACTAAATAAGCTAAAAGGGAAATTACTTAAAGAGATATATATATATTATAAAAAGCTAGTATTTCTTAATACTTTTTATAATAATATATATAATAAATAGTTTAAGGCTATCTAGAACTAAATCTAGTAAGTATTAAAAAAGATTAAATTATAGCTACTATAAAGATAAAAGGAATAGTATATTATAAAATAAATAAAAAAGAGATAATTATAAAGTTTTAAAGGGAAAATATATTAAGTTTTATATAACTTTAAAAGCTTAAAGTTAAAGACTTAAAGTTATAATATTAATATTAGTAGTAATAAAAGGTAAAATTAATTATATTATATAGTATATAACTAGTTTATAATTATAAAGATTAGCTAAATATTAATATACTATTAATATAAATAAGAGAAATAGATATTATAATAGTAATTATAATAAATATTAATAATTATAATTAATAAATAAAAAGTTAAATTAAAAAATATACTTTATAATAAATATATTAAATATAATTATAAAAAGTAATTAAAAATCTTTTTTTTAAAAAAAAAAAAGTTAATATAGCTAATAAAATATAATATATATATTATTTAATTAAAGTAGTAATTATATTACTTAATATAAGCTTTATTATAATTTTTATTTACTTTTTATTATTTTATTATAAACTTTTAAAAGAAATTATTTAATTTAAATATTAAACTTTTTATTTTTTTATTTTTATAGCTAGCTTTAAAAGAAAATAATTTTTTAAATTTTATTTAATAGAAAAACTATTAATAGTTAATAAGCTATAAAAGTATTAATATCCCTATAAAAATTACATCCTTTATTATAGTACTTAACTTAAGATTTACTAACTCTTTCCTATTTACATAGTTCTATTTATTAGACTTTTAGACAGCCCTGCTCTTATTAATAACTCGCACAATGTCAGGCCCTGACATGACATACGGGCCAACGATGCGTTACTGGGATTACTATCTGTGGGCCGCTTCCATGGTGGGGACGGAGCCGTTGTTAAGAAGAAGTCGGAGGAGTGCTGGCGGGTTTAGAGCCACAAGGCATAGATTTGCTTGTAGAGGTGGGCAGACCTCGTCGCCTTATGAGCCCCTCTCCTCCGCAACCAATCCGCCTTTATCAACGCGACACTGTAGGATATTGCCTCCAGTTCCCCTGAGTAACAAGGCCAGTTCCTCCGATGCGATCCTACGAGGAGCATGGGCTGGTTGATCCAGGCGGCGGGGTCTTCACTGCACGACGTGTAGTTCCATCTTCCCCAACGACCATAACGGAGCGAGGATTCCCATATGTTGGCACCTCGGGGCCAGTCTGGTCTTGGAAATATGGCGGCTTTGCATCCCAGCCATGGAGTTCGTGTTGACGCGCGACAAAGGTATTGACCTCATCTTGAAACTCGTGGCCTGCCACTTTGACGTAGGACCTCTTGCCATAGTCGACAAGAAGAACAGGAAGGTCGACCTTATGGTGTGCAGTGGCCCAGTCGTAGTCGTCATACCAGAGGTCGAAGGCGAATATGGTTAAGCGATCGCATTTCCAGATAGTCAGGAGCTTAGCACGGCTCTTGACCTGGTCGATACCAAGGGAACCGCATGCCTTGACCATTACTTCGTCTCTCTCGAGAGAATAAAAGGGCGATTTCTTCCTCAGGAAGACGACGACCCTTGTAGGGTTCTGGTTTCGAAGCATGTCGGTGACACGCTGTGATAAGTTAGATATAACTAGAAAAGCACTTCATAATATATAGGCTTACTCTTTCGAGGGGTAGCTCTTGGAGGTCCATATTTTGGGTTAGGCGGGGCAAGGTGGAAGGATAACACGCCAGAAAATTGTAATGCAGCAGTTCGTCATTGTTGGGTTGTTGGCCGGGAGTACGGATAAATGATTCTTCCGGAAGGCTTTAGTTATCGGCCAATCCCGAGCACGCTACATCCTTGCCCCGGCGCGGAAGTTGCCTCCTACCAGTAGGGCCCTCTTGTGAAGTTGAAGCTCCTGGGCATGCATTTAATCACTGTCTGGTGGAGTAGCATATTTGCAGGATGTACAGGTCCCTTCCCGGACCACCGTCCAACCTGTGGCATCCAAAGCAGCGCATGTCCTCCCGCAGTTTGTATCTCGTTCTCTGCTCAATTCTTCCTGACAAGTTCCACCCTTACCCGTACATAAAGTCTTCTTCCAGGTGCACATCTGCAAAATACATCAGCTGTAAATTTCCTCATCCGGAAAAGCGATATAACCTACGGCGATAGTAAAGATGGCTGTAACACGGTGGGAGGTTGTCTCTGATGAAGCCTCTGGGCACTGAGTGGGAGGTGGCTAGGAGTGCCGGTCTGGGTCCTCCCCATTTACAATCCCAAGTGCGAAACTGATCATTTTATATTTGCTAATGCTAATATTAGGCAGCAGCAGCTTCTATTTATTAGGCTGCCATTTCGCCCTGCAGTTAAACATTCTTAGTTAGTAGAAATGTAACCCTGTAGTAAAGAATAGGTAGGGCTATAAATTAAACTTTAAGAAAAGAGAGAGGTTTTTATTTTAATTAAATTAGGTAAAGATTTTTTTTTAAAAAAAAAAAATTAATTTTCTTATTATTTATTTAATTAAATAAAAAGTTTTATAAAATATTTAAAAGTTTATAAAAATAAAAAATTAAATTAAAAGTAATTTTAATAAAAATAAAAATTAAATTATTTATATATAAATTTAATAAATTATTTTTATAATAAATAAATTATTTTTAATAAAAGAATTAAAAAGTTAATATATATATATTATTTTATAGCCTTAACTCAGTAATAACTAATAAATAGAACTTAGGTATTCTAATAACAGCTATAAAAGTATTAACTATAAAGTCTCTAGCTAGACTAAAATCTTAATAAACTTAATTAATAAGGTTACCTTTAGGCTGCAGCATCTCAAGCAACTCTAATTATAATAAATACATTACCTGACTAGATATATATATATATATTAATTATTATTAGCTTTATATAAAGCTATTAAGCTTTTAACTTTTTAATTCAAAGTTTAAATAATAAAGCCTTTATAGTAAGTTAAAATTATAAAAGTTAAAATTAAAAAATATTTTTTTACTTTTATAATATAATAATTATTATTTATTTTTTAAGTTTATATATTAGCCTTAAAAGGTATTTAAATATCTTTAAAATTTATTATAATTTAAATATTATTTATCTTTTAAATAATAAAGCTTTATTAAGTTAATATTATTAAGTTAATTACCTTAATTATAGCCTAAATCTAACTATACTTAAGCTAACTAGAGAGCTTTACTTACTCTTTAGCTAGGCTAGATCTTCCTCTTATAACCTACTTTAAATATCTCTTAATCTATACTACGCTTTAATTATCTAATATACAGTAATTCATTTAACTTACCTTCCCTTCTAATTACAGCTACTAATAACATTATAGTTATACTATTATAATACCTATTATTAAAAGAAGCTTACAGTTTAATCCTAATAAGCTTAATCCTAATAAGCCTTATTTAATAAAAAGCTATAATATAATATATAAGATTAATTAAGCTATTATTAATAAAAAAGATTATAATTAATTATATAATAAAGTAATAGAAATTATATATATTTAAAAAGAAATAAATAATACTAGTTATATAAAGCTAATAGCTTTTAATTATAAGATTCTTTTACTTATATACTGCCTTTATAAGTAAGATCTTTTTATTAAAAAGACTTTTCTTATTAAGAAGCTAAAAGAACTAAATAAGCTAAAAAGGAAGTTACTTAAAGAGATATATATATACTATAAGGAGCTAGTATTTATTAATACCTTTTATAATAATATATATAATAAGTAATTTAAGGCTATTTAGGTTTAGGTTTAGTAAGTACTAAAGAAGAATAAACTGCAGCTGCTATAAAGATAAGGGAGATAGCATATTATAAAATAGATAAGAAAGAAGTAATTATAGGGTTCTATTAAAGGGAAAATGTATTAAGTTTTATATAAGTTTAAGAGCTTAAAGTTAAAGACTATTAATATTAATAGTAATAAAAGGTAAAATTAATTATATTATATAATATATAATTAGTTTATAATTATAAAGATTAGCTAAATATTAGTATACTATTAGTATAAATAGGCAAATATAATATAATATAAAAAATTTAAATTAAAAGTAAATATAATTAATTAATATTTAAATATAATTAATATTAATAAATATAATAATACTTTATTAATAAATAAAATTAATATTTATAAATATTATATTTATATTACTTAATATTATATAATATAATTTAAATAAAAGTTATTAATATATAATAATTTAAATTTAATTATATTTAATTATATTATATTAAATTTATTATTAATAAGTTATATAAAGTATAATATTAAGCATTAAGCTTAATGTATTATAAAAATTAATTAAAAATCTTTTAAGTAAAGTAAAGAAAAAAGGTTAATATAACTATTAAAAGACTTATAAGTAGTATTTATATTATTTAATTAAAGTAGTAATTATACTACTTAAAGTAAATAAACTTTAATTAATATTAACTTTTATAATACTAGCTTACTATAAAGGCTTTAATATTTAAGCTTTTATTTAAAAAGTTAAAAGCTTAATAGCTTTATATAAAGTAAATAGTAATAAAAAAGAATTTTATTAAATAATTATTAAAGTATTTTATTTCTTAATAGTAAATTTAATATATATTAAATTTAATTAATATAAAAAAGTTTTATTAATAGTTAATAAGTTAAGCTTTATAAAAGTATTAATAAATATATTTTATATATTAAATATAATTATAATTTAAAAATATAATTATTAAGTAATTTTAATTAATAATTAATAATTAATAATTAAGTTTTAATAATTATTAATAAAATCTTTTAATATATAATTATTATTTATAATTAATAAAAATTTTAAAGTATATATAATATAATTACTAAAACTATAATAAAAATAATTAAAAATTAATCTTAATATTAATATATACTTCTTTATAACTTAAGTACTTTTATATTACTTATTACTTAGTATTATATACTATACAAGATCTGTTCAAACCTCTCTACATCAATGGTCGGAAATCGAGACCATGTCTCCTTAAGGCTTGCCACATCGCCTGGCTGTCCCTCGCCAAAATTGGACGAAATAGCAAAGACCGAGCTCTTCAACCAAACTTCCTGACTAGGCTCTAGTCTTCTAGTGATACCTACGGAGGCAGCGGGGATCAGTGTTCGCTGGCTAACAATATTCGTGTTGGAGTCCGGCTTCAGTGCAAAGCTATCCACATCAACCCTTTGTCTGTCCAAAAGAGCTTCAGTTAGAATTCCACTGGAGCCAGCTTTAGACGAGACGATTGTAGATCGTTCATCGGAGAAGGCTCCCTCGAAAGTACCAGGCACGGCTTCGTCAGGTACTGGAAGCGTTGGTAAGTTCATCCCATCAGCATGCTTACGACCATTTATAGCGAAACCTCCTTCAACAATGTGAAGCGACTCGATAGACTTCTGACATCGTATGCGGTGCATTCGAACATGCCAGTCTGGCCATTGGTCGGTCGGTGGGATCAAGATTGTGTCGACAGCCACGGCTCGATCGCCCCAAGGATACCATCTCACGCTTGCAATGGAAACATTCGCCACACTCTGGTTATTCGTCTTTGTCTTCAAGGACCCAAACTTAACTTCATCGCACTTCCACTTGACCGCCCAAGTCTCGCCGCCATCTCGGCTCAGTGCCAGTTGGTTGTCCGGTGCAATCTGTTGGATCAGGGGGCCTGTTGGAACGGAGAAACCGAAGGCTGAAGAATAGGCAAACTTGCAGTACTTGGCTTGATTGGCTTTCATTGGCCAGGCAACGAATTGTCCAGGGGTTAGCATGAAGTGATGATTGCCTCGCGGGTGGTTGCACAGTATCTGCTGCGGGGCTTGGACGACTTGTATAGGGGGTTCGAAGGGCGGATAAGGGAGTGGTTCAGAGTTCCAAAATTCGTCATCGGCACTTAGGCCAACAGCTATAAGCGTTTTGAGGCACCAGTATACGGACTGGGGAGAGTTGTAGTCTTCGGCCATGTACATATTTCTGCCGTTGTTAGTGACACCTCTACTTAGTATTACGGTTCGACTTACGGATACAACCACCCGATCGTAAGAGTTCCATCAGTTGAGAAGATGTCACTAGAATGCTGTGCCCACCATATTAGATGTCGTGCTAGGAACCCCTTGATTGCTGCTGGTGAATCAAGTGGCTTAGGCATATTAGGCACCTTGGCAAAGGCCAGCGCGCCGAAGAATCCTCCGCAGGCAAACCGGTACGTGAGCGATCTGCCGAAGGGAATCGAAGATCCTGTTTGTTGTTAGCTTAACGTGAACACTGTTTGGACCTGTGGCATGAGGTACCCTGAGAATCGAAGTATCTCCAGAAATGGGTTCCAAAGTCCCTGGCTCGTTGTTGATACATCTCACAACGCGATTGATCTAGATCCGCGGCGAACTTTGAGTAAAGGACCTGCGAGAACTGAATTGCAAAACTGCCAGAATAGTAGTCTGCTTGTCGTCCTGTTCCCACTGTATCTCGACGTCCAGTCTTCTCAGCCAGCTCCTGTTCTTGCCTCGCTTGCTCGACTGTCTGCCAGGGACCATCCGCTGACCATCCATCTCCGATGTAGAAGCTATCCAGTAGCTTAAGATCTGAGTCCATCTCCTCCTTGACTTGTGAGAAAGGGATGCCGCAGGTCTTTACTAAAGCAAGGTTACAGAAGACTCGAAACCAGCGCCAATTCGTCGGGGGCATTTTCTTGCCGCGAATTGAGTTCAACCAGTTCTTCAAGTTCTTCTTTTGGTCTTCGTTCAATGGCTCATAGAAACGCTTCGGTGCTGCTATGAGAGCAAACGCCAGCATCTCTGCCTCGACCATTCTTTGGTCCATGTCGTTCATGGCCCCCCAATACTCTGAATGATGAGGGTCGGTTCCCGCGATGAAGCCGTCGACCCATGGCTGAACTAGCTCATCTACACGAGCTGCCAGGTCCTTGTTGGTGATAGAGTCATCCCCGAAAAGCAATGGCGCGATGGCCCATAGCGGCCTTGCAAAGCCTTCTAATTGTGCCGCCGACTCATCGAAATGTGCACCTGTCGCAATTGGAATACGAACTCGAGATTTTCCAAGGGAGAAATATTGTTTTAGAGGATTGATCAGCGCAATTATGGCTTCAACAAAGTCATCTCGGCTTTGGAAGGGGTTGTCGGAGAACCCTGGTAGTGGCGGCATTTTAGTGTAACTCGAGGTGAGATTGGAGAAACAAGAAATTCCAGTTACACAAAGTGAGAGATTAAACAGCTCAACGAGGAGAAGCAAATTTACGGAATCTTCAACTTAATCACCATCAACAACACAGCACTTTTGACTCTCGACACGATCGAAACGAGCTCTCGACAATTGAACAGCTCCAGCCTCGGGCGTCGGCCCATCCGCATCCGAAGCCATCATCAGCTGATGGTGATCCCCCTCTATTGGCTCGCTTACAACACTATCCCCATGGGGTAATTGATCCAGAGCTTGTTTTTGGTCAAGGATCGACACACGAACGCCTCCTCTTCCCCGAACTCTCTCGTTATTACATAAACTATGCGATCCCTCGGGCAGCGGGCGAACTCTATAATCACACAATCACAAGCAAAATGGACCATCAGAGTGCGCAGTTAGGTGGAGCTGGCAATGGGTCTGCCGCCGGAGACACCGAAGTCCCTTCGTGTCAAGGATGTCGGCGGCGAAAGCTCCGCTGTTCCAGAGATAAGCCAATGTGTAATCATTGTCAAAGACTGGGTATGTCGAGGCGTCAAAGGATGAGATACAGTGACTGACTTGCGTAGACTCGCCTTGTGTATACGACACGAAAAAGAACAAACCGGGGATCAAGACTGGTGTCATAGAAGGCTTGAACCGTCGAGTTGGTACGTCGAACGGTGATAATTCCACTCTCAACTGACCAAGATCAGAGGCTCTGGAGAACACAGTATTCGACAACGCGCAACCCCCCAATCCAGCTCCTTCATCTGAGTCTTCACAAATTATCGGAGCCTTCTCAAGTCTCATTCAAGAACTTCGAGGCTTGGTTCACAACTCGGCGGGCTCGTTGTCATTGCCGCCCGCTCACTCATCAATAGCCCAAGCACAACACGCGACACCGGGATCTGTAGCTCTCTCATCCCCGAACGATGTCCAACAGCAACCGCGAAAGAGACGAAGAGTGGACAGCTGTGGTAACCCGAACATTGAGCTAGCCAGCCAGCTCAATGAGTTGGGAAGCACTTCAAGCCAATTGCCCCCTCCCGAACTCCTCGAAGAAGTGATCAGTGCATACTTTATCCTGGTTCAGCCATGGATACCCATCCTACACGAAACACGGTTCAGGAGTCGCTTCTACAGCCATGAGCAACTGCCCTGTCTCACTGTGCTACTGCATGCCATAGTAGTCGCTGCTATTCGCTTTGTCGATACTGAGAATAGAAAGATATCTGAGAAGGAGCTAGAGACGTGGACCTCGAGATCCAGAAGCATAGTGCTTTTATCAGCTATGGACGGCATGTCGGTCGAGAACCTACAAGCACTGAGCATCATAGCCTTCACAGATGTAAGTACGCTGTATTTAGTAGGAAGCACGTCTAACCAGGGCTTTTCCAGATGGGTAATGGAGACATGTCCAGAGCGTGGCCTATCATAGGCTCACTTACAAGGACAGTTGAGTATCTCCAGCTCAGTGTAGAAACGGACGACCGACAACAGGGGCCTTTGCTAAAGCCCTTGACTTCTTTATCACCATCGCAGAACTGGACTCAAGAGGAGGAGCGTAGGAGAGTATTCTGGAGTATCTTCAACCTCGACAGGTAGGCTTACACCATCTGATGATCACAGCAACCAGCTAACCGCTTAGGCTTTGCTCTGTGATGACTGGGTAAGATGACACAAGCCAGAACGTAGTTGGTTCATACTTACAAGCTCAGATGGAACACCAGCTTGACATCGGACGATGTTCGCAGACGATTACCAGCAGATGGAGGCCTATGGCACAAAGAAGAAACAGTGCTGACTCCCTACTTCGGTATCTGGGATCGCTCAGCCGCAAAGATGGGGAATTCTATTGTATTCCTTCCAGCACACTACCCAAGTCCTGATCAAGTCGCCGAAGCACCACCTGAGACACCATCGACGAATACGACAGCACCCAAGGGCAATGACACGGTGGACATGACAACTGTTGGGGCGTTCGCTTATTGTATCGAGGCGACAGAGTCTTTGAGTCGAGTTACTACTTACTTTCTCCAACAGAGAATTAACTTCAGGGATCGTCAAGAAGTTGGGAATTGGCTTACCAGATTTAAGGAGCTGGACCTACGCCTTGTCCAGTATGTCTTGTTCTTCGCCCTGAAACCACTTGCTAACAGCTATTGCAGCTGGAAGATGTTCCTCCCTCAAAAATGGAAAGACTCCAATATCTCTCGAAGACCAACCATCATCAACATGGATCCAAACCTGACCTTGGCCCATATCACTCACAATACCTCCATGATCTTACTGCATCAGCAGATCGCGTATCCATCACCTCAATGGACCAGTATTGTACGGATGCCTAGTGCCCATAGCGCAGAGACGTGCCAGATCGCTGCGGCAGAGACGGCAACAATTACGCGCAAGTATCTCAAGTACACACCAGAAAATAGCCCGGTTAATAGCCAGTTCGCTTTCTGTGTTTTCGTCAGTGCTCGCGCATTGCTTGGTAAGACTTCTCCATTAAGCCTTACGGTCTTCAACTGACGATTCCGTAGTGCACTGGAGATTCTACAAGACTGATCTAGCCCCTGAGTTCTGGGTGTTGATCGAAATCCTCGATGATTTCTCTAAGAGATGGGTAGGCCCTTTGTCCCGATCCAAGTCCAATTCTTCCTTGCCCGGGAAGTACAGCGCTCAACTACGCGCGCTTCACAAGAAATGCGCGGAGGATCCGGATTATTCCCCAGATGTCGTTGGATACTCTACAGATAGTTTTGTTACGCAGACACCCAGTTACCTCCGCGAAGGACAACCCGATAATCAGCACAGCAGCCAAGCTCGGGCTGGAGTAGCATCTGGCGCGTCGCAGAACTCATTTGATAGCGGTTCCCAGAGATCTATTCTCAATCCTGGTGCTCCAGGCAGTCATCTCAGCTTCCTTCCCCAGATATCTCCTACGAATCTCGGAGTGGAGCACAATTCACCAGATGAGCTATCAGCCATCTCGACTGTACTTATGGATCAGGACTTCATGCAGTTGGATCGAGTCATCAGCTTCGATGACATGATGTTTACGGCTCAGACGATTGACGATCAAGGGGGACCTTTCTCTATGAATAACTGGACATTGGGATAACGAAGGAATATCAAAACTATAGTATAGCAAATAGATGCAGCTCTTCACTAATTCTTCATATAAAATTCCGGAGGATGTTTCTATACCAATCCCATCTTCAACAGCCTGTTCCCAAACTCAATCAAGTAGTAATCCGCGTAAACCAGTCCATGATCCCAATATCTCTTGTAGTCTTTGGCATTGTGATTCGCAGTGGCGTTCTTGAGAATAGCCTCAAAGTGAGCCTCAGGATTCAAGTCCTGAACCTCGAATTTTCCATCTGATCCCAATGTTACTTTCGACTTTTCCTGTGCAAGGGAGAAGTCAAGCGTGTCTTTGACGATTCGAATCGCCATTGATCGGTATCTCTCACTCAGGTCCGGTGATCCACTTCCAGCTAGAGCTTGTGAGAGGACAAGCATACCGTTTGCAGCAATAATGCCCGCTGAAGAGTCTCGCAGTGGTGCGGAAGTATCAATCGGGGCGTCAAAGTCCCAAAGAGGAACGTATCGACCCTTAGTGCGGCTCTCTCCAGAGACAGGGACTTCGACACAGTCTGGAGACTTGAGTAATCTGAAGATGAAATATTCAGCTAGGCCGATAGCTGCATCCAGAAACTCGGGGTCTTTGGTCCAGTTGTACGTCTGTGAGTATCCTAGGATACCCCAAGCTTGTCCGCGAGCCCAAGTTGAGTTGGCCGCGTAGCCTTGGCCAGTTCTCTTCTGCTTGACGGATCCGTCTTTGGGGTCGAAGTTGACAACATGAAACGTGCTGTACATGGTTCTTCCAACAGATTCGTCTGTCTCCTTTCGTAGCAAGGCCTTGATCAACGCCTTGGCATGAGCTGTTGCAGCTTCAGCCATTTCAGTCTGGCCAGTCTGTGCAGCTGCGTAGTACAGCAGGTCAAGATTGCACATCGAGTCGATAATCACCAGAAAGTCATCTGTCATGCTAGAAATATCGACACCATTTTGTGACAGGACATCCCATGATCGGATAGCGCCGACATTGGCGTTGTATCTTGAGTAGAGTGAGCGCGCGGCAGTGACGATGGACTGAAGGGCTGTCGACTCATGTACAGTCTCCCAACGGACTCTCATAGATGGCTGGATCATGAATGACATGTCGTGGGTATCTGTTCTTTGGGCATACTCATGGAGCGGGTCAGACCACGCTCGTCCGACATCAAGCAGTTGCTTGAGTAGTTGTTGCTTGTTGGCATCTCCCGCTGAAGCTTGGGGATACTTGATGAGACGCTCGATCAGCGAGTATATGGAACCTGGGAAGAAGCCACATGTCCAGAAGAGCTTCTCACGGAGGATATATTTTCCAGCATCTGACCCAGTCTGGGGAACATATTCGGGGTATGCCAATGGAGGGTTCTGTTAGTGTCAGTGAGGTATTCACATCGACCTGAGGCGCGCTTACGTTGTTTATAAGGCCTGACTCTGCGGCGTGGAGGATCTTTGCTGTGACATTGTCCTCAAAAAGTTCTGAAACGATGGATGATATGGACGCTTTGTGAGGCTTGGCAAACAAGGTACCATTCTTTGAAGGGGCCTCATTGCCATTTGTGTGGCCATTGGCGTGACCGTTGACACCGTTAGAAATTGTCATGATTTGGGATATTGAGGAGTGATTACGAGTGGAGTGTGTAAGTTTGATTGAATTGTTTAGTGTTGGATCCTTTAAATGCTGGTCACAACTGATCTGCAGTTGTCTCTTGTCTTAGACCTCCGAAGGAATTAGCCCGAGACTTGACCCGATGCCCGCTGCATGCCCTTCGGTCATCGTCCAACCAGAGTCGCTGTCGCCGAAGCACTCAGAACGCGAGATGGCAGACAGAGCAGCCAAACAGTAAGAAGATAAAGCGTGCAAATTCATCATTTTAAATACAAAGGGACTGATCTAATCCTTTTTCTTTTTTCCTTTTGCTTTTCGCCTTACTGGTTGCCTAGGTTCGGTCAAGGTCCTTGATGCCAAAACTGACTCAACGGCTCTTGGTGATACCCGTTTTTGTCCAGCACGTGTGATTCCAAGAACTTTGGACATCACAAGCCATGAGATGTTAGTGATCACGTAAATAATACATTATCGCTATATGCCTACTATAAGTGATATATAAAACAGCCAAGAGAATAAATACGCGTCCAAATGTCGCGTTCTGTTTTGCCCAGAAATACGCGTTGTAGCTTCAGGGTAGCCAGCTCATCTTGGCCAATCAGTGGTCCCTTTTAGCCAAACCAGTCTCAACACCACCAACATCAATGACGGCTCACATGATCCTCATATGTCACTATGAAATCGGCCCATCCAAGGAATCTCTATTTGAACTTAAAATTGTATCCACACATCCTGCTTAATTATATGATGTCTCAAATGGTCAAGCCATGGTTTCAATGACGGGAAAAGAGACGGCTGTAACGACCATCGTAGTGCAGAGAGACGCGACCAAGATCCCTCTCAGGAACCTAGACATCACTCAGTTGTACTTGATACCATGGTAAGAACGATCTATTATTATGATGAGTGCTATGTTGATAGTCTAATTGCGCAGTCTAAGGTTGCTATACAGTCTATGATGATATCCGAATGAAAAAAGAACTGATTTTGAGACCCGAATGGATCAAGTTGTGATGTTACTCCTACTCCGCCTTCTTAGAAGTCTTGGTTCGAAGCTTCATGAGGACGTAAACAAGAGCATACGAACTGAAGACAAACGCAGCTGTGATGCCCGCGTCCCTCCAGGCGTATGAGTACGACTTGAGGTTGAGAGTCTTGAGGTAGTCATCAGCCTTGCTGTAAGTACACACCTTACACTCGTCGGTTGCGTCAGGATTGATCAGATTGCTGGGCACGTGTGTAAGCCACTCCTTGAGGTATTCACCACATGTAGTACCGTTGGGAGGGCTGAACCGAGCAAACTCGCTTTCCTTGCACTTGACATCGGCTCCCCACATGTCAAAAACCAGCATACTACCCATGAGGTAGTTGAAAGGGTTGATGTAGTAGAGCCAGTATTTCCAGAAGTTCTGGATGCTGGAGTAGGGTACCAAAACGCCGCAGAAAGACACCAGGACAGTGAGAAGAAGTGGATTGACCAGCGATGCGAACACCTCGTTTGGCGCGTAGGCAGCAATGAATTGACCAATGCCAGTGTAGATGAACTCATACATGAGCATGACGAAGAAGGTGCCGCCAGCACGGGTAGAATCGCCTGGGAAACCGACGGTGTAGTACCACGCGACGTAGTAGATGACAGCACAAATGATCAGGTAAGGGACTTCCGAGACAATAAGACCAGTCACGAAAGCAACCCAAGAGTACATCTTTGACTTCTTCTCACGGGTCTCGAAGATGTCTCGACGGTGGATGAACAACGGCTGAAGCTGAGCCATGACACCGGGAGCGACGAAAATGAAGTTGAAGACTGTAAACAACTTCAATTGAAGTTCAGCCACAGAAGATCCAACCTGCCAAAAACTGAAGCCGTTGAAGAGGGCAGAGGACAAGTGGAGAGCGAACTTGTTGTTGATGTAGTCTGTGTTGCGATACAAGGCGATGTTCATGCGATGGGTGACGAGCTTGGTCTGCTCCCACAGAGAGGTAGCAAACTCGTAACCATCGTCGGTAGTGGCCGGGGGCTTGGAAGCAGCTTCGCTGATGATGCTATCGAGCTCTTTCTCAACAGCATCGTGCTCAGGGGAAGACAGCCAGACCTGGTTCCAATCCTTGCCTTGCGAGAGATGTCCAGAGACGACGTCAATCATGTGCTCGGCAGGGTTGACATGTTCTGGGCAAGGAGCTCCGTAGCGACCAAAGTAGCCAGTAACCGTGCTGCCATGCTCGCCAATGTCGCCAAAGTACACTGTCTTACCGCCCTTGGCGAGAAGAAGAAGGGTATCAAACTGAGAGAAGAGCTGGGCAGAGGGCTGGTGAATGGTGACGAGGATGGCTTGACCGTGGGCAGCCAGCTTGCGCAAGAAACGAACGGTGTTGTATGCAGATTGTCCGTCAAGACCAGAAGTAGGCTCGTCAAGGAAGATCAGGATGCTAGGCTTGGAGACCAGTTCGACACCAATAGTAACACGCTTGCGCTGCTCGACACTCAGACCGGCGCCGACTTGGCCGATCAGAGTATCCGCAAGATCATGAAGTTCCAGAAGGTCAATGATGGTGTCAACATACTTGAGCTTCTCCTCGCGAGGAGTGTCGCGGCTTTGTCGGAGAAGGGCAGAGAACTCTAGAGCCTCACGGACGGTAGCGTACGGTTCGTGGACATCAAGCTGTTCACAGTAGCCTGCAGAGCGCTGGAAAGAAACTGGAAGGGGCCGGCCATCAACCATGATAGAGCCCCGAATGGTACCTTCAGTCTTGCGTTGAGCCAGAACATCGAGCAGTGTAGTCTTTCCAGCACCTGAAGAACCCATAAGAGCGCCTAACATGCCTGGCTTGACCCAGCCTTGAACATTATCGAGAAGAGTGCGATCACCTTGTGGGGTCTTGACAGTATAGCTGAGGTTCTTCCAGGTGAATACAGAGGTGTTGCGGACCAGACCCATCGCTTGGCCACTGGTGTCGGAGTCATCGCCAGATACAACACCGCCATCACTGCTGCCAATCATCTTCTTCTCACCCTTTGTCTGTCCCTCCTCATCAGACTGGCGGAGAACAGCGGTAATGTGGGCGTTCTCGCGAGGAATGACCAGACTGGGTCCGTCCTCGGAGGAGGCGTGCCACTTGGTGGTGAAGTAGATGGTGATGGCAACGAAGAGAGCCCACCAGGCCCAAATGATACCGAAGTTTCTCCAAAGATGGTCGTGGCTGTACGAGAGAGAAGCCAGGTAGTCATCACCAGTAACGAAGTTCACTCCAGGCTTGGCTCCACCTACTCCAGAACAAGCCTGGTGATCGCCATTGGTGAAGCCAGCGCCACTGGGTATGAGACTGTGCCCAACACAAGGAATGATCTTGTCATGAAACTCATTAGACAGAAGAGCATCGAAGCCGTAAGCCAAAGGGTTGATCCAGAAGAGCCAGACAAACCAATCGTGCATCAGAGGCTTGCTAATGAGATAGCCAGAGTACATGATGGTGGCGCTGATGAGGAAACCCGAAACCTTGGAAGCAGCATCGAAGGTGCTGAAAGCCGCACCGACAGCTCTGAAAAGGGCCGTGATACACTGATGACGTGTGTTAGCACTGAAGTGTCAGTGAGTAGGACTAATACACTTACGATTGTGATTGAGATGAGAAGAACCCAGAAGGTGAAGAAGTGTCCGGCTGTGGCGGTAAGGCCAACCATGAAATACTCAACAACTGAAAAGGTGCTGACCTGCAACAGAATTACAGGTATATCAGCAGCAATCTGAGCGATACAGAAGGCAGCAGGGTGGTACATGGCAAAGGATTTGTGCTTGAGAAGAACAGGGCGTCCAGTGAAGGAGTCAGTGACCTCGGACATTGACACCAGGGAGTTGCAGAGAAGAGCGATGAAGACAGCGCCCGCTTTGATGAAAAGACCGCTTGAGTCATTAGAGGCATTGTAGAACAGAGAACCGGCGATCAAAGCCTGTACGATCATGGAAAGTTGCTTGATCAAGAAGGTAGGCTTGTCTCCGAGGACAATCTGGTACTGACGCTTCACACAAGCTTTGGCCTGTGAGATGAAACCGACCGTCATGGGGCTGCTATCGGGAATCTTCTTATCCTTCTGCTGACGGACACCCAGCTTGAACTGTTTGGTCCTCTCGGCGGCGATCGTTGAAGTAGGATAGTCGTACTCAGACTTCATGCGCTCGTAGATGGGCGACTTCTCGTACTCTGCTCGGAGAGCGTCTGCAGTGCGTGGGAAGCGGTTCTGGTGATCGGGGTGGATCTGTCGCTCGGTTGGGACAGTGACGCCGGTGAGGTAGTCTGCGACGTTGGCGCCGTGCTGGCAGATGAAGCCCATGCTCTCCATGAAAGGCTTGGCTTCCTTGAGGGGACCGTAGTAGACTTCCTTGCCCTCATCAAGTACGAGGACCTTGTCGAAGAGATCGTAGATACCGTTACCTGCTTGGTAGAGGGTGACGATGGAGGCGAGACCCAACACATCGGTCATGGCGCGAATGGCTTTGGTGTACTCGAGAGCACTGGGTCAAGTTAGATGAGTACTCACATGGTTTCAGTGTTATTACTTACGTGCTGGCGTCGAGGCCACGGGTTGAGTTGTCCCAGCAATAGACTGAGCCTTGAGTTGCAAGAGTCTCGATGATGGAGACTCGCTTTCGCTCTCCTCCAGAGACTCCACGAATGAAGGCGTCACCAACCTTGGTGTCGATAGTATGCTCGATGCTCATAGACTTGAGCAGGACGTCCCTTGTCTGGACTCTCAGCTCCTCGTGCGAGTTTACACCGTTGGGGAGATGGAAAGGCACTTTGAGTCTGGATGCGAAGTCCATTGTCTGGCCAACAGTCAAAGCCGGGTAGAAGACCTCCTCTTCAGTGTTCATGACGATCTGGCCTCGATAGGTCTTGGCCTCCTCGGCAGTCATGGATCCATAGTAGACATCGCCCTGGATGTTGGCGTATCCTCGTCGTTTGTTGGCGATCATGTTGAGAAGTGTTGTGCAGCCTGAGCCAGGACGGCCGAGAACAAGGAGCATCTCACCGGGCTTGACGCAGCCATGGCTGTTGTCGAGGATGGTCTTGAGAGGTGACTTTTGGCGAGACTCTTTGATGAGCTTGGGGATGTTGTACTGCGACAAGACGTTCTCGTGGATAGCGGCATCAGCAGCAATGACATCGACAGTGAGGTTGGTCCAAGTAACACCAAGCTCTCTGTCAGGGAAGCCAGATGCCTTGTCTCTCTCTTTGTACTCCACCACTTCAGACTTCATAGACCACTCTGTGTCATCATGGGATATTTTCTCCACGGGTGTCGGTTCATAGACCGTTTGGGAGTCGTTGTCGTTGGTGTCGGAGTCCATTTTGATGGCGTTGTTGTTTTGGTGGTGGACTGTATGTTCGCCCTGGCTAAAAGAGGATAGCCTTTACCGCCGAATTGCGCACCGAGATGTTGTCTATGATATCTAACAGAACTCTAAAGAATAAATAATAATAGATTGATGTCTGTTACTGCATGTTTTGACAGGGAAAGTGGTTGCATGCTTCTTATAAACAACAACACGATTTGACTGGCATCGGCTTTACATACTGACGGGCTTTTTCGGCGTCCGACTACCGCACAGAACAGGCTATGGACCCTGATAAGAATGTTCTACGTACGCCAGGTCAAATTTACCGCTTAGTCAATGCGGCCATCGGTGATGTTGGGCCGTTTGTGGCTGCGCTGCAGCGTGCATAGTGCATCAGAGATACGGGTAGTGGTGACTCAACCGCTAGCCCCAGTACATACAGAAGGGAGATGGCTTCTCTTACAGGGGCTATACAAGCCGGATTCACATGTTTGTGAAACGCGATTTTCAGCAAACGTCACAAGAGAAATGACAACAGCGATTGCAATTACAAATACCAGCTTAGGAATACGAATGTGATTGTCGCAATAGCGGACAAATGAATGAGTGCGAAAAGACCGACTACGAGGGAACGGGCCTGCACAGCCAGGTTCGCATTCGTTAAGACACACATGAGACGGACTGTAAAAAACTGCGACGAGCTCCGACTGAGTAAAAAGTAAAAACCATGACGCGAAAGATAACGAGCCGCATCCGAGTCGGTCATTTTATAGCCGTCTTTCCGACTGTGACCCCCTACAGGATCAATCATCAGCTGCAATCATTTTCAAGGGGTAATCGAAGACGGGCCACGGATCTACCCGTTGGCTCGAGCCGGGGGGGGGGGGGGCCAACTAAGCAAGCTTAGTTGGGCACAAAAGGGTGATACGGGCATAAAAGGCTGATATATTGACCGGGGTCGCTTTTGGGTGCGTTTTTCATGATTTTATATACCTTAACTCTCATATAACATTAAAAATAGCTAAAATTAAGAAAAGGCCAAGTTTAAGGCATTTCATAATACTAAATTAACTATTAATTATAGCTACTTAGGTAATATAACTGTAGTAGTAGCTAATTAGGCCTAATTTAAGAAATAGGTTTCCCTGCTAAAATAAAAGACATTCTATTTCTCTTCCCTTATAGCTATAACCTCTACTACTTGCCTTTTCCTTTATATAAGATCTTATATTAACTTATAATAATGTATTTAGTGTTATAAGAGGTAGGATAATAAGAAGGCTATAGGTAAAGGTAACTAGGGAAAGGACTTATAGTTAGGGAGATAGGGTAGCAATAAGGGTATTATAACTTTACTTTTAGTGCTAAAATCGCTAAGATATAGTATTTCTTATAGCCTTATAAGGTAAAAAGTAATAGAATTATTACTATAAGGGAGGAGGAAAAAATCTATAGCTTTAAGAGGCTTTACTATAAAAGTTATATTATAAATAGACTTATAAAGATTAAAAGGGTATTATATATTTATTATAAACCTATTAGTAACTTTATTAAGGGCTTTAATTATAGTAGACTGCTATATATTTATAGATAAATAGTTATTCTTTTTTCCTATAACTTCTAATTACTTCTTAAACTGCAGCTTTTTTATAATGCCTTTAACTATAACTTCTTTATTATCTTATTACTTTTATTTTAATACTTTAAGCTTTTAAATAAGCTAAGATTATTAATACTATATCTTAAACTAACTAAGTGTTAATTAGCTGTATTTACCCTTAATTTATATTCCTTATACTGCACTGCCTTACCTTATAACCTAATCTAATCTATTACTAACCTGCTAAGCTAGCTTCAGTCTACTAACATTTACAGTTTTTCTCTTAATACTAAAACCTTTATTTCTTAATTTGCCTTTTTTTCCCTCTTTCCTCTCTTACTTCCCCTCCTTTATGCTATAATAGCCCTTAATTCCTATAATATAATATTTACATTACTAAATTAACTACTATAACTATATATCTTAACTCTATAAACTATAGCTAGTATAGACTATTGCTACTACTTAATGTAATACTATTAATAAAGGCCTGCTATTACCTTAATAGGTATTAACCCTATTCTAGGCAATTTGCTAAGTCTTTTAATGCCTCTATTTAATCTATAATATAATTAATAAGAGCCTTATCTTTAGCTTTATCTTTATTAATACTAAGCAGCTATACTTAGTAGCTAAAGATTATAAAATTAACTTACTATATTATTGTTAAGGCTTGAATATCTAAGTTAAAAGAAGTTCCCTGAGTGGGAAAACCTAGGTCTTATATAGACCTCTAGAAGAGCGGGCATTTTGATTCCCAGAGAGGAGTAGTCTTAATGATAATGAAAAGACTATCACAAAAACTGCCGAAATTCGGAGAAAAATAAGATATACTTTTTACCCAATTTGGAAGGCGCTAGGCTTTGGAATGCTTATAAAGCTTAAATAGGAAAATAGGGTTTTTCGT
>SRZU01000056.1:0-233037 GCA_013183765.1 Fusarium xylarioides
TAATATTTTTCTTATAGTATTAATACTCTCTTTTAAACTAATTCTATCTATATAAATGTATATATAATCTAATCTAAGTATTATACTATCTAAGCTAAAGCTAAAGCTAAAGAAGTATAAGATAAAGCTTAAGAAGGAAGTGTAATTAGCTAAAGAGGCTAAGGACCTACATAAAGCTAAAGAGGAAGCTATAGCTATAAAGGAGGCCTAAGAGAAGAAGGATAATATAGCTAAGAAGAGAGCTAAAATAGCAAGAAAGAAGGCTAAAGAAGCTAAAAAGGTAAAGAAAGAAGCTAAAGAAGCTACTAAGAAGGACCTTAAGAAAGATAACTTTAACTCTAGTAGTAAAGATAACTTTAATAGTAATAAAGTTAATTATATTAGCTATATTATAGTATATAACTAAAATAAAGACTATTTAATTTAAAAGAAGCTTTTATAAAAGGATTTAAGTAACTGCTTTAAGTATCTTTCTAAGGAAATCTATAGTAAAGGTACTAGTAATTTTAACTAAACTGTTAAATAACCTATTATATAGCCTAATTTAACTATTTAAGTCTTTTATTATGCTTTAAAGAAGTATAGCTATAAGGATATTAAGGCTATTTATCTTAATATTTAAGGTATAAGTTATATGCTATATAAAGCTTTATATTATATTATATTAACTTATTTAAAAACCTACTAAGCCTTATAAACTTAAGCTATAAAAGTTTAAAAAGGGAACTATAAACCTCTATATTATAATATTCTTTTCTTAAAATGCTAATACTATACTTTACTACCTCTATAGTATCCTATAATCTAAATTAGAAGTCTATAATAAGTATAAAAAGGAAAATAAAGCCTTTACTAAATATTATATCTACCTTTCTAAGCTTACTAGGTATACTAACTGTAATTAGAACTATTTAAGGCCTTAGTATTCCCTTTCTTATATATAGTGCTATATATAGACTTATTTACTCTTATATTAACTCTTAAATAGCTTTTAAGTATAAATATAATAATAGTAATAATAATAATAAATTATAGCTAGATAGTACTATAGAGGCTGCTATAAAGCTTCTTAATTTGCTTAATTATATTACCTGCTAGTTGCTTTTTAAATTCTTTAAGAGAGCTACTAACTCTATAAAGAGTAAGAAAAAGAAGGCTAAGAAAAGCAAGAACTAAGGTAATTATATACCTTATAAGCTACTTTAAAATAATACTAATATTAATATAGCTATAGTAGCTTAGTCTTTATCTTTATTATTTTTAAAGATATAATTTAATAATTAATAATACTATAATAAGCATTTTAAGTATATAATAGAGTTTATAGTAGTATATTAAGTACTATAGAATACTATAATATACCTAAGGAAAAGGTTTTTATTAGTATACTAGGTACTATAGAGCAGTATAGTATGCATAGTCTAGAGTAAAAAGTTTTTTAGTTGCTTTATCTTATCTTTTAATAAAATACTATAATTAATAAGGTTATTAAGGTTATATAACCTTTTACTAGTATATATAGTCTTAAAATGCTATATAAACTTTTTTACCTAGTACTTTTTCTTTTTTATATAAGATATTATAAGCCCCTATAATAAGTATATTTAGTTGCCCCTTAAAAGACTTAATGCCATTTTACTCTTAAATTAAATAATAGAGAGATATTAAGTAATATACTGCAAATAAGCTTATAGAGTACATATTAGTAGAGTTTAATATATCTATATCCTATATAACATTAAATTAATACTTTAAAATATAGTAAGAAGATTAATTAATATCAATTACTAAATAAGCCTATATAGAAGATATTAAAGCTCTATAAAGCTATATTAAAGAGCTCTTTTTTTATAACATTCTTAAAGATAAGAATATCCTATGCTAACTATAGAAAGAGGGCTTTATAGTTACATTTATAGGCTTAAAGAGGATATAATAAGACCTTAATATATATTAATATTCTACTTCTAAGTAAAAAGCAGTACAGTTAACTAAATTGCATAAATTCTTTAAGAATAATACCCTACTAAGTATTAAGCTTTAAACATTTAGTTAAACCTATCTCTATACCTATATCTACTAGTAAGAACTATCTCTTAGTAGAGATACTATATATAAAGCCTTTTAAAGCTTTTTACCTATAAATATCTCTAATTAATAAAATACAATGCAGCATTACTAAATAGGATAGATAGCCTTAGGCCTTAACTTTATATAGTTAATTAATGCTTATAATAAGTTAAAGGCCTAGAGTATAGGTATATATACTTCTATTAATGCTTACTTATAGTATATTATATAGCTTTATATAGGTATATTAGCTAATATATTATATAGTATACTTAAGTAATATCTTTATATTATTAAAGGCTAAGGTTATATACCTCTTATAGTCTAATCTAATTGTAGTAATAAAACCCTCCTTATAGCTAATATATATTATTACCTTTTATAATTGCATAATACTATAGAAGGTAATATAAACTAATTTATCTAATTTAATAATTACTAGATATATAGTAAAAGTATATAAAATAAAAGAATTAAGAGCTAGTAGCATTAACTAAATGACAGTTAGGCAGGTTACTAGTATATACATAGCCCTATATAGCCCTATATACTTATATATACTAACTATAAATAGGCATTTTTTGCTAGAATTACTGCTAAAGGTAACTTTTTACTAGATTCTATTTTAGATTAAGTTACAATTCTATATCTCTATATGCTAATAATATATATAGAGCTTTCTAAGTTTATAATACTTTAGAATTTACACTATATATGTAAATAACCTACTAGGCTATATATTATTTCTAGTTAGCCTTAGGTCTTATACTATTAACTAGAGGCCTAAAAAGTAAAAGACTTTACTTTCCCTATTCCTTCTAATTAACTACAGATAATTATAAAGCTTTATAATAATAATTAGATTAATATTAATGTATATCTACTTAAAGATATAATTAAAGTATATAATAAGATTCTTAAGGGGAAAGTCTTTCCTACTAAAAGCCCTAATAGCCTAAAATACTCTATATACCTATTCCTATAAGGCTAATTAAGAGAGTATATGCTTAATAGGCATTAACTAGCTATTAAATTCCTTCTAATACCTATAAGAAAGATTAATTGCATATAGGATTATTTAACTACTTGTAATATTAATATTATAACCCTAAACTAAGAAGCAGTTAATATTAATAAGATTAACTTTATATAGCCTTATATAATATAAAAGAAGGCATTTTATATATATATTACTACTTAAACCTTTATAGTAATGCTATATTTTACTTAGAGTAAGCATTAGTTTTTATAGCCTTCTCCTCTACCTCTTTTATATAATTTATTTCTTCTATATTATTTAGAAATGCCTTAAATGTAGCTAAAGTAAAGCTCTTTATATTACTTTTATTTCTCTTCTCTTTTATAACTAACTCTTAAGGTATTTTAACATTAATCTTATCTTTTATGCCCTTTTTTTTCTTAGTAAGCTATATTACCTTCTTTTTTATTTCCTTTTTCTTCTTTATTTCCTTTTTCTACTTTAGCTTAATTATGCATTTAAAAGTGCTTTCTTCTACTTCTATTAATTCTACTTACTTAATATATCTCTTAGAAGAGTAAATAGTAGTATTCTCTTTTAAATTATTCTATTTATTAAAATAGAAAAATAAAAGATTAATAGAAATCTTAGCTCTTAAAAGGAGTAAAATATTTACCTTATTAAAGAAGTCCTTTAATTATACTATATTATATATATTATTATTAAAGTATTTAGGCTTATATAAGCTTATAGTAGTATTAAACTTAAAAATAAGCTTTTACCCTATTGCAGCTAGTAATACCTAGAAGCTTAATATAAGAAATATAACTATAGTAGTATGTAATAGGTATAAAGCAGTTAGTATAACCTTAATCTTACTCTTATAGCTAAAGGACCTAGTAGGAGGCCTATTATATTTTATAATAGCTATACTAGCAACTATATCCTTAACCCTAGATATAATATAAAACTTAATATATATTTTAATTATAATTAGGCTACTATAAGCTATTAATATAATGCTTCTTTACTAGCTTTTAATAGCTATATTATAGGCATTATTATATATTAAAGGGATTAATTAAGATTATTTAATTAGTATTATTATTAAAGTGCTTTATATAGAGACTACTAGGATAACTTATAGGCTATTAGTAAGGTTAATAACCTTACTAATAGTAAGTAACTAGCTATAAAATAAGTAGAAAATAGCATTTATAATATCATTTAGCCTTATATAAATATTACTATAGCATTTATTACTTTTTAAGTAATATTTAGTATACTCTATAAAGAAAGATAATATATATAATAAAATAATAAGTCTATATAGATTAAAATAGAGCCTTATAATTGCCTAAGTATACTTAAATACATTATAAGTAAAGGGCATTAACCTTACACTTAGTAATACTATACTATATAAATAAATTTAATAGAGTAATAAAAGGTTATCTATATATATATTTTAGCTTATAATGCATACGTAGGGTAAGTCTAGTAAGGAAAATCTCTCACTTCTGACTTTTGAGCCACTGAGCCCTATAGTCTTCCGTACAAACCTTAACAGAGGCCAGCTCGGCATGCTCAGAAGGGTAAGTGACAGGTATCGTGACGTAAATATCTCATACTCTTGGGAGCTAGTTGGTTATCAAAAGGCCCCGAAGAGTAATAAAAGGTCCTGATTACCCCGATGTTATGGCTACTGATCGACACTCGAACAAGATCTTTACTGGGATGTCGGCACTCTCGGATACCCTACGGGGTATTTCAACACCTGGCCCCCGTCCAACCTTTACCCTTCTTGCAGCCAAGCTTTGTCTTTCACAGCCCTACGAACCCGATTCTGTGGTTTCGGTTCCGATCTAACTTGTTTTCTATTCTTGTCTATTAATATTTTTATCTTCTGTTTCATTTCTCTTGTGTCTCCACATGACTCGACACGGAAGACGTATCAAGCGGTGCGGTACTTGCGTTGAGCGCAAGGTTAAATGCGGTATGTCAGTGTCGAGTGTTGAGCGGTTCGACAGAACTGACAATTGATAGATGAGCAGCAACCCTACTGTCAACGGTGTAAAAATGCAGGTCTTGCCTGCTCGGGTTATCACAGTCAACTAAAGTTTGTCGACGAGGGGACTCGGTTCACTTCGACCATTGCTTGTCCTTCTCAGTCTGTTTCGAAATCTGCGACATCACAATGCAGTCGGCTCACCAATGGCAGAGCTTCAACAAAATGCTCAAGGAATCCCAAGCCTCAAATCGTCAGCCTCGTACCGCAAAAGAATACTCTGTTCTTCCCCTACACATTATCAAAGCTCTCACCAGAAGACTTGCGCTGCGGGCCAGGACTGGGACCAGGAATACTTTCAGAACTACTGACGGGTCAGCACTCGGAACTACACCAATCATGCGTACAGGCATTGGCCGCGATGTACTTTGGAAGAACGAACCGGGATAGAAATGCCTGCGAACAAGGGCTACGGCTGTACTCTCATGCACTGACTCAGCTCCGGACGGACATCAGCAACTCAAATACCGAAATAGGTACCCTAATGAGCGTCATGTGTCTTTGTGTATACGAAAACGTGGTGTTTTCCCAACCGACTGCTTGGCTCCTTCATTATGATGGTCTCGGGAGACTGGTAAGTCCTTTCATGGTGGAACGTTGACCTTTTGCTCACCCGGACTCCTAGATGCAAGCGCGAGGCCCCAAACCATGGAGAACGCCAGCGGAAAGGCAAGTACTGCAAGCGGCACGGTACTACATTGTAAGTTCTTTTCACCTCGCGGAGTATTGGAGCAGTTACTGACTGGATGCAGACTCTCTCCGCTGGGCATCAACGCCGCCATTGTTTTCTCGACCAGCCGCAATGGGAGAGCACGAGATGCCTCCCGGAAGGTGAAGCCCCAGATAAGATCGATGTCCTGTACGACATCTTCGCCCAACCGCCTGGGATCATTGCAGATTACGATAACATACGGAAGGCGAGTGTGTCGGACCCTGTTGCAGTTGAAGTTTTGCGAAACAGAACGCAATCGCTCATCGATAAATTGCATGAGTGGTACCGCGACATGCCATGGGTGTGTACCACTGATCCAGTCATGAGAGAAAACAGCGGTATCCCTCTTCCGGACGACCCTATGGAATGTGTAGCTCTCGCAATCAGCTACGCCATGCTTTTATGTCTTGTCCAGCCTTGCGAATACCTGGGTATCTCACTATTTCCGAAGAGCAGTATGGAGACGACAAACAATATTGATCAGGACTCGAAAAACAAGTACTTGGCCCTAGAGATATGTCGCTTCGCAAACTGGGCACTTCGTGGTCAAGCTTCGGCGAGCTACGCCTTGCTGTTAGTGTATCCACTTCAGATAGCGTGGTTCTGCGTGCAGAACAGTGAGGAGGACCTCCGTAATGTTAGAGTCATAATGAACTCGGTTGTTGCGGACTCGTATGGTTTTGAGTTGGGGAGGATGAGGCATTGGGATGAGACTAGCTTGGACCAAGGCCGATATGGCTTTTTGTATTAATGATAATCATATCGATGAAGACATGAGAAAAATGCTACATGAAACATTCCGACGATGATACAAGGGAATGTTGTTGCGCATTGTACCGCTGAGCTGACATGGTGCTTGGTAATTGTCCGCTAGCCTGGCTCTAGCTCTGGGGTTGCGTTGATTGCTCAACCAACGCGCCTGAATATCTAAACGCCTTTGCCATATCGACGTCAATTGATTGGCTATGGGAAACATGAGATTTCAAAGCATGCGGCTCTGCTGATTACCCCCAAACAACATCGACGTATGTGGCTGTATCGCCAAACCTGACATGACCCCTGTAATGTCGTCAATCTGCTTCCCCCCTTTGCGTGGCGATGCACAGCTCAGCCCTAGGCTACACCACACCACAAAAGAGATCAACAAAGCAGGAGATCTCGTTCGCAAATATGGCAGGCTTAGCCCCCCCAGCCAAGGCAACTCCGTCGGAAACGGAGGTCCGCAACTGATTAACAAGCGTGTTTGACTGGTCTCATTCACCTCAAGATCCACTGATCCTACAAGGCTGATATGCAGCCTTGCTTACGCCCAGCTATCTTATACACATTTGGAAATCGCGCTTATGGCCCGAAACAGTCCAATGGAGCGCCCATGTCGATGTCAGCGTGCGTTTCCCCGCCCAATTTAATTTCACGGTCAATCCCTCTCTTTTCTGTTGATGTGGCGTTATCATAATAACTCTATTCCCTTCTTCCTAGATACGGGCGCGGTGTAGACGCTGAGTTACGAAGATGTCAGAAAAGAGACCCATTAAGCGGCTCGTGGTGTTGGTAGACGGAGTTGAAGCTCGGGAAACCAAGAGTGAGCAATGAGCATTTGCCTTGGCGTCGTCAAGGATCATTGCTGATTGATAACAGAAGAGACGAACCCTTCAACGATTCAGAGGATCAACCAATTGGTGCACGATGGGCTAGTCGAGTCAAACGGAGTTTCTGTTGCGCAGATACCCAAGTATTATGTTGCACCGAGCAGTGTTGTCAAGTTGAGCGACATGTTCCGATCACGGAGCACGACAAGTGATGACTCAACCAGCCTCATTAAGACCATCGTCAGGGATGTCTGCCTCACGCTTGAGCGGCCAGAAGATGAGCTCTGGTTATACGGTTCTGGACACGGAGCCTTCATCGCTCGCGCAGTTGCTGGCATCGTGCATCGAATGGGACTACCAACAACGCAAAGTTTCGATGATCTGTTTGATACAGCTCTTGGTCTGATCAAGGCCCAACTTGAAGACGATTTCAAGCGAGGCCCTGTGCTACTGCAGAAGATCAAAAGTGAAGCGCAAGATCCTCCTCGGATACCCTTTGTTGGTCTTTTCGACACCATCATTCATACCTCAAAGACATCCTACGACATCTCATTCAACCCTTCCATCGAAACTCTTCGCCATGCGCTGGCCGTCAATGAGAACAGGTCCAGCAAGACACCGGAGGTGGTCAACATTCCTGACGATGCGGACATGACACACCGGTCACTTACCCAAGCATGGTTCCTAGGTACACACGAAGATATGATCGGCGGAACGGCTCACGACGGCCTTTCACTCTACCCGCTGCAGTGGATGGTTCTGGAGAGTATCTACTCTGGCCTCCGTGTCAACAATATGGGCGACTCAAAAGCCAGCGATAATCCCATGGCTTTGATATTCCCTCAATACGCTGGCAACCTTCCGCCCTTGGATGGATCAGAAGAGATCGAATGGCGCCTTCAATACACTAATGGTCTTCGAATAAGCATGTTTGATCTCCAGAGTACACATGCAAAGAAATCGGCAGGCGGCGTGGAAACTCACTCCGTCAAGCTTGATACGGATTGCTACAAACATGCAGCAAGCCGGAAAGCCTTTGCTGCAGATGGAAGTTTGAAAGGATGGTGTGACGTTGGTAGGTAATCCGAGTTTGCCTATCTGTACCCAACTAACAAACATAGGACCGTATGGAAACATGATCCATCCCTCACTATTCTGCATTCTCGATAGATACCCCCGATACAACGACCTGAAGAATTTCCAACCCCTCAAGAAGCCAATCTCAGACTTTCAGGATTCCTACCTCGTTGCTACAGAAGATGGACTAGCTCCATGGCTTCAAGGGATGCAGCTCGAAGCAAGCGGCGTCAAAGCCTTTCGAATTCTAGTATGCGGCAAGACTGGCGTTGGCAAATCGACGTTGATAAACAAGGTCTTTGGTGTTGAGATGACGGATGAGTCTCTTTCATATGACCAGGGCGTTCATGACATCAACGTCGCATTTGAATCTCCCAAGCACCCCGGACTCTCGATTCATGACTCAAGGGGCTGGCAGGCCGGTAGTGATACTGAGCTTGAGCTGATTGCAAAATTCCTTCGACACCGAGCGTTCCAAGAGGACCCCGCCGAGGCTCTTCATGTTATTTGGTAAGTTGCTGTTCTTTGTTGCGGTGCAGTAAGCTAACGTGATTTTAGGTTCTGCGTTGACGCCGATGTTGCACGTATCGAAGAAGCCGACAAACGAACCTTTGCCACCATCGCCCAATACTCTCACCAAGTCCCCGTTTTCGTCGTCGGTACAAAGAAGGATAAACTCACTGGCTATCGAAAAATGCAATACTTGGAAGAACTCATGGAGAAGACAGACGACTACAGAGAAGCCAAGCGACTGGCTGAAGAGAAAGCCAATGCTGTTGCCGAGGAACAGTTCGTCGAGCTGAGGAACCAGCTCTCCCAGATTGAACACTACAAAGCTGACGGCTTCTGCTGTCTTTCAAAGAGTGAGTAGAATCCAGCCGTGAGTGGTATGAGCGGGCGCTGACTGTAGCAGATGACGACGCCGGTGTCAAAGATCTACTCTCACAAACCCTCGGCCTGATCGTCGACGAACGCGTACGTCTCTTCTGTGTTGCCGCTCAAGTCGTTGATGTTGAACAGAAGATCAACTCAGCGATAACGGAGTGTATGAGACTAGGAACCCATGCGATCCGCACTGCTGCTGTTCCCCTCCCCTGCACAGGCTTGGTCGGCACACCGACTGTCTCACGCCTCATCTGCGAGCATGTACTACAATGCTTCGGCTTTCCCAAAGCTGCGCCAGCAGAGATCGAGCAGATCATGTCGGATATCGTCATGAGTAACTTCAAGCAGTACCTACGGGTGTCTCTGTCGCAGTTTGCGGCAGTTAGTGCTATTTCAGTGGGTGTTGCGGTGCCGACTATGGGAATTGGTATCATTGTTGGTGCGGCGGGCTGTCTTTTGGGACTTCCTCCTACAGCGAGGATGTTGCTCAAGTGCTCATGCGACATGATTCTTATTCTTGAGCGGTCGTTTCGATATGATGGAAAATATGTTTCTATCAAGCAGATCGAAGATGCAGCGAAGTACTACTCGAAAACGACAATCATGACGTTCAATGGGAAGGAGAAGCGATTGCAGCAGCAAGTTCACGATGAGCTGGACCACCTCATTCCACTGAAGAAGGTCAACATTGGCTTCAAGTTCAACAAACTTAGATCATCTATCGAAGAGATTATCTATAGTAATCGGTTTAGTAGCCCTCCTGACTACACTTCCCTCTAAAGCCCCTCCAGCGTTGGTCTCAACTTATAGCCAGGAGGACCTTTTGAGATAGATGCTATGCCTACTATCTTAGAGCTGCCTGGCAATAAAGTAAACTGCTTATAGTTCTTAAAGTTAAATAATAAGTCTAATTAGTAATTACTTTTTAAGTTTAACTTAATTAAAATTAATATAAAAAAAGGATATATTTTAATAGCATTAAATACTTTAAAAATAACTTTATTAATTAATTTATTATTTATAAATAAACTTATTAAGCTTTATATTTAATTACTTAAGCTTAAAGGTAATATACTAGATAATATAAAATAAAACTTATTAGAAGTTTTACTATTAATAATAAAAAGTAAATTTAATTTATTTAAATTTAAATAGTTAAATAAGTTATTATTATAAAAGTTAAATTAAAAGTTAAAGATATTAAAGTAATAAATAAGTAAAAGTTTTAGTTTTTAAAGTTTAATTTTAATTAATATTAAAAATATTATAATATTAAATAATTATAAAATTATTCTTTTTATAAAGTATTTATATTTACTTATTCTATATACTCCTTATAATAGATATCTTGCCTTAACTTAGTTAGTTTCTTCTTATATTATAAAAGCTATTATTATTTCTTAAGGGAAGTACTAGCTATAGTTATTCTACTTAGTATAAAAATATATAACCTAGTATTAAGTAAGTTATAAATATACTTAAAGGAATCTATAGTATAAAATCTTATTTATAAATAATAAGTTAAGTATAATAAAACTTATATTAAATTAGCACTAAAGATAATATTAGATATTAATTTATAACTTTATTTTTAATCTTATAAATAGAATATAATAATATATTATAATTTCTTATTAGCTTTTATAATTTAGTATATATATAAAAAGCTTTTTATTTTATTTAAATTTAGTTTTATCTCTTTATTAAGGATTTTATAAGTAGCTTTATAAGTATTATTATAAAATTAGCTATTAGCCTTCTTACTATTACTAAGAGGTATAAAAGAAGGAATATCCTATAAGAAGCTAATACTAGTTTAGTATAGCTATAGGATATCTTTTATATAATCTTAATAAATTAAAATATAAATAATAATACTAAATAGTAATAAGCTATTATATCTTTTATTAAACTCTTATAAGAATAAGTATATTTATAGTACTTTTATAATGCTTTTAAGAGACTTTATTAGCTTACTACTAATAACCTTATACTTAAAAGTAGACTTATTATATAAATTTAAGCTAATAATAAGCTTAGTTTAGCCCCTTTAGTAAAGAGAAAAGTCTAACTTCTAAAGATCTATAGGTTAACTTATAAAAGTAATATACTTAATATATAATATCTTATATTAATTAGATAGTAGCTTTTAATAGATATTAAGTATAACTAGAATATCTACTACTTAATACATTGCTTTTCTCTATATAGGATATAAATAAGAGTTAAGTAATTATTATAATCTTTATAAGTAAAAATTAAAGTAACTATTTAGCTTAATATAGCTTTATTAAAAGTTACTTATAATTATTATAGCTTCTAATTATATACTTATAAATAAGTATATATTAAAAAAGAGTATATTAAATATAATACTAATTATATTAGTAAATATAGACTTTTTTATATTAATAGATTAAGTTTTTTATTTTAACTTAAACTCTATATTAATAGATTAATAAGTTAATAGAATTAACTTAATAAGTAATAGTTATTTCTATAATATTATTTATATATTATAATTAATATAATAAGATATTTTATTTAATATATATATTTTCTATTACTTAAGTAATAGAAAAGTAAGTATAAAAGTAATAAGCTTTATTTATAAAGTAGTTTAATTATTATAGTTAATATAGTAAATCTATCTATTAAAAGTAAATTAAAACTTTTATCCCTTTAAAAGAGAAGTAAAAAGATTAAATATAATATTATATAATATAAAAACTTAAAGGCTTATTAATATTATTAGTATAGAATTAATTAAAGTTAATATAAACTAAACTTTAAGTTTTTAATAGAACTAGATCTAGCTCACTTTCTTTAATATAAATAATAAAAATATAAAAGATTATAATTATAATAATATAAATAAAGAGCTAAATACTTTTAATAATTAAAAAGAGGTAATAATAAAAGATAATAGTACTTATAAAGTTATAGTTTATTCTTTTAATTTAATAAATAGTATTAAAATAAATATTATATAAAATATATTTAATCTTATAGCTAAAAGTGTAATTAAGTTAGGATTTTATATAATAATATTAAAGATACCTTTAATATTATACTTATTTCTAGATTATATTATATAAAACTTCTTTATTAAAGATTTAAGCTTAAGCTTTAATTAGTTAAAGTTTAAATCTAGAAGTACTTTAAAAGTAATTCTATTTAACTTCTTAAGCTAAAATGCTAATACTTTAATATGCTTATCCTAAAGTAAAACTACCTCTCTAAGTTATAGGTTAATATGCTTACTAACAGTCTATATATATAGAAACTGCCTAGAATCTAGCTACTAAGTTATAATAAGTAAAGTATTATAGCTAATATTAATATATATAGCTAAACTGCTATATATAGTAAAAGGTATACTTTATATATTAATATAAATATTATTATTTAGTAATAATAGTTAAAGATATTTAAGTTTATTAATCTATTTAAAGATATTTATAATAATACTAGCTTTAGCTTTTAAAGATTTCTTATTATATTTCTTATAATATAGTTTACTATATCTAATATAAAAAAGGGATTTCTTAAGTAATTAAAAAGAATATAAAATACTCTTTAAATATACTATAGCCTAGTTAATATCTAGATTCTAATAAGTTAGGTTTTTAAGGTTACTCTAGTTTATAGTATTTATAACTCTACAGCTATATCTATAGTAAATAGGTATAAGGTAATAAACTATATAGAATATAAAGCTATAAATAATAAAATACTAAAGAATAAGATTAAGATACTTTAACTTATAAGTAAGATTATCCTTTAAAATATCTATTATAACCTTAATAGCTATAAGGGCTTATAATAAAGCATTATAGTTAATTATATTAAGTGCTATTAAGCGCTAGCTTAAAGAGGTAAAGATTAAGTAGATCTTATTAAGTCTAATACCTTTTCTACTAGAGGTTAAGCCTTATTTCTCTTTATATTTATTCCTTTAGTATAATTCCTATTATATTATAATACTTATACTAGCTTTTATAGCTAAGATATTAATTTCTATTAATATAGTAATAGGGTTTAATATAATATATTAAAAGAAAAAATGCTTTCTACTATATTATAAGTCTATTAAAGTTATACTTATTTATAGCATATTAGTAGTAACTTCTTAACTAGTAATTAATAATATACTTAATTTTATTAAATAATTCTATTTAGCTGCTAGTCTAGTTAGCTTAATTATAACCCTCTATTTTAATATAGCATTTAATAGTATTAATACTAGATCTACTTAAAATAGCTACTTAAGAAATTAAAGTATTTTAATTAAACCTAATAAGATCTTTAGCTTATTAAATATTATATATTAAATAAACCCTACTTTTAGCTTTATAAATAGAAATAATAAAATATACCTTATATACTAGCTAAGCTAAAAGTAGTAAGTATATTAAGAAGATTATTAGTAGTTATAGAGATTAAAATGCCTATATATAATACTTTAAGTTTTATTAGTAAAAAGTAGCCTTAAGGTTTTAGATTATATTTAAATAAAAACTAGCTTATTTATGCTTTATTTAATAAGTTTAAAGTCTTTTAGTTTATATCTTAAAAGTAATATAATACTTATATTAAAAGAAAGGTATTATTAAATAATAAAGATAAACCTTTATATTTATCTCTTATAAATAATAGATAGCAGGAAGCTGCCTTTTAAATAAATATTACTATCTTACTAGCTAAAATGGTATTACTAAGGTAAGGCTTAAAAAAAAAGCATATTAAAGTAGATATTATTAAAGTCCTTTTAAGAGTATAGGGCTTTAAAGCTAGCTAAATTAAGGTTATTAATAGAAATACTAAAGATAATATTATTTAAGCTTTAAGTAGTAGTAATATAACTACCTTAAATGTAAGAGTCTTTAGTAATTAAGTAATTTATTTTTAATAAATGCTATATATTATAATAAGATAAGGATATCTTCTATTTCCTAGAATAAGAGTATAAAGATTAAAATAGCTATTATTTATATACTACCTATTAATCTACTTAGAGCTATTAATTTTAATCTTAAAGCATTTATTTAACTTTTTAAAGAATAAGAAATATACTTTAGTAGCCTAAGAATTACCTTTAGTTCTAGTACTAATAGATCTTTATTTATATTAACTTTTTATATAAAGTATTTAAGCTAGCTTAAGTATTAAGTATATAGAAAGTATTTATATTAATAACCTTAATAGTAAATGCTATCTTCTATTTAATATTAAACTTATAAAAAACCTTAAATCTGGTTTAATATATTCTATTTTTTTTACTTATTTTAAGTAGTATAGCTTTAAATACCTAGTTTTACTAAGACTTTTACTCTTATTACTTTAAAAGTAGTAATATTTACTAATAACTTTAAAAGTAAGAATTATAAATAAGTTTATAAGTAATCTTAATATTATTAAATATAATAAGAAATTACCTAAATGCCTTATTATAAGTATAATCTTAGCTATTTTACTTAATAGTTATTAAGCTTAAATATAAAGTAACTATTAAAGTTATAGCTATTAAATGTATTTTAATAAGATTAATAGGCTAATATATATAAGAAATCTTACTTTTTATTAAAGTTTAGATATAACCTATTATTTAAGTTAAAGTTATTATTAAGTATCTAGCCTCTAGTTAATTTAATAAAGTCTTTTATATCTATTAGTTTAATAATAAAAGCCTCTTAGCTAAAAGGATTATTAAGATTTAAGTTATTAAATTATAATACTTTTTTTAGCATTAGATTAATTTAGTATATAAATATAAAGGTTTTTATTATTAGGTATAAATCTTCTTATAATAAAGTTAAAGGTTTTTCTAGCTATAAGAGAGAGATTATTAATTTAAGTTAAAAGTATACTTAAACCCTTTATTATAATTAGCATAAAAGTAATAGAAATAGTTAGAATCTAGCTTATAATAGGTAAAGCTTTTATTAATATTTTAGGCAAGGAAAGTTTAAAAGAAAGGCATTATTAAATAATAGAGATAAACCTTTATATTTATCTCTTATAAATAATAAATAGCAGAAAGCTATCTCTTAAATAAATATTACTATCTTACTAGCTAAAATAGTATTACTAAGGTAAAGCTTAAAAAAAAAAAAGTATATTAAAGTAGATATTATTAGAATCCTTTTAAGAGTATAAGGCTTTAAAGCTAGCTAAGTTAAGGTTATTAATAGGAATACTAAAGATAATATTATTTAAACTTTAAGTAATAGTAATATAATTACCTTAAATATAAGAGTTTTTAGTAATTAAATAATCTATTTCTAATAAATACTATATATTATAATAAGGTAAAGATATTTTCTATTTTCTAAGATAAAAGTATAAAAATTAAAATAGCTATTATTTATATACTGCTTATTAGTCTACTTAGGGTTATTAATTCTAATCTTAAAGCACTTATTTAACTTTTTAAAAGGCAAGGAATATACTTTAGTAGCCTAAGAATTACCTTTAGTTTTAGTACTAATAAATCTCTATTTATATTAACTTTTTATATAAAGTATTTAAGCTAGCTTAAGTATTAAGTATATAAAAAGTACTTATATTAGTAATCTTAATAGTAAATACTATTTTCTATTTAATACTTAATTTATAAAAAACCTTAAATTTAGTTTAATATACTTTATTTTCTTTACTTATTTTAAGTAATATAGCTTTAAATATCTAGTTTTATTAAAACTTTTACTTTTACTGCTTTAAAGGTAATAATATTTATTAATAACTTTAAAAGTAAGAATTATAAATAAGTTTATAAGCAGTCTTAATATTATTAAATATAATAAGAAATTACCTAAGTGCTTTATTATAAGTATAATCTTAGCTATTCTGCTTAATAGTTATTAAGCTTAAGTATAAAGTAACTATTAAGGCTATAGCTATTAAATATATTTTAATAAGATTAATAGGCTAATATATATAGAAGATTTTACTTCTTGCTAGAGTTTAGGTATAACCTATTATTTAAGCTAGGATTATTATTAAATATCTAGCCTCTAGTTAATTTAATAAAGTCTCTTATATCTATTAGTTTAGTAATAAAAGCCTCTTAGCTAAAGGGATTATTAAGGTCTAAGTTACTAGATTATAATACTTTTTTTAGCATTAAATTAATCTAGTATATAAATATAAAAGTTTCTATTATTAGGTGTAAGTCTTCTTATAATAAAGTTAAAGGTTTCCCTAGCTGTAAGGGAGAGATTATTAATCTAGGTTAAAAGTGTACTTAAACCCTTTGTTGTGGTTAGCGTGGAAGTGGCGGAGATGGTTAGAATCCAGCTTGTAATAGATAAAGCTTTTGTCGACGTTTTGGGCGAGGAAAGTTTTGACGTGGTAGAGTCACGAGTGGCATAGGTAGTATTCAACTCTGATGCGGACTCTGAAGCTGTAAGAGAACTCGACTTCGATGCTGTATGAGATCGACCCTAGAGCTATAGAGGTTGTTTAATCTAATGTCAGAGATGATTCCAATGTCGATCTCGAGGTTGACGTCCGAGACTCCGAGCTGGCTGGCTGGGTGCCAGACGACATGGCCAACCCTGGGTTCACCATAGAAGACCTGGAAGCGCTGAGCGAGGAATTGCCAGTGCTTTTCTTGGTCTCAGTAGACAGACAGATGTCGTGGGCTCGGTGGAGGTCGCTGAATTCGAGGTATGGCCTTGGCTGGATAATGTAACCTCGGAAGTAGATGCCTGTCGATTGTACTAGGCTTCGCTTGAGCTGATCCGTAAGAGACAATGCTGCTCGTCGTTTGCTGCACCAGAATGGAAGCCTTGCAGTCTGTCTTGGCCGTGTCAAGATCACCGAGGCCAATAGCATCCGACTTGAGCATCTGATCGACCAAGATCTGGGCCGGGCTCTCTGCAACATTGAACTTGACCCTGAGTGTTGCCAACGTAGACATGCCATAAATAGGGCGCGAATCCGCTACACTTTGAAAAGAATTAGTGTTGAGAAACAGCTGGTGGCTTCAGCAAACAAGGTTACAAAAATGCTTTGTTTGTATACGACTGCTGCCTGATCCCGCAAGAGGGGTCGCAAACAGCCCTCTCAGGCTTCCAGTGTTGCACAAAACTTCCCCTCCCTCCATCACCGTTTAGCCTCCCTATTAACGGGCATAAAAAGCACGAGATTCAGCCCGTCAAAGTATCTGTGACCAATGAACAGATCTAAATTTCTACCAATCTTGCGCATTTACGCAGGGCTTACCTTCGCCAATCAACCACTGGTCACAAACATAGCGACATGGATGACAATCCCTTGTATCCCCTTTGAGCGCATTTGCGCAATCAAAAGATTCTAGGTAGCGACATGGGCCTTTGCCAGTAACTCGGAGCGCCCAAGGCAGAATCAGGACTCTATGTCACTTCAGGGGTCATGGACCCAACAGCAAGTGCTGAATGTCACACTCAATCTCTTGTCTGCGTGGAGCAACAAGGCGAGTGAATATCTTCAAAGAACATTGAGCTAACCTCTCACGATTTCAAGACCTAGACATCACAATGTACGATCCTACCAACCTCGCGAAACGGGCTCGTGCTTAGCCGTTTACTTGGACCTGAGCTACTCTTGTGCTGGCGATCCCCGAGCCGAGGGCTGTTGGGATTACCACCTTGGCCCGCCGCAACGAAGGTGAGGAACCAACTGTTGCCCTGTGTCCAACAATGCGCCAGGGACCTCTAGACTACTGATTGTCGACGAACAACGCTGCTACAGACTGAGTTGTCTTACAGCCTTGTTTTGATCGAAACCCGAGTCACTCAAGACACGGACAACGAGTTCGATTTGCCGCTTCCTACAAATCTAAGGGGCCCTTCAAGGTGCGGCAAGAAGTCGCATCCAACGTTATTGAAGAGAGTTATTATATCATTCCGTCCCTACTCGAATTAGTCCTACTGGGTGTCTCCAGGAGTACAGACGTATGGATCAGCGATCTTGGCAATACAGCCCCCTTTCCTCCAACTACATCCCAAGATTCGGTGATCTTGTTCGACTTGGACCGCTAAAGATAGTTTCTTCAATAAACTCACTCTCCCTATGCTCTGTCATCGAAGGATTTTACTCCTGAATCCTGGTTCGAACCCACTCAAGCTTCCTGTCGTTTCCTGATGACCTCAACATCTGTGCGCTGACAGAGAATTTGCTGATTCTAGCCATGATCAACAATTAATACCCACCGCGTCGTAAAAGGAGCCACACATCGGGAAGTTTACGGCTTCAGTGTCGGGAAGCTGCTGACCCCGAGATGCCTGAAATGTGTGAAACGTCAAAAGGAAGATTACTGTTACTCATGTCAGGATTTAGTTTAGTTAGTTCGGTACGAGTTATACGGGCCCACTTCAACCGTCGCGGAAAAAAAAGTGGAGCTCGTAAAACGTCCGAAAGAGGAAATCGTCTCTTACGAGGGAGCGAGCATGCGCAGAACTCGATGAGACAGGGGTTCTTCAGGACGAGATGGCCTGGCTACATAAGATATTACGCGCTGACGGAATATGACTCGACATTTTTACGTTGGTTTGTGTCCTATCTTATTCTTATCTTTAACTTTGTTGACTCCGTTCCATTGCAATTGTAACGTTTCTTTCTCAGTCTATCCTTCATCAACTCTTTTCTAGCAAGCGAGCGCATACAGTTGTTGACTGCTTGGCATAGACACCCCGATCTCCGTGGTTGCTGCGGTGGAAATCCGTCTTAAAACAGTAACGACCTCAATTTTCTCCTTCAATGCTGGACTTGACTGCTGTGCTAATACCTTTCTGTCGACAGACCACTACGTTACCCCCCTTCCTCCATCATGGCCGTCGACGCCAAACCCCCTAACAACGCCGAACACCATGACGAGAAATCCCCCACCACGACCCAAGATACCCAAAGACCCCAACGAACACCAAAAGTTGCCGACTACATACGAGTCTTCAGTTACGCTACAAAATGGGACTTCTTCATCTACGCCCTTGCCTCCTTCGCATCTATTGGCGCTGGAATTACCATGCCGCTCATGAACATCATCTTTGGCCAGCTTGTCAATCAATTCACAGACTACTTCAGAAACACGTCTAGTTTTCCGACCGATAAGTTTCAATCTATCTTGAACCAACAAGCGCTTTACATCATGGCTCTGTTCTTGGGTCGATGGGGCCTCAACACCATCAACAAATACTGCTTCCGAATGATTGGTATCCGACTATCGTCTGCTATTCGTCTTCATTACCTTCAATCTCTCTTTTCCCAGTCCATTCACGTCATCGACTCCATGCCTGCCGGTGCACCTGCTACTGCCATCACTGCGACGTCTAATACCCTTCAAGTCGGAATCTCAGAACGACTGGGCACGTTCTTGGAGTTCAACGGTACCATCTGGGCAGCTATCATTGTCGCGTTCGTTTGGAGTTGGGACATCACCTTGGTCACTGCATCTTTGATCCTTTACATGATGGTCATCCTGTCCATCTCTATGCCAATTCTCGTCAAGGGTCAGACCGCGACTGGACAGGCGGACGCTCAAGGTACCGCTATTGCTAGCGAAGCTCTCCAAGGGATCCGGCTCGTCACTGCTTGTGGCGCTCAATCCCGAGTGATGGCTAGATACAGAGTCTGGGTCGAGAAGGCTATCGAGGAAGGTCAAAAGATGGCGCCCTTCATGGGTCTTCATCTCGGCATGATTGTACGTCCCCATATGCCCGTTGGACATCTGAGACTAACAACTTTCTAGTTCTTTGGAGTCTTCGGCACTTTCGGTCTTGCCTTCTGGTATGGAACGCGACGATACATCTCCGGCGCCATCGACAGCCCTGGTGTCATTGTCATTGTCCTCATGTCCGTCATGTTGATCCTCACCTCCCTCGAACGTATCGCTACTCCTCTCATGGCTGTTAGTAAAGCCATGGTTGCTGCATGCGAGTTCTTCACGGTCATCGATGCTCCGATCCCCTTCTATGGCTCCCTCAAGCCCGACATTACCTCTTGCGACATTGTCTTCGACGACGTGACCTTCGAGTATCCCAGCCGTCCTGGAGTCCGTATTCTGGACGGAATCAGCTTCTCAATTCACTCTGGACAGAATACAGCGATAGTTGGCCCTTCAGGCTCAGGGAAGAGCACCATTGTTGGCTTGCTTGAGCGCTGGTACTCACTGAAGGAACACCACGTCTTGCCTCAAGTCGTTGAACCCAAAACTCAAAAGAAGGCCGGCGAGGAACCTAATGAGCAGTGTGAGGAAGAGGCTCCTGTAGTCAACCCTACTTTGGCAGGCTCGGTTTCCATCGGCGGGAACAACCTCGAAGACCTTGATCTCAAATGGTGGCGTTCACATATCGGTCTGGTGCAACAGGAACCCTTTCTCTTCAATGATACAATCTTCAACAACGTCGCGCATGGTCTTATTGGCTCTGAATGGCAAGATCAGCCTGAAGAAAAGAAACGCCAGATGGTTCGAGATGCCTGCCAAGAATCCTATGCAGATGAGTTCATCAACCGCCTTCCTGATGTAAGCCTCTCAATCCCCTCACCTTCTCAGCTATTCCCATTCTAACCGATTGATACAGGGCTACGACACGCGTGTCGGTGACGGCGGCGCAAAGCTGTCCGGCGGCCAGAAACAACGCCTAGCGATCGCGAGAAGCATCATCAAGAAGCCCAACATCATCATCCTCGACGAAGCCACCAGCGCCATTGATGCGAAGAGCGAGAAGATCGTCCAAGCTGCTCTCGATAGGGCCACGCAAAACCGCACAACCATCACCATCGCACATCGTCTATCTACCATCAAGATGGCCGACAACATCATCGTGCTGCAGAGCGGGAAAGCGGTCGAGCAAGGCACTCATGCGGATCTCATGACAAGGGCTCATGGAGTTTATGCCTCTCTTGTCAGAGCGCAGGCTCTCAAGGTTGCTGATGATCAGGAAGAGAAGGGCGCTCTCGTATCAGATGACGAGTCGCACATACACCACCCCGATGCCAAGCTGGCTGATACCACCACGGCTTTTACCCAAGAAGAAGCCCCCAAGAAGCCTCGTGGTCTCTTCAACAGTTTCGGAAAGTTACTGTACGAACGAAGACAGAAGTGGCCTAACTTCCTCGGTATCCTCCTTTCATCTATGGCTGTCGCAGCTGGTACTCCCATCCAAGCTTGGCTCTTCGCGAAAGCCCTCGGGATCTTCCTTCTACAGGGCAGTGACTTGAAGAGTGAGAGCCAGTTCTGGGGCTTCATGTGGTTCGCCCTTGCTGGAGGCGTTGGTCTTGCGTATCTTTGTGAGGGCTGGATCGGGTTACGCGTTCAATACTACGTCAGCGGAGTGTACAAGTCCCAATACCTCAACGACATGCTCTATCAGAAACTTTCCTTCTTTGATCAGGAAGATAACTCCCATGGATCTCTGAGCTCTCGCGTTTCGAGTGATGCAAAACAGTTGGAGGAACTTCTTGGCATCAACCTCGCACTCATGCTCTCCGCCATCTTCAACATCACTGGTTGTGTCATCATCTCACTCGTCTTCGGTTGGAAGCTAGGGTTGATCTCTATGTCTGTCGCTCTACCACTCATGATTGCTGGTGGATGCTGGAAGTACAAGCATGAGGTTCACTTCGACAAGATGAACGCGGCGGTCTTCCAAGAAAGCTCCGCATTTGCGACCGAAGCCATTGAGGCCATCAGAACTGTGTCATCATTTACAATGGAGGACTCTATCAACAGTCGATACCGCGATCTCCTGGATGGGCATGTGAAAGCGGCCAACCGAAAGGCTCAGTGGACCTCAGCGATCTTTGGCTTTGCAGACAGTGTCGGCCTCGGATGTCAGGCTTTGCTGTTCTGGTACGGCGGCGGTCTCCTCATCAGCGGAGAATACTCAATGGAAGCGTTTTTTGTCTGCTTCATGGCTGTCATCCAGGGAGCTGAAGCCGGCAGTCAAGGATTTGGACTGGCACCAAGCGCTGCCCAAGTGACTGCTTCCGCGAACCGTATTCTCGACGTGCGGCAATCTGTTCATCCAGATCGACAAACACATGGCAAGCATGGCGAGGGTATCAAGGACACTGATGGCGGAGTCAAGATTGAGCTGCGCGATGTCTCCTTCAGATACCCCACGAGAGACGTTCCCGTCTTTGACAGGCTGAACCTTACCATTGAGAAGGGCCAGTATGCCGCTTTTGTCGGAGCATCAGGTTGTGGTAAGACAACCGTTATCTCGCTCCTCGAACGCTTCTATGACTTGGAACATGGTAATGGTGCAATCCTGTGCAATGGCCAAGACATCAAGGATACGAATGTCTACGATTACCGTCAAGTTCTGTCTCTCGTATCTCAAGAACCCGCCATGTTCAGAGGCTCCATACGCGATAACATTCTCTTCGGAATTGACAATCCCGAGTCTGTGACCGACGACAGGATCCACCAAGTCTGTCGCGATGCCTTCATCCACGACTTCATCGTCTCACTTCCGGAAGGCTATAACACGGACATGGGTCACAAAGGTGTATCCATGTCTGGTGGGCAGAAGCAACGAATTGCGATCGCCCGCGCCTTGATCCGAGACCCGAAGATCCTTCTTCTGGATGAAGCGACTTCAGCTCTTGACTCGGAGTCTGAGAAGGTTGTTGCGGCTGCGATCGACACAGCTCGCAGCGGACGAACTGTCATTTCTGTAGCTCATCGACTCTCGACGATTCAGAATGCAGATGTCATCTTTGTGTTTGATGACGGAAAGGTCATTGAGAAGGGCTCACATACTGAACTCATCAACAAACAAGGCATCTACTGGGAAATGGTGCAGAACCAAGCTCTGGACCAATAACCTTCTGTCACCTTCTCTTCTTGTTCTCTGCTTCACCTGCTGTCTTTATTATTAGTCTTTTGTAAATTTTCCCTTCTCAGATACAGCGTGCTGTTCTTGTTTTTTCTTTTCCCACTAGATTTCGCTTGCATGATCATTGCCTTCGCAAAATCGAAGCATCTTGCAACCATAGCTTGAAGGACCAGATGTTCATAGTATACATAGTTTATACAAGTCTCTCCACTAACTACAACACAGGAGGCCAACCTCTCGTTCCTCATCATTCGCTTGAATTTGCTCTCATTCCACCAACTCAGGCCAGAGGGTAATTATGTCTCCCAGTAACGGCCTGCCAGCTGCCGAAGGCGGTCTTCTCTTCCACTCAATAGCATCAAGCTCTCCTTTCACTACCGCTGTCTCCTCGACAAGCTGCCACTCCCCTGTAGTCTCGTCCTTATCCAGATAGCAGAAAATAACCCGGTCACCTCCTTCTTCGAACAGATACTCCCTGCGCAGTAATCTGTGCCATTGCTCTATGGGCGTACCTTCAGATGCATTTATCCTCTCCACGACCTTATTCCTGTGAGATAGTAGGTACAGCGAGCGGGCATTCCAGATCCCGTCTTGACCAGGGTAGTCTTTTAGCAACCATGTAGCTTCATCGCGAAGGAGCGCGTCGCGACAGAATAATGCGATGAGAAAGAGATGCGATGCCATGTTGCATTGTAAAGAAAGCTGCTGCGCCGGGTTCCTCAAACCCCGCTTCGCAATTCGGATACTGATCTCGGCTAGGGAGAGGTACTCGCGAAATAGGGGAGTCTTGGCTTGGATGGGTTCAACATCGTAGAAATGCGTGAGATCATCGAAGGTGCATGTGCCGAGATAATGCAAGCGAAGATGAACAGCTCTGATGTAGTCCGTTGATTTCGCATCTGACATAATTGCACGGTTGAAGAGAGGCATGAATGCAGCTTCGAGGGCCCTTAGTTCCTTCGTAGAGGCTTCACAGATTTCTTTGATACGTGGATCAGCCGTGATTTCCCTCCAAACTCTGGAAATGATATCAGGATCCGATGAGACCAAAACACCAGTATTCTGGACCGCCTCCATGAGGAGAGGAACCACCGCAAGTTTGGCATTCCGGCCAGTAAGCCAATATTTCTCAAAGTCATCCAGGTTGTCAAGAACAGGCGGTAGCTCTTCAGTCGGTAGGTAATCTCGAGGAATCTGGTTTACCATGGACATGAAAGACTCGACCGTATGTTTCTTGGCGCGTAGACCTTTAGTGAAGTTCGGTACAGCGGGGCTACGGCCGATGTTCCCGCGTAGTATGAGTCTTGTTTGTGGGAGCAGTTGGGAAAAGATATCTGCGACCACGGCGATGAGCGGCTTTGGATTCGGGGCGATGGATTTCATCAAGGAAGAATCTTCATCAGTCAAGAGCGCAAGCAACATTGCCAACCCATGGTTGATGTGATCCAGCGCAGCTTTCCTGTTTCCTCGCAATGTCTCGAAACATAGAAATAGAACTGAAAGGAATACGGCGTCGTGTATCGAGACTTGTTGGCTCTGTAGCTTGAGCGCATGGCAGTAGTGCGATACTGCGTTCAAATAGTCCGGATCCTCCTGCGCGGCTTCATTATCCGCCGATAACAACGAACCAAGTGAATCATATTCCAACTTGGCGAGCCATTTGCTCAATGCGCCGATTGCTATCGCGGCATGCCGTACAATGTCGTTGGTGCGTGCAACTTGGGGTAACGTCACGGACCATAAGTCGCTGTTGAACCCAGCGGAGATCCAAGGGCTCTGCACAACTTGTATAAACTCATCAAAATAAAAACCACTTTGAGCGTCCTTGAAGTCCAGGGAGTCTTGAACAAGATGAAGCTGCGTCTTCAAGGGAGCTGTCCAGGTGACACGTTTCGAATCCCATTGAAACTGGCCAGGCCCCTTATTCCGCTTTCTGTCCGGGATGGCGTAACCTTCACATTGTCGGTTATTTCTCACACAATTTCGACAATGAGGCTTTGCCTCGTCACATTTGACATGACGCTTTTTGCAGGTGACACAGCCTGTTCTGACTTTGCTTGCACTCGTGCGAGTCAGCTTTGGCTTGCTGGATCTAGATCAATTGTCAGCTTGTGAGTACAATCAATAGAGTTGGCAACAATATTTTTACGTGGTAGTAAGCTCAAAAGATATAGGCAGTTGATCTGTCTGGAGGTCCATGGCCGTATGGTGGAGAGATGAGATGCATTGAAGTTAGCTATGCTGATGTTGAACTAAACCACTGTGCCAAAGACCTACAAAATGTAAGGTCCCTACACTAGGGGCCTAAGGCAACAGGGCTTATATTTTCTGTACAACAGCTGACATGTTGCTATTGCATTTCGCGGGGTCCGGCTAAAGCCCGAAGCGCGCCGAATATTATTCCGCGATGCCGTTTGATGTTGGTTGTTTACTTTTTGTCGTCATGAATGCTTGGCATTTCTAGTACCGAAATATTGTGCTTTTGCGTCATTTCAATAAGGAGACGCAGGTATACGCAGCTTAAGAAACTCAGAAACTCAATTCAGCCATCAAGTCCCCTTAAACTGTAGACGGCTGAGCAATATCGCGAAAGGGATACTGGGTCCACAAACTGCATGTAGTGGTTTGCGTGCAAATAATCAGGCAAACCTCAACCAATAGAGCTTATATGACAATCCTGATACCATTCTTTAAGAAGCACAGTCTCATTTTCTCAATCGGATGATATATCTCTTCAAGGATAGAGTTGAACATAGCCATACACCTACAAGATAGGGCCCTACCTTCGGCCAGCTTCAACACTCAATCACGGCTATTTTCTTCTGAGACATCTACACTATGAAATCCGAAAACACTAGCTTCACTACAAGTGACGTTATCGCTACGTTTACTAGCAGCTCTGAGATGAAGAGAAGTAAGAAGAAACTCCCTGTCGTTGCTTGACAGGCTTTCAATAACTGACTTCTGAGGGACTACGAAGTAGCCGTACTTCTGTATATGGCTCATATGACTCGAACTTATGTATCTAGCACAGCTGCTCAGCGGCCATAAAAATCGGGATTAAAATGAAGCGAAGCTGGCTGGGTGGCTCACAGGCGTCTTTCTGAATATGTTTGGAAGGAATTCGTCACAAGCAAAACTGTACATCTGTTTATGCTGGGGAAAGGGACAAATAAGAACAATGCCGTTAGCCATGATCTACCAAGTTTTGTTGGCAGTATTTTCTGTCGCTCACGAGATATCCATGACAACATGATCAGTCGCCTTCGAGTGGTGTCGTCGCAATCGCCGTCGTCATGAGAAGATGAAAGTTCAGAACAGCTTCAAGATGAGCCAGAAGAATTACCACGTGCGAATAGAGTTCACAAGTGAGAACATAATCTCGTCCCGTATTATAAATTCTTTTGAGCACGCTGTGTATCTAGCACCAAAGGCAGTGCTCCGGGGGCCGCGGGTTGAAGAGTTGCAGAAAGTTTCGGGTAATGGCGAAGTCTAACACCCAGGCAAGGGTCCCTATGGTTAAAAAAACATGCCCAACTCTTTAAGTTCTGACCATATTATTACTCCACAGATTATAGGCAAATACTGTGACCGACAGCTGTTTTCGGGCTCCGCGGGGAGGGGTTATTCGTCACGATGCGTATCAATCGTACTGAGCAAGGGCCTACCCTATTCTGTCTGGGTTCTTGGAAATGACGCAAAAGCTGCCAGTCTGGACAAGATTGATTGGATCTCCCAAGTGAGTTGAGTTGTCAAATTGCTTAGCTTTAGCATTGAATTCTGAATGTTACGATATATCTTTTCGAATAAACGTTGGGATGACATGCTCAATAGCGTTTCGCAGGTGCATGCTTCGTGGCTGTGAGCCGGTTTTTCACGGCTGATGTGATTATGGTACGTAGTGGATTTCCCGCATCCTTCGGGCGCTTAGCTCCAGACTCTACCCTGTTTTGCATTGAATCCTCCGGCTATCAGATTGGTAGCGAATGGTGATCATTCTTTTAGCATCAAATCCTTCTGTTTGGTTTGGGGGCTAAAGTGAATGGCAGCGGAAATCCGAAAATTGACGGCCTGGACAGTGGCGTAGTTGGCCGGGTTAAATATAATCGGATCGACGCAGTTACTGATTGAGGAAGTCCCCGACATGACACGACACGTGCAAAGTCGAATCACAAATTCACAATTACAATCAACAGAAATGGCCTTCACTTCCAAGGAAATAGGGCTGAAGAGGGTGGCAGAGTCGAGCGAGCCAAGGCAGAATGACTGCTCTTCTAGACTTTTCCTCCCTTTGAAGATCACAACACATGCCAATCAGAAGCAGGACATGAGCCTGGACCAAGCCCCTCCAAATTTAACACGCGACTAGCCCGCTTGTTTTCCCTGCACAGGGGCGCACAGATCAGCAGCATTCACTCCACATTGATTGGCGATAAATGGGGCTGTGTGTTTCACTGGCTGGCCCGTAAAACGACACATGCAGCGCTGGATGTTTGGATGCACAGGACTACAAACAGTTGTGAGTGACTGTGCCTCGTATTACCTACCAACAATCAATTCGGCGTATTCCCCTTACGGCCACTGATTGTTGGCTGCAGATACCCTAAAAATCATGATGTTTTCGTCGCTCCTTTGCGGCGATTTGAGATGTCATGATGTACACAATCTGGCAAAGCTGTCCACAACAACAGCTGTGAAGGAGCGGTAGGCGATGGCATTTTGCATTCTGAACCGTGTTACCGAGCCCCTTTGCCCCTTACAGCTAGGCTTTTGAGGAAATTAAAGGCGAGGGCCAATCAAATCGATTACCGTTAGCGAACCCAGCCCTGGAATGCCCCTGTGTTTTGGGGATCCATCTTCTGAAATCTGTGAAATCTGACACATGGGTCTTGACGTCCACTTCGAACATCGAATTTCTATGTGCAACTAGTCGGTCAATCACTGAATCTGACCGCCATTGTCGTCACCATGTTGCACTTCCAGATTGCGGTGATGATTGCAATTTATGGGAAATGCAAACTGTCTCTCTCGAACTCTATGTCCGGGCTAGATTGACGCCGTCCAGCACCATCTTCGTCTTGACGCTGGCAACGGCACCCTCAACCCGTTCTAGTACGTGCCGAAGATCCGGGGCCAGCCGCCCCAAAAAGCCAGAGTCACACGAGTCATCTCCTTTTCAGTGCCCCGTTATAACTATTCTGATCACCGACGGGTGCCCTGATTGGAACCAGACACATGCGAAATGTCAGCGCTGACCCCCCAAAGGACAAAAGGGTTGAGGCTGAGGCTCCCTCCACATCCAGTAAAGGTACAGGCAGTTTAGGCAGTGAGAAAACCCCTTAATAACGGTCTTGCCCGTGGTCCCAGCTGGGCGCACTCTGTTTCAAGCCTTTGCCTTTGCTGTTGTGACTTTTTGCCATGCGATGCTTTTCTGTAAAAACAGACTTTTTTCTATGAGAGCTTATTTGGAGGCTCAATAACGTGGCATCTTTTTTTTTTTTTGTAGCGTGTGTTTCTTCTTCTTCTTCTTCCTCTCTTTTTTTTTAGACAAATCATCCATCCAATGATGCAGAATACGACACCGTCTCAAGCGGCCTTGGCGCTCGCACGCGCTCTCCTAAAACGAGTACCCAACCGCCAATTCTTCTTCACCTTCACAGCCCTCGCAGTTTGGGGCGCCAAGATAATACATATCTACGCACACATCAACGCCGTGCACCAGAATCTATTACATCGATGGGGCTATTCTTTCGTTACACAAGATGTCGTCGTCCTCACCCTCATTCGACTTCTCCTTGACCAATGGTCCACGGGCCTACCCACGCGGTCGCAAATCGCCGTGCTCGTCTTCACTGCGCTATTCATGTTCATCAACGCGTTGCTCAGCGTCGTTTCGATATCCTTCTACCTCGTCGCCGGCTCCGAAATACATTACAGCAACATCTCTCTGCCAAACGACCCCTCCTCCAAATCGTTGATGCTGTCGGGTAGCGTCGCGTTTACAAGTGTCCTCTGCGCCAACATCTTATTGAGCTGGCTTCTCAAAACACCTTGCTACAACATTCATGGCTATGTCGCTGAGGTTGTTCATCGATCGATCACCAATACTTGGCAATTCCTTCGTCGCATTCTTCCCCGCCAAAATCGCTACGCCCCTGTCCCGAAAGCCGATCTCGAGGGCCAGGCCGAATCCTTCGATGACGAAAGTTCTGACGACGACCTCCAGGAACAAAAGACCCAGCACCTGAGCCCGTTCCAATTCCGACTCAGAACTGCTTTGAGATCAGTGCCATTCGCTTTGGCCGGCATCTTCTTGCTCACGCTCCTTTACGCGGCCGTCGCACGACCCTCCGATCGATCCCTCATATTTCTCTCTTATACTGCAGCTCTGTCACCATTCGTGGATTTTTCCTCGGGACCGACATTACAAGACTTGTCTAGTGTTTTCGGCACTGGCATTCAGCATAGCTGGGACAATGTCACTGCGCTTGCGACGGCTGAGCCTTTCGATTGGCTTCCCAACGATCAAGTATTGGCCGGGTTCGAGGATTGGCACTTGAAGCGCCCGCATTACAATGCTGATGTCGACCCATTGAAGATAACGAATCTCGGGGAAGACCTTGTTCCGACGCTGAAGGACAAGCTACAAGACGTCCCCATCCGACATGTGGTTCTGTGCTTCCTCGAAAGCACACGAAATGACGTTTTCCCAATCAAGAAGGATGGAAACATCTGGAACCTTTTAGCATCAACATTCCCTGACAACACGATTCCTCAAGAGGCTCATGAGAAATTGGCCAATCTCACCCCTACCGCCAACTACATTACAGGCGACTACGACGATGGCTTCGACCACCAAGGGTCTAAGCCTAAGCGCGGCGGCGCTCACTTTACCAATGCCCATACCACCGGCACCTTTACCTTTAAGAGCTTGGTCGGTACCTTGTGCGGTATCGGCCCATTGCTCGCCGACTTCAATCTCGACTACGCGCACCATATCTACCAGCCTTGCTTGGCTCATATCTTTGAAGCTCTCAACCAAGTGCCCAACGCTACCGACGCCGGATCGCGCCCCTTCAACGACTTCAAGTGGCAGTCATACTTCTACTCAGCTGCGACTTTGGGATATAACAATCAGCAGGAGTTGATGGAGGCAACGGGCTTTCCGGAGGAGCATCTCATTGGACTTGAGTGGCTACGATCCGGGAATGCGACACACGGGCCGGTGACTCTACCACGAATCAACGGTTTTGCCTTTGAAGAGGACCCTCTCGAGGATTACTTCCGTGACGTGTTTGTCCAGGCCAAGGAGAAGGAGGAGCGAGTTTTCTTGTCGCACATAACATCGACAAGTCACCACGCCTACAAGCTGCCTGAGGGGGAGGAGTACGTCCCAGTTGCTAATGGCCATGATATGCTTTCGCATTATCTCAATACAGAAGGCTATGACGACCGATGGCTACGCAAGATCTTGGATCTACTGGACGAGCAGGGTGTCGCTAATGAGACCCTCATTGTCTTCGTCGGCGACCACGGAATCTCGATGCCTGAGAACGGCGCCGTGTCGCCTTACTACAACCCTAGCATCGGTATCGATCATGTTCCTCTCGTCCTGTCTCACCCTCTCCTGCCGGCCTTCGACATCCATGATGCAGTTCATTCCTCCCAAATCTTACCAACCATCCTCGATCTTCTCCTCGAGACAGGCTCCCTGAACAACGCCAGCCGACAAGTGGCCTCCGACCTCGTCCGCAATTACGAAGGCCAATCCCTCATTCGACCTCTCCTCACAAAGAACGAGACAACTGGCCAAGGGAACTGGCAGTTCGTCGTCGTAAATCCTGGCCGCGCTGTAGTAACTGCCCGAGATGCCCGTTACCCAGAGTGCCATCTTGCCATTCCTCTCATCGACAATGTCGAATGGCGATTAAGCAACGTGGACGACGATCCCATGGAGCACGACTCTGTGCAAAGTTTCGACTTTACTTCTTTCACAGATGTTGTTTCACGGAGATTTGGCAATGACGTTGCGCAATGGGTTGAAGAGGGGGCTTTCATAGCGAGATGGTGGGCGAAGGAAAACCACAAACGATGGCAGTATGGGGAATATGATGAGCGAAAAACAGCCTAAAGGCCCTGTATAGAATAGAAATAATTGCATCACATTTACATGTTCAACCTGTGGTAAAGTTCGTGCGTGAAACCTACCTACATGCGTTTGATGTCCAAGTTGTCCATTCCAAAGGAAGCATGGAAGTCGTCGAGACCTCCCCTGGCCTTCAGGTTCTTCTCGAGCCACGAACCAACAATGGATTTATCTCGTCATGTGTTTGGGAAATTACCCTTTGAGCATTGACCAAACTCCTGCCCCTTCATGTATCATAGAAGCTTAGTGGCAAGAAGGTTATTTTGTGAAAAATAATATGTGCCCTCGTCATGTGTTGGCTGCGTAAAGCTTAACCTTGTGGCCAACAATCTTGTGCGTAACTGCGCCTTCATTGCTAGACATTAGTTACTTCACCAGTGGCTGGAACTTTATGGCCTTGTGGAAATCATAGTTCACACTGGCTTCTTCCTCACTACGTAGATCATCGCAAGTTGCATGCTTGAGTATCCAAGAGGCTTAAGAAAAGGACTGGGCAAGGGGTCGTTCTGTATGACCTCCACTCGGAGACTCGAGAGTACAGCCATATGTGTCGACAACGATCGAAACTGAAAACGCCGTCAAAGCTCTGTAAACCTTGATAACATCTCGTCTATTTAGATGGGAAGCTCATATGGGATCCTTTACTTCAGAACGTGCCTCAGACATGTAGCCTCTGTGTTGCTCCATGAACCGCCATGAACGCTGCTTGCCATGAGATTTAATCTTTTGCACTGACATAGACTCAGCTAATTCTCCGAAGCATGGTAGTAGACTGTGTTGCACGGTCGTCTGAGAGGACGCCTGGGGTTTACATTAGTGTGATATCTATTGTTAAGATTTAGTTTCATCTGTCCGTCACTTGGACATAGAGACATGATGCCTCTTAGCATTCGTGGATTACAGCTGGCTATAATTCAAGACCAGTATTATCGTGCACAGTAATCTCACACATGATGGGATATTGATGATAGTATAGAGTTCCCAAAAGAAATTCTGCGTGTATATCTGTAACTAAATAGTGACGACGTTTCATCAGAATATAAAGTTTCAGCCGACTAGGCTATACATATTTCAAGTTTTGTCCCAATATAAACCAACTCATGAATTCCCTCCAAAAAGTACCCGAGTGAGTGGCCGTGTTTCCATCTTAGAACAGCTCATCGTGAAGGCGTTGAGCTTAGCAGCCGCAACCACACTGGTTGCAGTCACCCTTAGCGCAGTACTTGTCTTCACTAGGACAGTCACTGGCACTGTTACAGGCCATCCAATCACCCGTTCCATCTTTGCGGGCAGACCAGCACCACGCACCCCATTCGACCTCCTTGGCACTGCCGCAGTTCTGCCAGCACCAATGCTTGTCGCAGCCAACCTTGGGCTTGCCTTTGGATGAAGTGCACTTTCTCTTCTGAAGGACGTTGACCTTGGTAGCGTTAGGGTTGCGGCTGTGAATCTTGAGTGAGAGGGGATGCTCTTTGCATTTGCGGAGCTCAGAGACGTCCGTGCCGGCGGGAAGGGCATCGAGGTCCCATTCTGCGACGCCGAGGGCACCGCACTCCTTTGCGGCGTTGGGGGCCGAGTACAAGTTGACGGCGAGGGCCTGAGAGGCGAAGAGGCCGAAGAGAGTAGTTGTGAACTTCATTGTGGACAAAAGAGGTGATTGAATTTGTGGTGATGGTTGTGTTTGAGTGGATAGTGAAGTGAGAGAGATTACTCTGGACATACTAAGCTTCTTATACCCATCTGTGGACTCGACCTTTTCATGGATTTCTCTATATCAGCACTCGCACTTCCATAATAGGAAAGCCCCGAAACATCTTGGATACATTCTAGGGGACGATGTTCCGCTCGAATCATGTGTCCATTGATATCATGATGCCCGATGGACCGTGAGTCGATTTGCGGTGTTCGTATAACTCGACCCTGCAACTTTACATCAGTGTAACACAGTAAGGCTTGTGAAAGACAAGAAAGCCAATGAGAAGACAACGCCCCCATGATCTACACCGTGGAGAAGGATTGAGCCAAAGCACACTTCACTGCACGTTCCATGGCCTAGGATGGTAGGTCAACTGCCATGTCATCAGGCCACAGATACAGCCCTAGACAATGGCGAGGTGGAAACCTTATCGTTCCAAGTGGGACTCAGCATTCTCACAACAGAAGTTAGCTTTCATGCGCAGTTGAAGAAGCTATGTTAACTAGTACGATATAGTAAGTTGAGAGCCTCATTTCCCCTGACTCGCTCGCTTCTTGTCTCTTTCTGGCTAAATCAAGTCGACCGTAAGAGCCTCGGACCACGGAGAATTCTGCACGAGTCGGGCGTTTCTAATGGCCCCCTGCTGTTCTTGTGCTGTTGGCTGTTGGCTATTAGGTAAATCGCATCACTAGTTTATGCTGTTGGTTGTCCCCTGTAAATGCTCGAAATGCTCCGCCAATAGGACCATGAGTCACTATGGCTCATTATGGAGGTTAATGTAACTGCCTCGTCCATACGATCCTGATCAAAGGCAAAAGTCCCCGCCCGGTCCCATCTTCTGAGAGGTTTTACCAAGCTTCAGTTTTGAGTGTTGGTTGTATAAACAACCTCCTTGTCGTTGAGCCCCCTGTAGTCTAGTCCACCTCCGCCCCATCGGCACCTTAGGTTTGCGGCCCGTTCCTGGTTCCTAGGCGGATACGAGATCGACAACACCACTACGGAACAAAGACTTCTCTCCTCACTAGTGAAAGGCACAGCAAATGTTGACGTTGAGGATCAACGACATGTTCTGATCCGATGTCATGACATTCGAGTTGATAGCGATTGACGGTCTGGACACAGTCCGTGAGTCGCTATTTGTGCCACAGGCCGTGCGATTTGCGGACCAACGATATTCCTTGGCGAGAAATATGACTGCTGTGCTACCTGGTATAGTGGACTCAATTGCAGCCTTAAACCACCACGGATCAGACGCAGCCCTTCATGTTTTGCTTGACCACTGTGTAGTGGGACCAAGCCAGTCAGCCTGATTCAAGACATGGACTGTGCTGCTTTCGGGTTGCATCTCCGGTGTCACAAAGCCCCAAATATTGGCTCAACCGACAGAGCTTATGCTTGTTTTGGCGATACACCGACACTCTCGCCACTCTAACCCTTTAACTTGGGGGGCGGTGCATGATTTCTGGGGAAGCGGCGCCTAATACAGTATTCTTTTTCGCTCACATCGTCCGAGAATCTGACAAGGCCAGCAAGGGTATCGGGAAAACGTACGCCTGAATTTTCGTCTTGCCATCCGTATTCTCGCTCAATACAAGGATTAGTCGGCTCCTCGCATTGAACGGCCGACGAGCCTTAAGTCAACAACACTGGACCTGAAACAGCCAACCAGGACATTTTCGCCAAGAGAGAAAATGGAGAAATGTGACATCAGTTGTTATCGATAGGCAAAGTTGCTTTCGTGAAGACGTCGCAAGATATCACCAATAGGAAAAGTGCGGTTAAGTTTGCCTACCACTGGCTGGAGTTGATGTGAACTGGAACAAATACGGCAACATCAGTTCTCACGATTAGCATGATCTTACAGGACATTAAGCGAGCTAGGGATCACATCAGGCCGGGTTTTTGTCCGTAACAATCAGAAGCCGTGCATGATGGGCTGATGACGATTATTGCTTTACCAAGGTCTCTTAGCCGAGGTGTCTTTAGCAAAGAACTTCAATGTTTGCTTCATGAAGTGCTATCTTCGCCACAGAAATTGAAAACCCCTCAATGCCAACGGTACATATCTAGAATATCATGTTCTGTTTCTATTTCATTGACTTCCCCGAATGGCCGCCTGGAATTCCAAGAGAATCAACCTCTTCATCTGCAGCATTCGTATCCATCGAACTAGAACCTCGCGGTCATACTCTCAGCAAGCCCAAGTACCGTACATATTTCTAGATGCTTGCGACCTTCATGTATTGAAGCCAGCAATGTAGCCACCATCCCTGTTCCTCGAGTAACGAGCAATGCGCGCGATGCAAGCATTAGCTGTCAGGTCTCAGAACCCTAAGTAGGTTAGTAACACTGTCATAAACATGGGTCAGGTAGGTTACCGACTGCCTACACAATTATCCAAGGGAAGCGTTTCAGTATCTCTGATGAAGTCTGGCGCGTACAGAGAACTGGGTGGCCAATATCAGCCATGCCAAGGATATTCTAATACAATGATTACTGCTTCTCCCCTTTGTTTCATTTCGGAAAAAAGCCAGTCCTGTCTTATTTAAATTACTTCGTTGGGCCGTTTTCAAGCTGGCAATATACAAGTTCAGATATGAGCCTAAATAGTCTTGAGAATCATCCCGCCTTCTGCTTTCAGGAAACTGTTCCATCTGTATCTAGTCTACGGCTGATTAGGTTACCTTGGTAAAGAACGAGAATCCCAAATGCTTCCTTTTCTTCCTCGGGCTTCAAGATACAGAAATGGCCTTACCAGTCAAATGCGAGTGGTCCAATGCCCTTGGTAGTTCCCTGGATTGTCTTCGTCAATGTTCAACAACAGCACTACCCTTGCTCCTCATGGATTTAACCTACTGCCAGACAACCTGACCCAAGACTTGCCATGTAGAGCGAAAGAGTTTCCATCCTTGAACGGTACGAACTTTAGTACAAAACTCGATTCAATTCTGCTTGAAACCTTAATCAATAGCTAGAGGGGGTAAGAAAACCCCATACTAACGTTAGATTTGCTAACTTAGTACGTCGGTGAACTTTTGTGTAGGCCAGTGTCGCGTATTCTCCCCATGGACAATGGCTTTTTGACGCCGGTGGTGCTATTGTGTCTCACATGTTCGAGCCGGCCTCAATTGATTAATACATGGCTGCGCCATGTCTTTAGCCCGCAAGAGCCCAGCTTACTTTTAGGCTCCTGTTCAAATAAATGACGCTATCTCCAGCAAGGTACCGATCTGCCTGCGGCTTTAAACGCTTTGACTTCACGATAGGCTATTTCATCCGTGCGTTCCGTTTTTGCCAATGAGAATGCTCAAGAAATTTCTAAGTAGCGAGTTTAAAGCCGGGGACGAGATATGATTAAACAAACTGCGTAGTAGATCGTCGCTTTTACTGGCCTTTTCGGCACGGAAGGAGACAAGAAATCAAGTTTCTCCTTCAAGTGGAGTTTTCCTTGAATCCAGGATCGCGGATAGTAAGTGCCGGACTTTCTAGTCAGTCCCTTGCATCTGAGCAACGTTTCAACGAGATGTAACCTTAAAGACCCGCTTCTAAAAATATATAACTACTGACTTCAACGGGCAACATGACTGTAGAACTGGAATACCTAAGAAAGAAATTCTTGTATGAACGCTTTGGACCTGTTGCCTAACTAAATAGCGCCTGGAGTCTGCCTACGGCATCTGTTTTAAGAGGCAACGCAATACAAGAGTTGCGTATACGTTGTAATTAAGTTGTAAGCCTCGAAAGGCTGAGTAATGCAAGTGCCGAACATCCGTCAGCTTTTGATGCCAAGATAATCCCGGGCCTCTCGTGCCGTTCCGTGCGAGTCTGAGGGCATGGACTGACGAATTCTACTGGTTCGGGGATGTCTACATCATTACTAAGATGCATGCATATCATTAGCAATTTCGCGATTCGGGTATAACGAACATCGACCCTCATGCATGTCAGTTCTTTCGTCCATCATCGACTCTGGCAATTGGGTAGTGCTGACGGAACTTTTGCCTCGTGTTACACATACTACCTATCCGAATGCTCCGCCGGGACCGAATGCTTCCATGATGACTTCGGGATCTCGGTGATCTCGGAGTTAACCCTACATCACAGTGAATGCGATTGATCAGCCATGAGAAGATGTTGATCGTCCATAACAGGCAATACTATCGGCTATGATGCCTCCGTTCTTGCAGAACCGACCATGGAACAGGTTCAGGGCCCAAATTCTATAAGAGGCAGCAGTGCTACCGTCGTCGACTTCTTGAAACCGCAGCTCACATCTTTGGACATAAATCATACTTCTAAGTCTCGAGGCCATAGTCAACATGGTACGCCGAAACACCTTCTTCAAAGCCTTGGTGGCTTCACTTTCTGTCGCTCCAGGCTCCGCCCTCCCTGCCCCTCAGTGAGTACACGCTTCCTCCTGATGCCAAAAAACAAAGCTAACGAGTAGCAGAATTGGCGATTATGGGGAGAATAAGGGACCCGTAGGCGGAGTCAAGCCTCCAACACCAACAGTCACTTCAACGAGCGGTTCGCTGTACGGTGACTCGAGCTTACTCGGCGGCAACGCTCCTCTTCCAGACCCTGAGCAAGATTCCGCCATCGTCAAAGACCCAAAGCTCGTCAACGGCCAGAAAGCCGACCCCAAGCTCGGGCTGTATCTGGATTTTGATGGTGTAGATGTGCCCCAGCCAATTCGTGGCGAGCTGGGTGCCACAGATCCTGGTCCTCGAACTTACGACTACGAGAGGCTCAACCCCGATCTTTTTGCTCCTCCAGGTACAGATGCAGGAGATGTCCCCAATGCCATGTGGCCTCTTGGACTCTCTCACAACCGTCTTGGTAGTGAAGCCGGCGCAGGATGGGCTCGACAGCAGAACCAGGATGTCCTTCCTGCTGCTACTGCCATGGCTGGAGTCGACATGCGTCTTGCTCCGAATGCGTACCGCGAGTTGCACTGGCACACCGCTAACGAGTGGGCATTGGTTACGAAAGGCTGTCTGCGTGTCGCTGCTGTCAACGACGAGGGCAAAAGCTTTGTCGATGATCTCTGCGAAGGCGACGTCTGGTTCTTCCCCGCTGGCATACCTCACAGTCTCCAAGCTTTTGACAAAGGTGTCGAGTTTATGCTGGTGTTTGATCAGGGCAGCTTCTCTGAAGATGAGACATTCCTTGTATCTGAGTTGTTCTTGCGAAACCCTGTCTCTGTTCTGGCAAAGAACTTTGAGACTGAGACAACGGCCTTTGACAACATCCCCAAGGATGAGCTCTATGTGAGTACATCACCCCAGCATCTATCTACATACTAACTTGTGAATTGTCAGATTTTCAACGGAACGCCAGCACCGAAGGATATCGAGAAACAGAACGTAACGGGTTCAGCTGGAGCGCTGACGGGTAATGGTTCATACACATACCATTGGTCTCAGCAGAAGCCCCATACCGTACCCGGAGGCTCTGTCAAGATCATCGACCCTACGACCTTCCCAATCGCTAAAGGCTTCTCAGCCGCTCTTGTTGTCGTACAGCCTGGTGCACTCCGCGAGATCCACTGGCATACTACCTCTGATGAGTGGAGTTACTTCCTCCAGGGCAGCGGTAGAATCACCGTTTTCAAAGCAGCCTCGTCCGCTCGGACCTTCGACTTCACTGCTGGTGGCGTTGGATATATCCCTGCTGCAAACTCTCATTATGTCGAGAATACCGGAACGGAGGATTTGATCTTCCTCGAGGTTCTGCAGGCGCCGAAGTTCTCAGATGTTTCGGTGGCACAATGGTTGGCTTTGACACCCAAACAGATTGTCAAGGATCATCTGAAGGTTTCAGACAAGTTTTTGGATTCGTTGCCCAAGGAGAAACAGTTCATCAAGACGGGAGAAGTGAACATGACGGCCATTGCAGACGAAGCTTAGAGCCTGTTAGCTCGAGCTAAGTCTCTGGGAGTTTGGCTCGAGTTACATACAAGCTTCTTAGATTCGACATAGCTTCCATAATTAATGGTGGCCTAACACACTGAGTTCCTCACAATTTCGTTGTTCAAAAGAGTGAATATGCTAGTGATAACGGATTCTTCTGACTTGAAGATCTTTTTGAGTGACAAACTATTCGTAGACCAACTGTACAATCCGCTTGGGTAAAACACATCACAATTCACTTGTAAATGGTTTTATTCGTGCTCGCAATCAACGCCAGAAAAGGCACTATACGAAAATGTGTTTGTTAGGTACCTGATGTTATCGTCATCGAAAGGTTGGTCCGGCCACACGATCTGGCTTCTGGCAGTTCTATGTATCATGACAAGGTTAAGAAATCGGTAATAACTGTTCCTCTTAATAACTAATCAAATTAACCTTAGCATCTCGATGAGAGAAAACAAGCTCATGCCTGGCTCTTGTTTGCCCAATGATGTGCGGTCGAGCCCTGGATGATCAAAGCCAAGTTTAAAGAGCACATGCTTGCCCCACCAGTCTCCAGGTCATTTTTTTCACTTCATTGGTGGACAATCAGTGGCAGCCGAGGATGGTCTCACGATGACAAGTACAAGTTGTCCCCCGTGATTTCAACTGTGAAACAGGTATTTTTGATCTAACAGTTCTCCAAACTAAGCCCAACGGAGGAGCTCAGAGTCAGATTCTGCGCCACAAGAGTGATCGACATCGCGAAATACCCTATCGATGACACCGTAATATCGCTCCTGCATGAAAAACCTGGGTTCTGGTGGCACCAGCTACGTAGTCGATACATCACTGTGGCGTAAGCTCTCCACTATGACCACTAAAAAGGCGAGAATGACAGGGTATCTAAGATTTAGAGTGACAGAATTAGAGGACGGCTAAGGATCAAAACTATCGATAGATCTGGCACTTTCAGGCACAGAAAAGAAGTAAATTGATTGTATGTTTGACTGCATCGTCATCGATCTCAAATCGTAGAAAACTGTGCAAACAATGACGAACGATGACAGCATTAGCCACATAAGCTGCCAAGGACTGTGGCATGAGCTCATTGATCTGCCAGAGCTATTAAGAGGGAGCTCTACAGCTTATTTGAACCCCAAATATTCTGGTATCTGACTTTGAATTTACTCACACATCACTCGACCCACAACAAAATCCTCACACATTCACAATGGCTTCTGAACTTCCCCCCAACGCCCTCGGCAAATTGGCCTCGTCCGTCAAGAACATCGTGACTGGTGTTCCTCTCGAAGACCAAAACGAGGCCAGTGCGCCAGCCACCAAGCAAGTCGACAAGAGCCTCGATAAGACTGTTGACAAGACCGTCGAGACCACCGACGATGCCAGCATCCACAAGGAGAAGCGAGCTCCCGTCGTGCACGAGGACGTCAAGTCTCACGAGCATGAGCGGGTTGATACTGAAGTCGATCACGAGGTCCACCAAGACCACTATCATACCACCATCCAGCCTGTCAAGGACAAGAATGTCCTGCCCACCAAGCATGTCTACAAGGAGAATGAAGTCGAAGAGGAGATCGACCATCGCGATAACCAGGCTAAGATTAAGGCCAAGGAAGAAGCTGCCAGGATCAAGAACGAGAAGAACGTTGAGGACACTACTCACTCAAGAGAGTATGCTCCCGCGAAGGAGAATGAGCACATTCACCAGTAAGTAACAAGTTTCCCCTCATTCATGTACCGGAATCTTACATATTGTCCCAGCCATCTCCACGAGAACATCCAGCCCGTGATCGAGAGAGAAACCGTCCAACAGAAGGTCATCCATACCACAAATCACATCCACGAGAAGGAGCAACTCAACGACGAGTACCATGAGGCCACTGTTGCCCCCGCAATCTCACTGGATGAGTTCGAGAACGGCGGTGCCAAGACTGGAACTACTGTCACCAAGGACATTGAGATGCCAGTTTCTGGTGTCAAGGCCACAGCAAAGAAGAGGGAAGCCCTCGGAGACGTGGATGTCGAGGAAGATTCCAAAGTTGGTAAGTCTAAAATCACCCTGAGCCAAAAGCCTTTGAAATAACAAGTTACTTAGAATCAATCTAGTGAAAAGGAAGAGAGGATCTTCCTGTACAGTACTTGACTGTAAATGCTCATGCCATCGATGAATAATGCATGACGGTGAAGAATTGTATTAATAGGACGGAGTTGGGACATTTACCTTTAGTACTCTGATAGCGAATGAACAGTCTCTGACTGAAGCAATCAATCTTTCTCGTTGTAATGTGATATGTTTTCTCCGCAGCCCAATGCACGTACGTGTAACTTGGAACAAGTGTGTCTGCATAGCGAGTGGATTTTTCTGAAGCATACCGGGTTTCTATAGCAGTCCAGAAAGCGACGAGAATGTTGGAGTACTTCATGTTGGCAGGGGATATACATGATAGAGAGAAAATTGTATTATAAGCCAAATAACGAAGAGTATGGATGATGTGTTGATGAAGATCTACTGGGTATATATATTAATCTCTTTTCTTAAATTGGCCTTTGCCAAGAGTATACGAGCAATTCAAAGAGCTTTCAAAATAGTGCTGAGTAAGAACTACTCTGTGATTAAATACCTCCGTAGAGTACGGAGTATGTGATGGGATCTGCATGGATGCCGTGAAATTGGGTAATATTTCAGAGTGACGAGAACCGTGTCGTGCTAACATTTGTTTCGCTAGCATGCTCCTCCAAACTAGGTCGGACATTTGTGGGCGTTGCTCAAAATCCCGACTGGCCCTTCGTTGGAGCCATGGTAGTCGTAGATCTAGCCGTCAAGGGCTGAAGCTCTATCATTGGCATGTTCACTAGTTGCAGACAGTAACTGTCATCTCAACGGCTAAGGATGTTATTCTACTTTGTGTAGAATAAGACAGCAATATCTGATTCTTGGGTCTTATCGGAGCTTTTGACATAATTTGCCCCGTCTTCCATAAGTCCCACGAGTCTATTTGGCTTGCTGACAAGGAGATAGCGGGAGATCCTGGCGAGTTTCTACAAATCAAGACTCGGACATGATAACGATCTTCATACACGCTGAGAACAGCCCCCAAATAGAATCTGAGATCTCGTATACATACATTTTAGCTCCTTTGGTGTGGCTTATTCACTAAGTGGTGGATCAACGACGTTTTCAGAATCTTACCTCAGGCGGCCTCGGGAACGGGCTTATGGTCTCTCTGATAGTCGCCGCTTGAATTTGGAGTAGTGGTAGATCTTGCACAGCCAAGAGCTTTGAGTTCAGAACATTTATGACTCATTCGACGAAGCTTTATTTAACTGAAAACTTAATTCGGATCACGACCGAATCTCCAACAAACAAGCTTACACCTTTTAGAGTCAGTCATCAGGATATCTAGCTTTTCAGCCAAAAGTAAGATCCTGGGCAACAGTGAGGGCAAGGAGCATTTTGCCCGCATGTATTTATTGCCCTTTGCCTTTGTGCTCTGGGGGCTGAAACCTCTTTTAAAACCCTAACCTTATCACAGTACAACCAAGAGTGCTATAAAAGAGATGATCCCTTCTCATGTTTAACACATACCGACAACGAAGAATCCTACTTACACAAAATCATCATCAACGTTGGTCGAGATGGTCAAGCTTGCTCTTATTATCCTCGGAATATTTGCTTTCAGTGCCACTGCGGGCTCAGTTCCCGGCCGAAAGATCGATACTGATGCCACTGCTCCCTTTTCGTTGGAATCGTGGGTCTCTGGTATCATTGCTGATCCAGATGGTGCCCACTTGAGACCAGATGAGGCATACGCCCTTTATATTCAAAACCTTTATAACTCATTCAGTGTAGAAGCTTTTTATAACTAAAAACTTAATCCCTAATTACAACTAAATCTCTAATAAACTTTCCGCCTAATGCTACCAGCCTATTTAACTTTTTCTTTTACCACTTGCCGCTTAACTTATCATTAGGGGGATAACTGGAGTTTATCTTCTCTTATAAATCTACTATATAATACACCTAGGCTAGGTTTTCCTTTACTTTCTTAATTACTACTATCTTATTATTTAATAATACTTTTAATTTATACTAAGGAATTCTCTTTTAGTATTTTTAATTATTATAACTATATATATAAGTATTATATATAAAGTAAATAAGCCTTATAAGGATAATATCTTTAATATTACTTTCTTAGATATCCTTATAGAGTCTCTTATAGCTATCTTTACTGCTAATATCTAGCTATAGCTTTAATAGTAAGTTTATAATATTATATAATATAGAATATATTAAGAAGTAAGGGGGCAATTAAGGCTACTAACTAATTAGCTATTATATAGTAAAAGTTATTTTAAGAGTATTATTTTAAGTTAATAGACTTACTTCTATTAAGTATCTTATCTTATATATAATTTATATACTTTAATTTAATTATTCTTATAAAAAAGTAACATTATGTTTAAAATTATTATGTATTAATCTTATAAACTTAATTAGCCTGTATTCTCTTAGCTTTAAAGCTTCCAGTTACCCAGATATAACTCACCTTAGTAAAAGTATTAACACTTTAACTTTTTAATCTAGCCTAAGTAACTTAGTTAATAAAACCTTTAATAGTTTAACCTTCTGCTATATATATAATCCTTCTTAGAGTTATTTAATAACTCTAATTATTAACTTTTAAATAGCTATATACTAGCTTTCCTTAGTTTACTGCCTTAAGCTATAGAGTTATAAGCTTTACTATTTAGTTAATATTATCCTTTAATACTTTAATGCTTTTATTCTTCTTATCCTCTTTCTCTACTAGCTCTTCTAGTGCCTTAACCTTATAATAAGTAAAGTTTATAAGGTAATAAGTATATAGGTTATTAATAGCTACCTTAAATACCTTATAACTAAAGAGAGCTAGCTTAGTATAAACTATACTATAAACCTCTTTATATTTAAAGTTAGCTCTTCTAAAAGATTAAAGATTATCTTTCTTTAAAGCTTTAAAGCTACTCTGCTTTTTAACCTTATATTAGCTTATATAAGTTAGAGCACTAAATGTAATAGAGAAATTATAGATATAATCTTAAGTATCCTAGCTTATATAGTCCTTACTAATAATAGTTCAGTTTGCAGGGATAGTTACTATTTTGTATGTTAAGATGTGCTGTAGTGGTGTGTATGTAGAGATGTAAACTTAAGGTTATATCCCTTTTTATACCCTCTTAATCTCTTCCTTTTACAATGCCTTAGGGCTTATAGTAAGATTTATTAGTTATTATAAAAGCTTCTAGGTAAAAGCTTATATTAGGGGAAAAAAAATATCATGTTATCATTTATTATCTATATTCGCAGCCTAAAGCTTAACCTTATAGGCCGCCATCATCCATTGTTATAAAAAAGTAATAAGCAGCTACTTATTTATATATCTTTAGAGTTAGTTATTAGAATATCTAACTTTTCAGCTAAAAGCAATATCCTAGGTAACAGTAAGGGCAATAAGTATTTTGCCTATATATATTTATTGGTGTCCTTTACCTTTATGCCCTGGGGGCTAAAGCCTCTTTTAAAACCCTAACCTTACTACAGAGGCATACGCCTTAGCTGTTAACCAAACCAAAAACGGTAAATACTTGACCGCCAAACCTTGAATAAACCATGCTGACTGTCACTGATAAGATTCTGGGACTTTGGAGAAACGTGCCGTCCGTTGCAAAATTTTCAGTACGAAAAGTGCTTCCGTAAGTCAGCTTATATCTCACGGCTGAAAAGGAGTACTTATGCGATATGAAACCTGACCATATGGATGAATAGGTCACCGACGCTCTATGGTGCATCGACTTTCTCGCTCGTAGACCTAGCCAACGCTGCAGTGTTGGCAGTGGTGGTAGGGACTCTTTCTGTCGCCACGGTTTAGCTACCATAGACGGTGTCAGAAGCTTTCCTTCCTGGAAAGGCACCTCATCCCCTTGGTATGTTCTTCCGTCTAAATTGAGCTATATACTAATCGAGTACAGTGGCAATGTTGCCCTCTCTGCTGCGCGGATCATGCGCAAATGCCGTCTTGGCGGGAGGGTTCAAGGAGTCGAGACCGCTTCTGGAAACAAAGATCTAACTGTTCACATCCGCAGACCTTAGGGGATTGCGGCCTTCACTAGAGAGCTTGCAGAGGACCATGACCTTTTTTGTAGAGTAAGACTATCCTTAAAACATGTTAGGTGAAAGGATTACTGCAGATTAAACTTATTAACATAGTTCATGTGAAGACTGTGACATTTATATTGCAAATAACATAGTTAAACTTCTTCTAAACGACCGCCTTCAAAGACACTAAGAGCTGATCTCTTGGCAGCATTCATGGCTATCTGGAAGAGACTGGGGCCAATGCTGATTCTGGCAACCCCTAACTTAGCCAGCTTTGACACGGAAAGCGCCGCTCGAGTCTGACCTAGGCGTATCGCGACACGGCCATCGAGCTCTTTGACAAGCGTCTGCACGTCAACTTGTGTGAAACCGACACCGTATTCGCGCCAGAGGAAGACAGTCGTGGCTCCGGCGTCCAAATATGCTTTGACGCGCCTCACTGCCTCTTTCATACGCGTTTCATGGTTGAGGTTCGCGCCGTCTCCCAAAGCGAATACGTCGCAGCGGGCATTGATGACAAAGTCAGGGAGGCCTGCGGCAGCTGCGGCTCGAGCTACTAGCTGTAGGCGGCGAATTTGTTCGCTCAAAGGATGCAAAGAATGCTCGATCCCTTGTTCAAGACCACGGGCCGGGATACTGTCTTCAATGTTGGCACCATGAGCTCCTGCTTGTATAGCTTGGGTCACTGCTTCACGAAGACGAGATCCATAGCCATCTTGATGGTCAACAGAGAGCGGCAACCCGGCTGAGGCAACCGTGGCAGCAATGTTTCGACTCGACAGCACTGGCTTATGACAAGTGCGTCAAGCGTGAACGACAAGGCTTTCAGCACAACAGTTTCAGAGGTCAGCCGCTCTCCAAGCACTTTCGAGTAACTATATGTGTGCCATTGCTGACAAGAAACACAGTTGTCTACTTCGACTTCATCTGAAGATAACCCAACTTTAACCGCCGGTTCAGGATCATCATCAAGCGGAAACAACTTTCCCTCCGGAGAGATAACTGGTATTAGTGTTGGAGTAGTCCTTGGTGTCATTGCCTTGGCAATATCCCTGGCAGCTTTCTTTTTATGGAGGGCCAGAAACAGGAGGAACGGCAAAGGTTCGTTCCTAGGTAGTACGACGAAAAGCGGCAAAGGCCGAGATGAAGGCAGCTCGGCAATTGCGCCGTATGAGTACTTTGGTCCAAACAACGTGGGACGACTTCCAAAATGTACCGAACTTGAAGGAGATTCTTTTGGTGCTAAGTCTCCTTCAAATCAGAGATATGAGCTTCCGTGAGCAATGTTGTTGATTGGTCTCTGCGAGATGTGAAATCTGATCTTTGTTGCCCCGCAACATTCGCTGCTCCGAACTGATACGAAGGGCAATATCAGACAGAAGATTGAAATTTGAAGAGCAGTTCAAGTAGAAGCTGAACAAGATGATCAAATAAATACTCATGTGCTGCTACTTAGTCTAGTAACAAAGCGATGATTCCATACTGGCCATGCCGGGCCTTCCTGGATTGATCTTCCTCGTAACCACAGACTGTTCAATCACTCCTCTCAATGCCTGTCTGGGAAAGCCAGGGCCTTTCATCAAACAAACCGCTATCTTCGTCAAGTTCATTATAAGCAGATTCACACTGACTCGTACTCTCGGCGCGTCTATATGCGGTCGTGAATCTTTTGACGGGAAAAGGTTGACAAAACTCCAGCTCTCTGGTTGTGCACAGCTAGGTTCTAGGCGATTCCCTGACAGAATCGCTAAGGCACTCGAGTCCAGCTCGATAATATCTTTATCCACAAAGCGAGCGCCAAGTGCAATGAGCTGTTTCTCGACACCAAGGACACTGAGGAACTGGGGGGCAGATGAGTCAACCATGGCGGCATTCGTGGCATAGTTCGCAAGGTCGCTACCGGAAAACTCTTGATCCCACCACCGGCCTCCCCATGGCAACTGTGCCAAGGTCTGGAGTTCATGCTTTCCAGGGCCGAGCAGCCATCGCATTCTCAAGATCATTTCATCCCTTTCGCGGTAGCGAAGCGTCGAGCCAAACATGCGACTCTCTTCTGATAGCGGGAGCGGTGCATCGATCGATCTGCTGAGAACAAGACAGCCAACCTTGAAGCATGAATATGTGAGACGACAAATGAAAGAATTGAGCGATAGAGGTGGCAACGAGGACGTCCACAAAAGAGGGCTGAGAGGTGCCGGGATCGTAGATGGTGGGTATTTTGCTTGCGAGTAGATTGTCGGAGCTACCGATGACGGTACGATTGTGTCTTCAAAGAAGGGCATATTTATGGGGGAGTCGTCTGCAAGGGGCATTGGGGAAATGGCAGTCATCGGGTCGTTGGGGGTAGCGGTAATTGTAATACTGGGGTCTGAACTAGGAAGCTCATGTTCGGAGTCTTTGGGAGAACGATATTCGATTTCAGTGGCTTTCCCTCGAGCCTTACGAGTCTTGGGGTCCTGCTCAGGGTCTCCGGCTTCATTGGCCAGTGTAAGGATATCGGCGATAACGCCTTGAATGCTCGCTATCATGCCAGAGCTCTGCTGGACGACATCCTGCTGCAAGAGGCCGTCTGTAAAGTCCACCAATACAGTGCTCATCTTCTCCACCACGCTTTCAAGGTGCTTTATCCGGTTGCAACGTGTCTCATCGACTTCTTGCTTCTTCTTACGAAACTTTAGCTGCGCTGCCCTATTACGTGCACGACGTTCCTAAGGTTCTGGTTAGGTGGCTCGGTATATTTGACATAAGAGACCCGAATAGGCTTTACCTTGGCCTCTGGGCTGGGTGGCTCATTAGAGCGAGGAGACATTGTGGCAGATTCGCGGCACGTTTGTAAGCTGTTCGTGTTTTTGCTGGTTCAGAGAGAACAGTGTGACAAATAGACAGTTATTGCTTCAAAGAAGATGAGAATAAACGACCTTCAGTGAATTTGAACAGAAAGATTTCAAGATACAGGGCGCAAGGCACAAAGCGCAAGGCATAAAATGATGTTTAGTGAAGGACGGGGAGATAATCTGGGCGATCGGACCTTGCATTGAGGAAAATGACATAAACTTGCCCGACTGGCCCCGCTTTTGATGCCAGAGTCGAGGAGCTAACTCAACAGGGACAAGTTCAACGATTGTCAGCGACGATCAAATACTTGTAGTAAAGAACCTCGGCTGGATCGATTCAGCGCGGGCATCAGTCTAAAGATAAGAAAAACAAATATGGCATCTCGTCCGTTGATAACGCTTTTCGATATTCCAAGTATAACACGAAAGTCGTGGTCTCCAAATGTCTGGAAAGGTTTGATACCTTGACATCGAGGCCGCGCGTTAGACTGACTACTCAATGGTAGCCCGGCTCGTCCTCAATTACAAGGCATTGCCATATACCACTGAATGGCTTGACTTTTCCAACCTCAGTGCCTACATGAAGCCTCAGTAAGTCTCTAAGGCCCTGAAACTCATTTGCATCGATCATTGACACCAGCTCAGTGTGAAACCGAACGAGCCGCCTTTGAGCCCACATACAATACCTTGCATCTTGTTGCAGGAGGGGGAGACCACAAGGGGTATCATGGGCTCAAGGCCTATTGCCGAAGAATTAGAGAAGCATTTCAGCTCACCGTCACTTCAATTTGACTCTGAAGAATCCGCTAAAGTCGAAGAATTAGCAGAGAAGCTACTTATAAGCAGCAGACCATTATGGGCACATTTGTTACCCAAGAAAGTTCTTGTGCCATCAGATCGGCAATATTATGCAGATACGCGATCCAAAAGATTTGGAATGAGTCTCGATTTATATTACAGTGAGCACGTCAGCGAGCAGCTTTGGTACCAGCTTGATGCCATCTGTCACGAGATTGGAGAGGCACTCGCTGAAACCCCAGGACCGTTTTTGATGAATTACCATCGTGAGAACAAAATCAACCTCAGACCGTCTGATTATGCCGCCGCTAACGTGTGAAGCATCGTACGCCGATTTTACTGTGGTTGCCCTTCTTCGATTCTTCAGCTGTGTGGATGAGACCATGTCAGATCACTTCTACAGTGCTGAACCGCAGCTTTTCAAGCTGTATGAGGCCTGTCACCAGTGGCTTGAACGTGATTATTGATTTCTTGTATCTATCTAACTATATTAAAGAATTCTGGAGTTAAAATCCAGACAAAAAAGTCATTTAAGTCGGTTCAGATGACTCGGGCTTTGACCTCGCACCAAGTTTGTGATTTTGTAAACAGGTAAGGGGCCGCAAGAATCTAGACTGATGCGGAGAATCTCTATTCTTAAGTTATAAAAAGCTTAGTTAAAATTGAGCAAGTTTTGATGTAGAGTTCCAATCTTAGATGAGATATCTCTGATACCCAAGTCCAATGTCTGATGGCAGTTGCTATAAGGCAGTTGCTCTTGCCTGCCCTGGATGATTTTTGCCAGTGACTCACAGTCCCCCCCTCACACGAGGAGTCAGGTGCGCTCAATACAAAACACAACCTCGCTATCGCCTTTTCCACACAAGCTGATTTTGCATCCTCAATCATCTCAAATGCAAAATGTCGGCAACGAAGAGAACCGCGCCTCCAATGCCACAAGTGCCTCCCGTGCACGCAAAGAGACCCCGAAATGAAACAGATGAGCCCGGTGTTCATGTCATCTTCGTTGGCATCAGCCACCACAAAGATATCGGCGAAGAGGGCCACGATTGCAGAATCCCCTGTGACCCTGCTCTCGGCTCATTCGAAGCGGGCGATGTCCTAGGCACTTTGACGCCTGAAAGACTTCAGCAACTGGAAGATGATCTGGGTCCTGGCCTTGTCAGCAACATCGGCCCCAAAGAGACACGAAAAAATGGTCTAGTTGACTTGGCTGGTCGTACCGCAAGATCACAAAAGTTCAAACCAAAGCTGATTCAGCCCGTCTGGAACGAACGCGTTGTTCTTCTCCATCAGCAGGTTCTCACCATGCTTTGTGCCGAAAGAACTCAGCGCGTGACGGTTGAATATTGCACTCTCGAATGGATCATGCGCCTCATCAAGGAAGGGGGCAATTCTCTCGCTAATCAGTTTTGCGATCACAATCGGCCGATTGTATTCTATATCCCACTTGAACGAAAAGATTGGAGCCTGCACCCTGAAGTTCGCTCTCTCTATGAAGCCATAAATGCACTCCAGCATTTATTCAACAATATCAGCGTTTATCCGGCATACCACGAGAGCTGGAATTGCGGATACAAAATTGCCGACGTCAAGGCATTGGATTCTATCGCAGCAAAAGACTCCACACCAGAACCATACCGTCACAGGCCCAAGACATGCTTGGGCACCGGACCCTGCAAACTTGACGAGATCCAGGGGTCGCAATTCGTCAGGTTCGCGTTTAGTGATCGCGACGACTACATGCATCATATCACAACCCCGAGCTATAACACGTTCATTCATAGCCAGCCCTACACACAGGGATCCGCGGCATCTGCCATGAGAGTTATTCACCAGCAGTGCTTTCCATCTGTCTCCGAATGGGGATACATACGCGTTTTCATGGTCGGCAATCGGATCATTGCCCGCAGCTTCACCTCGAACTACCAACGAACAAACGTACAAAGCACATCGACTCTTCGCCCAGATTGCCACTTCGACTTTCGCGCCGATAGTTTCAGACTTCCAGATCCGGACCCAGAAGTGACTGAGCGACAAGAAGCAAAGCTAGAAGAACTCGACGACTTTTGCAAGTGGTGGCAGCATCAGCTCACGACGCATGATCCCGAACTCTTTGAGTCTCTCAATGTCGGATGTATCATGAGAATTGGCCTGACGGAAGCAAGTCTTGATGGGAAGTTCTTTATCCTCTCGGTTAACAGATGGTATACTTCTCACTTTTTCAGCATGGATCTGACAGCCAAGCCGTTCGACCAGTTTTGCAAGGCATTTGGGGAGCAGTTTGCACGAGTTTATGGGTCCTTTGCTGCGACGGACATGCCGGACAATTGAAGGAATTGAAGGAGAGTTGTTTGATGGTTAGCGAGGGCGTTTCTTTGTAACTGTTTGAGACCTTTGCTTTCTTAACATAAGGGGTTAAAATAAATCAAGTAAAAGATATCTTAAACTCAGTGAAGATATCAGAAATTATGCAAGTTTACCTAAGTCTTTTTGCTATTTAGGATCAAGGTCCCTGGGTTTCCTTTCCTCCCCTTATTAGCTGTGTGATTTTTGGCGGTAATGTCCCGCATCCATGATTCCCCATCCCGTTGCCCTCGGTATCGTCAATACACTTTCCCAATATGAACAACGTGATAGGCCTCCTTGGTTCAGAGACGTCATGACATTATTCCCGGTGAGCTTAATAAGGTTGATGCGTCTACTAAGTCCCAGGACCCTGGCATGATTGCCGCTACCCCAGGTTGAGCAGCCGGGGGACCCCGGAGTCGGTTGATGAGGTACCCTAGAACTTGGTCTGTGATTGAGCTGGCTCTGTGATTGTCGCTGCTGAAGGGTAATATTTCTTGTGATGCGATATGGTCTGATGTTTGTTGAATCGATTCAATCTGGATATTGTCTTGTCCAGCTGAAGATACCGTGAATCTTTGCCGTGAGCTCTAGAATGGCCTTTCAAGGTTGATGTAATCAAATATGCACGTGAAATGGTTCGCGACACCAAACCAGTTGAAAAACGGTAATAAATCGTACGAGAACCATATCCGGTAAGAAGAATCGGCAATCTATTCATCCAGAGGGTGGGAAAAGTTGGAGAAACAAAGATCCGCTTGGTGAGGAATCGGCATCTTGGTACGGCACCTGCGGGTAAGAATATTTCCCCCGGTTCGGATCTCTTACCCCAAGATTGTGCTAGAGGAGATGGACCAATAGACACGCAGTATTTGCAATGGTCATCCTGACGTGGAGAGCCGACTTGAATTGCCGCTACCGTTGGCGTCCATGATCCACGGCCCCGCCCCCTCCAAGTCTCCCGGCTACGAAAACGGCAAACGACGATTCATTTTCATACTTAACGGCGCAGCCTCCACGTTCTGTCCCAAACGTCTTTTCCCTCATCATCACTCATCCCCAGATACCCCAGATACCCTAGATACCCTATATCCCTAGACACTTCCCTCCAATCATCATCAAAATGGTCTCCAACGGTACAAACGGCACCAACGGCGCCACGGCGCAATCTAAGTTCGACCCCAACTTCACAGACCATGTTATCGGCCTCATGAGCCCCGAGACCGACCCTCGTCAACGTGTCATCCTCACTTCTCTCATTCGTCACATGCACGATTTCTGCAGAGAGGTCGAGCTCACCCAGGACGAGTGGATCATTGGCGTCAACTACATCAACTCTCTTGGCCAGGCCTACAAGAAGAACCGCAACGAGACATGGCGCGTCTGCGACATCCTCGGAATTGAGTCGTAAGTTTCCCAATCAATTGCGCCCGCCAGATCAATCACTCACAATCGCAGCCTCGTCGATGAGATCAACCACAAGGTCGTCACCGAAGGCGGCAAGGCCCCTACATCCTCCAGTATTCTCGGTCCCTTCTGGTCTCCCGAGACCCCCTTCCGCGATCTCGGCGCCAGCGTCGTCCAAGACATGCCCAAGGATGGCCAACTCACATTCTTCCACGGCGTCATCCGCGACGTTGATACCGGAAAGGGAATCCCCAACGCCGTTTTCGACATGTGGCAAGCTAGCACCAACGGCAAATACGACGCCCACGACCCCGAGAACCAATCGCGCCACAACCTTCGCGGCAAGTTCCGCACCGACGCTGACGGCAAGTTCTGGTTCTACTGCCTCAAGCCCACAGAGTACGCCATCGACACATCTGGTCCTTCCGCCGAGCTGCTCAAGATCATGGGTCGCCATCCTTACCGCCCTGCTCACATTCACATCATGGTCACCCACGATGATTACCTCGGTGTGACTGCTCAGCTTTACCCCAACGACGATCCTTATCTCGAGACCGACACTGCTTGCGCTGTCAAGGACGATCTCCTCCTTGATTTCAAGCCTGTCAAAGATGAGCCCAAGGGCGCTATTCTCGATGTCGAGTACAATGTCAACCTCGCTTCCAAGAAGTACAAGCCTGACAACACCATGTTGATGCAGAACGCCAACCAAGACAAGTTCTAAGAAAACAAAAATGAAAGAGAGGGAAAAACAAAAAGAGAACGAAGTATGAGGATGTATATACATAGCATTGAATGAGTGGACTTTAGCGTTTGATTCATGTATTCGATGACTACTATGGACTAAATAGTACGAAATGAAAATTACTGCATTATAAACCACTTGCTCTCCATAAACCATTGCTCACCTCGGCTTGTTGCCATGCAATATCAATGTTCTCACAGGAAAATTGACGAAACAGAAAGAAGGAAAACGGTTGTTTCAGAACCATCAAACAGATGGTTTCAATGGACGAGCTAAGGTGCCTGATGCAGGCATGATGGCCAAACGACTGAACTTCACTTTGCTGCAAGTTTAGACCTGATAAAGATGTTCTCAATTTACAATAGACTTTTATGAACGCAAAATAGTAAGACTTCTCCGCGTTGAGGCTTCCTTTGAGTTCCCGTGTTGAAACCGTAGCATCTCAAACCGCAAGTCAAATCAAACCACCCGAGTCATCATGCTCCTTCTAAACCCAGTATTGGCCACACTACCAATACCAAACGAAGGTAAAACTCGTATCATACGTAAAGGAGTAGCAAAGCCAGTGTAGCGCCGAATGACACTAATCCGATCTTTGATCGTCATGCGAACTTGACGAGCATGGACGTCCAGACCGAGTAGATGAATCGGAGTACTGACTACCTGAGATGCGGCTGGCATAAATAGCTGAGCCATCTTGAGCCTTGCTTCATCAGACTGGAAAATGTTGGCAAACGGGGTAATTGACGCGAAGGGGAACTCGGCAAGCTTGGGAGCAATCATGGTAGGCAGGTTGAACGAAGCGTATATAGTCACCGCATCTCGCAGGGTAAACAGTGCATAGCTCAGCAGTGGAGTCGACATGCCACAAGACATTCTCGAAAAGTACGCGTCTTTGAATATACTCAGCCCTGAACTGACGGTCGTGGTCGCGGCGAACTTGGCGGGAGATGAGCAGACGATGGAGGGGTCACAGTCGTATTGGACGGCGTTGAAGGAATCGAACATGTTGGCGGTTGCGTAGGTTCCGAAGTAGACGAGGAATGGTATGAAGAGGGAAGCAAATGTTGCTTTGGGTTTGGATGCCCACTTTCGCATGGATGATTTGATGGAGGTGTTGCTGGTTGCTTTGTTGAAGACAAGTCTAATTCGACATCTGTTAGTGTCCAAAGAATAATGAGGGCAGTAAGATGGACTGTGATATCCACTGTAAAGGTACTCACTTATCAATAGCTGTCACCCAGGGAGTGACCAAAGCAGAAGCGAAAGCTGCAGCTGCAAGGTCAACAGCAAAGTACTGCAGTGTACAGCGCTGCTGCTCCCTAATACTCATAACATCCGTCATTTTGACAATCCACAATCAATTGAGAATTTTGGAAAAGCTAAAGAACCAGATTAGAACCTCATTGAATTCTAGGTTATGACTCTTATTATAGTCTACGGCATATGATACCGAGACACCGAAACACCGTGAAACCAGCCATCCAGGGCGACCTATCACAACACTTTGGCGTGCACAAGCGCTGAACTACCGCTGTTGGTACTACACAGCACCGTAGCACGCAGCCTGTCATCATCCGACAAGGCATTCCTCAACAAAATCACCAAATGCTTGCGATCATCACGAAAACAATCATGCCAGGGTACCAATCAGACCTCGCGTAGGCTCACCTTGTGGACCCTCGCGGTGAGCGGTGCGGCTGCGCTAATCTCAGCCGTCTTGCGTCGGGTTAAACAGGAGGTCTTAGTTGACTCACCTAGGTGACAATTACGTGGCAGGAATTCGGCTACGCTCGGGATTTGTTGAGACGCGATATTCATTAGTTGCACTGCATGGCAAGTTGGCGTCTAGACCGACATTCTGCTCTTATTCGGCTTCTGGATGACTCCGCGTTTTCCCCACGTCGGCATAAGAATTGAGTTGAGTTGAGTTGACTTGTTGAAGCGCTAGAGCTAACCCCGGATTCATCTTCAGGGGCGGGGCACGGACCTTGTTGTCAGCCCTGTTCCTCGACATTCATCAACTACGGATTTGCGGTAGTGAAGGGGATGACAGGAAACCCGACACTTTTAGAGTAACGTGAATATTTTCGCTTCCGTCCACGATGAATTCGGAAGTTTTTCGGGGCTAAGATACCAGGCCTGACTCATTGGCAGCAATGGGAGCTATATGCCAGCATCTCCCAGTACCTTGTTATTTATTGGACCTTTACATGGCTTATCACTCTACCAACTAGCTATCCATCTGCGACAGTCGCAATCTTGGCCATACTATCACTTATGAGTTACCTTGCTCGGCTTCAGACGGGTTATATAATGAATACGTTGGAGACTTGTACTCCACTTCAAATGTCAAGCGTAGAACAGGTTGGTGAGTGACATAGCCGATGATTCCCGCCTGTTGGTCAGTCCAATCTAGCTGGATCGAGTAATCTGGAAGAACGGAGGATAGGTTGTTGCAATGTGAGCCATATCATCATATCGTATCGAATCTGGATCTTGGTTGATGCTCTCCAGTTCATCGTCAATCTAGCTTTAGCTGTCGCTAACCATTGCTTTGTCCATGTCTTGACTAGACCCCTGTATTCACTTCCCCTAGCCTAAGGACAGTTCAGTGCATCATACGAAGCGCGTATCCGTAACCGGGATCCAGGCGGACTGTTTAACGCGGAGGGTGAATTGACGATCATTATATAACTGTGATTCTATCTGCATACATAAACATAATTCCTTTGCTAAAACCCAAAGCATATGGTGACAAAGTAACAAACTCTCAGAAGATATCCCATGAAAAATAGACACAAAACTCTCCATACCAACCAGAAGCGGCTGGGTACCTGAACTACTGGTGGTATGGATGATGCACATCATACAGACTCTACAGTATTTGAGACCTGCTTGTCGGCAGCCTCGGTGTCGAGAACCGCGCCTTGGTGTTCTTTGGGCACTTTGAAGCCAAGGTGCTTGAGATAGCTGCCCGGAAAGAAGACATTGTAGAGGAATACGACAAGCAAGATGGGAAGAGTGTCAAAAACATACAAACTATGATATACTTGTCAGCTTTGTTTGAGGGTAGTTAGGGCATACTCTACTTACTACCACTCCTTCTGATGGGTAGTGCCATCCTTGCCACCAGCGAAGTCGATCTCACGGTAGATTGAACGGACCTATTAGTGGTAAGCAACTGAGCCACATATATATAGACACTTTGACTTACAAGAATGAGGAGACATGAGATATTGACCACAATGAGTAGGGTTTGCCACTTCTTCACAATACCATGCTTCTCCTGATTGTCCTTGGCAAAGTCGGGGCTAAGTCGTCTCGCAGCGAAGTGGAATCGGATGGCGGAAACAGTGAAAAGACCGAATCCAGCAATTTGAGTGCTCACACCGACAAGACCAAGTGTTTTGCCAAGATTAAGCTTGTTCTTCGCATCAGGGTCAGTGGGATCGGTGCCGGCGATGAGGACTGCGGCGACAAGCTGGAGGAGGAGCGAGATTATATCGAAGCCAACAAAGAGAAGAGTGATAAAGCGAGCTGCATTGTAGAATATCAGTACCTCTCTGCCTTTTGCTGCGACGATTACTTACCAGGGACCCAGAGAAATCGAAGGGTTCTCGACTCCGGAGGGACAACCCAGAAGACGATTCTGGCGAAGATAACATAGATGACACCGGCCATCAAGACTGGGGGTAGAATCACAAGTGTGAATTGAAGCACGTAAGGTCCCTTTTCTGTCGGCTTGGTAGCGGATACAACTCGAGCTGCGTAGCCGATGACCTCCACTGCATCGATGGTTAACTGACAGGCCTCGCATTTGTCGAAGAGTCGACTTACTCGCAATAGCAAGCAACATGAAAAGCCATACCCAGGCCTTCTTCCGAATGATTTGCCAGAGCGTGATGCAAAAGCTAACTCCATAAAGACCCGCGACAACTCCTGCCAAAGGCTCGGAAGGATTGTAGAGATAGTAAGACTTGGGTGCGTCCATGATCGAGGATTATTCGGGATGATGTTTGTAGCTGAGGAACTGAGATGTGATTGTGTGAATTGTCTCAAACAGCATCTGTATCTAGACCTTATATAAATCCAGGTTCCTCCAAACGCTGCAACGGCAAACGCCGTGATGGCTTCAAATCAAGCTCTAGCTGATAAGCCACATCTGCAGAACTGGAATTTTAGCACCATAGCAATGCCTCACAAACGCGTCAAAACTAGCAACGAATAAGCCACGCTGAATCCGCGTTCGTGCGTCCAACGCCATGGCTAGTACCTAGCACCCAATCAGGAGCTAAGTTGTAGAACACCAACGAAGCCAGTCATATGTGGCGTTTTCTTTAGAGACAGACATCACTGGTCAGTTGTTACGTGGTATGCAACCACATCGAATCACAGTCTCTTTTTGGTGAGGCCATTCGAGCTTAAAATTGTAACGTCTCGAATCGCTATGGAGGCTTGGCCTAGGGCCCTATTGTTGGGAGATTAGGGCTGAAACGCCTCAATAGCCACGTTGCTTTCCCTCGAATGGGATTCTTGAAATGATTTTAACTCTAGGCGAGGTCTGGAGTGGCTGAAGCAGCTGAAAGCTCGTCATGGTGGACCTCGAGATGATAAGAATCGAAGCACCTGTAACAACGACGATTGATAGGTGACGCAACTCTTTACGAGCTGAAGTAAGATTTAACATAGGTAGGCAGATAAAGACAGACAAAATATCTCGAGATCTTTCTAGGATCTTTCATCACTCCGCTTCATACATCTTCGTGAGGGGCAGCCGATAAAGCTACTGTGCGATGACGCTGAAAGCTAGGTTCTAGACTCAAGTGTGAGGCGATAAACTTTTGGAAACAGCTCTTATGCACGACAAGCACAGCTAATAGTTATACTGGTATAAGATCTTAGCCTGACTGGGCTGAGCCATTGGGCCAGAATATTGGTGGTACTGAGACAAATGGGAACTAGAACTTGCTGCTCCAGACTGTGATGAATCGCTTTGCTCCTGACCATCGACAAATGAAAGCTCTTCCAAACCAGGTTCGTGGTCAATGTCCCAGACCTCTGGACTCAGGTCGCCAGGCTTACGAGCAGGGTTTAAAATTCCCATGGGTACCTAATGATAGCTTAATGCCCAGTCACCTAGGCATCTAGTTAGGTAAATAATATTATATATAGGTACTTATAGGTATTTTAGAATGTTCTTATAATATCTATAATATATATAGGTACTAGAAATTGCCTATAGGTACCTATAGGTAATATTATACTCTTTTATATAACTCTTAAAAGTAGTATAAATATAATATATTTATAGTAATTATTTATAATAATCTATATAAAAAGCATATTTATATATATAAAAAAAACATTAAATTAAATATATACTATTTATATAAAAAGTATTATTAATCTCTAGCTAACTATTTAATATTAGTATTTTAAGAATCTATTCTTTTAATCTAGCTTTTAACTTATAATAACTACTATAAGTTAGTATATTAAGCTTTACTTAATCTAGGTCTTTTTAAAGGTATATAAAGATAAGGGTTAATAGAATTTAAATTATAAAAAGATTAAGGTAGGCTTAATAGTATAGGTAATAGAGATTAGTTAGTAAATAATTATAAAAGTTATAAGTTTTAAGAATAAGAGGAAGATATTTATAATTAGGGAAAAATAGAAGATAGTTATTAATAGGTTGCTAATAGTATATTTATATAAATAACTTCTTTTTTATATATTATTAGTAGGTAAAGGAAGGTTAGATATTATAGTATCTCTCTAAGTAATGTAAAATATATAAAGGCTTTTTATAGCTCTTTAAGCTAGTCTAGGGAGTCCTTTATAAAAGAAGATAGCTTAAATAAGTTTAAGTTAAAAGACTTTTAGGATTAGTTTAAGGCTATAAAATAGAAATATAATAAAAACCTTTTTTTAATTAAAGAAACCTTTAAAGCATATTATTTATATTAGCATATAAAGTAATATATACTCTATGCTCTTTTAATTGCAATAGTACTTAGCTATATTGCAAGAAGGTCTCTAGCTATATAGCTTAATGTAGAATATTTAAGATTATAAGTAATATAGGCCTAGAATTAAAGAAGGCTTTCTCTAGATTGCCTTTCTATTTATTATATTAGTTAATAATATAATATAATACTATACTAAATATACCTTCTTTAAAGAAAGATCTATATATAGTTAATGCTAATTTTTAAGAGTAACTAGCCTATAAACTATAGTAAGTATATAATTACTACATTAAATTACTATAAATACCTTTTTAAGATTAAAAAAACTAAAAAGAAGATTCTATTTCTCTATTAATAGTAATATAAATAGATCTATATAGCTAGATACATATTAAAAGGCATAAAGTTAAATGAAATTAGCCTTAGCTTATTCTTTAATACTGCTAATACTTAAAGATAGAAGAATAGATTAAATACTACTCTAGTAAGTATCTTATTTTAATTTTAATAGAAGTAAAAGAAAAAGAATAATAAGGTAAAAGATCTTAATAATAAATAAATCTATATACTTATGCAGCTTTATTATAGCTTAATAAATGCTATAGGAAAGAACCTTTACTTAAGGTTAATAATTTTAGCTGCCTTTAAGTAGAAAGAGCCTCTCTTAATAAATACTAAGATAGTAGCTAATAATCTTAAGCTAAGTCTATATAGTAGATAAGCTATTAATAGCTAAATAATTAATAGAATTAGAAAGATAAATAAAAATGTAAGTGTAATTAATAAGGTAATTAATCTGCTACTAATTTTTAGTAGTAATCTTATAATTCCTATTAGGGTAGTCTTTAAACTATTCTTAGATAGATAGTTTTAGTATCCTAGCCCTTATAAGTATTATAGTTATTAAGTTCTATTAAGTTAAGATATTATAAATTAATTTTAAAGGTTATAAAATAGTCTTATCTTATATTTAGTAAGCTTAAATCTCTTTAAATTTTTATATAAGCTTAAAACTTTAAGTAAATTTAATAGTAAGGTAATAAACCTAGAAGATAATTAGTTATAATTAACTTAGTAATTACTATATGCAATTACTATAAGGAATATATTATAAGAAGAAATATATATATCTAAAGAATTAATAAAGATAGATAATTAATGCTAATAAGATTAGATAATTAGTCTATAACTTGCTATTTTAAGGCATTAAATTAATTATCTATTAGGTTCTTATTATTAAGGCCTTCATTTTAAGAAAGGTTATCCCCTCTATCCTTATCCTTATTATAATTATTACCTTCTAAAATTACTATCTCTTAAGATATAATTCTAATATAATCTGTAATTTCTTATATAATAAGGTTTAAAATATAGGCTATATATTATATAAAATAAGAGCAAGGTAAGGGTATAGGCTATAACTTAGTCCTAATCTTATAATTTAAATCCTTAATATTAAGATATATACTATTATTTGCTGTAATTGCCTAAAAGTAATTTAAAAGATAATAATTCTAGAAGCTATATATTATATAAGAGTTTAGTATAACCCTGCCTTAATCCTTAGATATATTAATAAATCTAAGTATAACTCTTCTAAGTTGCTATTAAGTATTAAGAAAATAGGTAAAAATACTAAGAATAGTAAACTTATTATAAGGTATTAACTATATATTTAATATAAGAGAGACTTTAGCCTTTAGAGGGAGAGTTTAAAGAATAGCCTCTTATAAAGATAAAGACTTATCTTAAATTCATTTAATAAGAGTTAAGCTACTAGGCAGTTAAAGGTATAGCAAGATAAAGGCTATAAGCTACTAGAATACTAAATTTACTATAATATTTATAAATAAATAGCTACTAGTAATAAAATAAGTAAGATAGTAAATAGATTCTATTTACTACTTAGTAATATTAATCTATTAAGAGTAAGCTAAGATTATTACATTTAATTACTATAAATATACTTATATTAAAATTAGAATATATTATATTAATTCCCTTAAATATTCTTATTTTAGAAGCCTTTTTCTTATAAATAGCTAAGTTTAAATGCCTATATATACTTAATATATTAGTTCTAGATACATTAAGATGTATTAGAGTAGTACAGTAAAAGCAGCATATAATCTATAGTTTTCTATCTAATTTCTATAGACTTTAATTAAATTAGAACTAGCTAGAAGAGTCTCTCTTCCCCTAGAAGATTTTTAAAGCCTTTAACTCTAGTAATTAGAGTAAATAGAAAGTACTAAATGCAGATTTAATATATAATATCTACTATTATATTATTTTCTATTAAAGAAAAAAGGCATTAATAGTAAAAGAGTTAAATAGAATATAAAAAGGCTTACTAAGTATAGTTAGTTTAAGGCTAAGTAAGCTTTATAAAGATATTTTAGTAATAAAATATAACTTAAAATTAGTTTAAGAGTAAGAAGAAATTTTTAAAAAGGATTACTATAAAAGATTATTACCTTACTTAATAACTTTAAACTAGAAGATTTATAATTATATTAATTAATCTTAGCTATAATAAATTAAAGCTATATTAAGTTAAAGTAAGCCTTTAGTATAATACTTAAAACTTTAATATATTTTATTATATAAATGCTAGATTATATTTAGTTAGTTAAAAGAGCTATTTCTACTTAAACTTAATAAGAATTTAACTATAAATAAAAAAGGTTTTTTAATTCTTATTTTTCTTTTTTTTTTATAACTTATAAAAATTTTAAAATAATATAAATATATTACTTTTAAAATAATACTTAATAATCCTAAAACTAAAATTCTTCTTAAGATATATATTATATTAATATTTTACTTACTATATATATTTATTTATTAACTATTTTATAGGTATTATTACCTTAATTAAATTAACAGTTAAGCTTTTATACTTTAAGATTTACCTTATAATATAGTAAAAAATCATAACAGTTAAATATAAAGCTATTAAGTAAAATTAAAAATAAACTAAAGAGATTAAGAAGAAAATATATAATATAAGATAAGTAAAAGCCTTAAGGTTATATATAGTAGCAATTAAAATAAAATAGTAAGTTAATTCTTAAATACTTTCTACTATTTATATTAATATAATAAGTAAAAATTCTTTAGAATATCTATTAACTTTAATATATAACTAAACTTCTTATACTATAATTACCATTTTAGTAAATTATTTAGGAAATTAGATTAAGTATAAAGTCTAATTTGCAATTTTAGTTATTAGCAATTAAAGTGCTTTAAGAAATAAGTAAAAGCTTTATTATTATGCTATTTAAAAGTAAGTTAAATATTTATATTTTAGAAATCTTAACTAAGTATAATTAGGCTTAAACCTATATATAATTTATATAAAGTATATAACTTTATATTATACTAATATAAGATTAGTAAAGATAATTTATAAAAATATAAAATCTTAAAATAGCTTTTTAAAATAATAAATAAAAGGTATATTAGCTAATTACTATAAATAATTAGCTTAATTAACTCCTTACTATGCTTTAACTTAAGTAAATAAAAATCTCTAGTACCTTATTCCTTATACTAATACTAGCTATATATTTTTTACTTATTTCTTTCTTTTAAAGAGTCTTAAAAGCATTAAAGTAATTTAAGGTTTAATATTAATAAGCTCTAATAGCTTATAAGCTTTAATAAGAAGCTAAAATATAAAATAATTAGTACTCTTAAAATGCTATAATACTTTCTTACCTAGGCCTAAATGCTATAAGGTAATATTATCTTAAAGAGATAGAGGCCTAAGAAGGTAATCCTATATAGTAAATATATACCTCTACTAGCAATAGATTTATTAAATCTTTCTAAGTATAAAGGGTTTACTAGTTTAATAGGGATATTAATAAGCTTCTTATTATACCTACTATCCTTAATAATAAAAGACTTAAAATCTATTAAGGTTACTATAATAAATTAATATATTATAAAATCTTATAATAATATTATCTTACTATTACTTTTATACTAAAGGGAACTTAAAGGGAAAAATATCCTTATATGCCTAACTTAAACCTAGAAGCTTGCTAAAGAGCTTTTATATAAGAGCTTAATTATCTATAGATAATTTAAAGAATAAATTAAAGGGCTTAAATGCCTTTAAATTCTTTAGTTTTATAATATACTAAATATATAACTTAAGTTAAAAAAAGACATTTAAACTATAAAGTAAAAGTATAGATTATTTATAGCTAATTGTAAGCAGGTAATTACTATAAATAATTACTATAAATACTTACCTAAAGAACTTAAACTTAGTTTAAATAGTATTAATCTTATACTTAATATTTTAAGAGTAATTTATAATTTTATTATATTTAACCTATAAGGAATATAATATAGTAATTATTAGCTATTTAATATAAGTTATATAAATTTTAAGATTAGCTTAAATAATTAGCTTAAATTAATTTAAAAATATTATATTTTTATACTATAATCTTTTACTACTTAATCTATTTATTAGTTTTTAGTAAGATTATAGCTTAACTTTTATTTTAGTTAAGCATTTTATTAATAGAAGTAAGCTAGTAATTATTCTCCTTAGTAAGATTATTAATATCCTTCTAGAGAGGATTATTATTATCCTATAGGATTTTACTAGCCTTAAAAGTTAATACTGCAAATACTTTATCTTTAAAGAGATTATAATGTTTACCCTTTTTAATATTACCTTAAATTAGCCTTTAAATATTAGTAAATAAAATATACTTACTAGTCTATATTATAGTTATTAAAAGCAGTATCTTTAAGTGCTTTTTTAGTTATTTTATTAGCATTAAGATAGTTTACATATTAGTAGAGTTTAGTTTTTAAGTAACTCTACTGCTAATTAAAGTTCTTCTTTATAGTCTTATATTTATAGCATTTTATAAAAAGTGTATCTATTCTAGTATAGGCTTTCTTTATATAAGGATTTATTAATAAATCCTTCTTAGGCTTTTATTTGCATAATAGCCTATTAGGCAGATGCCCTAGAAGGATTAGCTTAAATAATTACTATAAGTATAAATAAGCTTCTTACCTTAGCTTCTATTACTTATTTTTTCTACTCTAAGAAAAATTAGAAAATAGTAGCTCTTACTGCAATATATAAGGAAGATAAAAGCTAGAGCATAAAAATTAATATCTTTATAGCTAAAGGCAATTATATTTTAAAAGCTAAAAAATTAAGGGTTTAAGGAAGATAAGTTTAAGAGAAGATTAAGATTTCTAGTACTGCAATAGAAATAAAAAAATAAATCTTAAATTTAAAGTATTAGTCCTAAATAGGCAATAATTAGCAAAATACTTTCCTCTAATTAGCTTAAAATTTATAATAAATTACTATACTAAGATCTATTACTTAAAAGATTAAATCTTAATACTAACTTAACTTTAACCTTTTAAACCCCTTAAATTTTAGAATTTATAAGTTTTAAGTAGAATTTAGTATTTCTTTTTATTCTAGCCTTTTTAATTAATCCTTTTATAGTAATTAATTAAAATAATTACTTTTACTAAGCTTATACCTTAAATTTTAATATTATATAACCTTTTAAATTTTATAATTTCTAATTTTTCTTTCCTTTATTTTAAGAGTTTCTATCTCTAATCTCTTTTTCTTATAGTAATCTATTAAGATAATTACTTCTAATTCCTTAATTACCTAAGATAACTAGCAGCTAAAGCCCTTCCTTATAAGTAGCTTAAAAGACTACTAGTAGTAAATAGCCTTAAAAGTCTATTGCTAGTAAATAACTTTAAAAGTCTATTATTAGTAAAGTGCCTTAAAAAAGTATACATAAAGCCTAAATACTAAAAAGGAAATCTTACCTTAAGGGTCCTATTATTACTTTTAGTAAGCAGTTTATTTATACTATAATTCTTTTTTTTAATACTATTATAGATTACTAGATAAAAGACTATAAAACTTAAATTCTTTAGAGCAATAAGCTTACTATTATATATACCTCTTTTATCTACCTTATTTGCAAAATCATATTTAATATAACTAGAGACTATACTATAGCTTCTACTTATATTACCTTTAATGCTATTAGTGCTTTTAAAGAAGTAACTAAAGCTTTTATATACTAGCTCTTTAAAGGTAAGTTATTTATAGTAATCTTATATAGTAATTAATTATATTAATTAATTTTAAATTTAAGTATTAATCTTCTATTTACTTATACTAGCTATAAGACTATTTAAAAGAAGAATATATAAATATACTATTATATTTAGTATACTATAATAAACCCTATAAATAATTACCTCTAGTAAATAATTAATTTAAATACTATTAAGTTACTTCTATTTTTTAATATTAAGGAAAATTAAGTAATATAGTATATATAAGATTAAGTAGAATTAAGAGAAATTTAAGCTTATAAAAGGGATAAATACATTAAAGCTTAAGTATATGCTACTAAGAATACTAAAATATAGAAATAGTAATAAGATAGATAAAAAAAGTTTAAAATATAAGTTAACCTAGAAGATCTAGCAGCTAGACTTAAAAACGCTTTTAATAAGCTAAATAAAGATAAAGCTATATCTAATTAAGAGATACAGGATAGAGGTAAGAATAAGATTAATTAAGAGATGCAGGATAGAAGTAAGGATAAAATTAATTAAGAGATGTAGGATAGAGGTAAAGATAAGCCTAATTAAGAGCTATAGAATAGTAGTAAAGATGTATATAAGAGTACACTAGAGAACTAGATCTAGGGTAATAACTAAGCTGCTATAGTTTTAATGTTTTTTCTTAAGGGATTTATTAAAGTACTAAGAGTAAAGGCTTATAAGATACTAATTTACTACTAATTTAAAGTAATTATTATATCTAATTACTATAAATTAAAGATATATATTATAAGTAATTTAAATTTTTATCTAGGTATTAATTTATAACTAATCTTTACCTATAAGTACCTATATCTATATAATTATCCTATCTAGGTACCTGCCTGTAGGTAGGCATCTAAAATGGGTATCTCTAGGTATATACCCCTGTTAAATAGGTACCTATAGATACCTATGGGCTGGGTATTTTAAACCCTACTTACGAGTGTATGTCGCCCCAAAAGTCTCCTGAAGAGAATGAGGCACCGTCCAACCCTGCTCGGGATCACGAAGATACATCTTGAGAGGTGCCTCTTCATACTTGCGTCACCGTCCTTGAACTAGCCGCGAGCATGGAACACTGCCATGTCGTTGATGAAGATCATATCACCTCAAGAAATTGGCAAGGTCGTGGCGCTGTTTCGAGCGATGAATTGCACAGCGTCCAAAGCTCTCAGCTTATCTTGGCTTAGTGCTGGTAGCTTACGCTGCAACCGAGGATAGGATAGCGAGAATATCGGAAGAGCACTGGGCGGCGTGTTGTTGGGGCCAAGATTGGAGAGGAGACACACCCTTCGCGGCGGTTGCAATGAATAGAATTCGAATCTAGTAATTTAACATGGTATGACAAACAATTCACAATGGGATTGGCAATACTAATAAGTCCAGTACCTATGGCTCAGCGAGCGTATGTAGTACCTCGGGAGAGTGGGCGGCTAGCTCATTGTAGACTTGCCATGAGCTACTTAAGATTGTTTGCCCGCCTTTTGGAGACATCTCTTGGTAGTAAAATGGGAGTAACTGGCAATGGTCCGTATGGAACGACTAATGAGGTTGAGTAACACTCTCAACTCGACAGACCAAATGGGCGACGTAGCTTACCAGGGGCCATCACTAAATGCTGGAGCCATGGATGCTGGCCCACCGCCGCCATTTAAAATATTGACTACATGACCTAAGGTGAACGAGAATCAAGCGATCTTCTTAAATGTGTAGATTCAGGAAGTCAACCAACGGGCCGCTTGGCAAAGACGTCCAGGATATCTCGCTCTAGGCAGATATGAGCACTGATGCCCGCATGCAGAAGAACGTCCTGTCCAGCAGAATACCTTGACGGGTCAAGGTCAGTGAGCTTCTGGAACCCTGTTCAGTTATAGATGTTGTCCGATAGATGCCTCAAACGCCGCGATAGATCGATGTGTAGAAGGAAGGTGGCGGTAGAGATCTGGGTAAGATCATGGGAGTTCCCTTCGCTATAGTCAGCCTAGATCAATTGGACAGTCATAAATGCCTTTTGTTTAATAGGAACTTACCCTCAAAGGCTTTCAAATTGTTATGAATGGCAGAAACGTCCTCATCAGAGAGCTTCACCTTCCACTGAGCCTCTTTGTCTTGGATGTCTTCGCCTCTCCACGCTAGTGTTGAATTCAAGATCTTCAAGAAGCCATCAGGGACGAATGGTTTCAAACTAATCGGCGACGTAGAAGGTAAATATGGCGCAGGTTACTAAATTTGGGACCGCCGAGATATCACAACTACGGTTATTTGCGATGGTGCCGCACTTCCGGTAACCATCGATCTCGAGCTACGGCTCCGAACGTTCCGCTTAGATGACGGATCTAGATCTCTCTGGTCTGGTGCCGTATGTATCAACCAAAACGCCGGAAAAGAGAAAAGTCAGCAAGTTCAAAAAATGGACCGGATCTTTCGCGAAGCAAAACATGTTCTGTGCTGGCTTGGAAAAGACGACAATACTGTGGCTGAAGACTGTTTCCGCTTCATCCGTGATACCAGAATATCGATGGAACAGGAGTTCCAGCCGGAATGGACCATGGGTAATCTGGTCAGTGACACACAGCTACTCGGAGTATCTAAGAAGGCTAGAGAATGGGATTTTGTAGCTCAACTCCTTGAGATCTCTTGGTTCCAACGAGTCTGGTAAGTACCCGCACAGAATATGACGTATAGTTCAGGAGATGCTAATGAAATGGCAATAATAGGACTTTACAAGGAGCAGAATGTGCAAGAGCATGCTATCTGTGCTGTCCGCTAGCTCGATTTGTCAACGGGGAGGTGAAGGCTGCACCGGATTACACTGAGCCGTAGAAGCAACAGCAGATCTGGGCAACAAAGGCTCTTCTGAGAGATCCACGAGAAGGGCCCCTCGTCCTTTCGATGATAATACATGACTCCGAGGCGGCGCTTCTGGGCAACCGTGTCCCCTCTTGGGTACCTCGGTGGCACACATTTGACAAGATGAGCAGTTGCCAGGTGCCTCTCATTTCCACCTACGAATATCGTTTAAAGCCCTTTCGAGTTGGAAGTCCCCTGTTCAACTTGACCTTTCCCCTACCAGATATTCTGTCTCTAACGGGCCGGAAATATGATACTGTCGCCTGGGTATTCTTGAGGCTTGAGTTTGTCGATCTGCAAGGGGATCTCGGAGATTGAAGCCTCACCTAGGGGAAAGAGTACCCTTCTCATCGAATTAGTCTGGCTCCAGCTCCTCGACAAGACTTCGATACCCTCGGAAGAGTTCATTGGGGCACTCAGTTTGACCTTTGCACGTGGTCCTCCAGCTTCTGACAATCATGTTACTATGGGATGGCGGCGGCCTATAAGGTTAAGCTTTAGGCTGTAAATACAGGTAATGAATGATAACATGATATTTTTTCCCTGATATAAGCTTTTACCTAGAAGCTTTCACAATAACTAATAAATCTTATTGTAAGCCTTGGGGCATTATAAAGGGAAGAGACTAAGAGGGTATAAAAAGGGATATAACCTTGAGTTTACATCTCTACACACCCACCACAAGACAATCATGTTAATTATCTGTTTCTGTTTCGTGAGGCCTTGAAGCAAGGCGTGAACAGAGACGATGTCTCCATTCCCTCCACGAAGTTCTATCTTTGGGGTTCTGTCACTTTCCCGTTGTTCAGTCCGGCGATCGAGGGATTGGCGCCTTGCGATGACAGCTCAAGGAAGAATGGCACTGGTTCCCTTGCTTGCTGAGGCCAACTATATTTGTTATATCGTCCAAGGCCTGGATGTTCCTATAGTGTTTCGTAATGCTACAAACGGTACATACTAGTGTCTTGGAGAGACGTACTGCTCAGGGGTGATGGAAGGAGAACTATTGGGTCCCGAATGTACTAATGAACGAAATTCTCTCTGCTGATTTAAGCTGAGTAGAATTGAGAAAACTATCTAGCAACATTGATGTTTGGTCAAGGTTAAAGTTACGCAGGTCTTGATGCCCCATGTGGGACGGGAAAGTGATAATGTGGGGTAATTGATTAAAGCCCAAGTACTCCTCAGACAGACTCTTTAACTTCGGATATACTCCAATCAAATGGACCGGTAATATGCGCTGTACTTCCGCTCGATAACGTCGCTTTGGAAGCGGTTTACCCCACAACTGCCATGACGATATCCCGGGACGTCATCTCCGCACACTTTGCCAAGTTGGGAATGTCGAAACGACCCGGTCCCGACGTGGCCGCCGGCCAAAGCGAGGGTTGCCGTATCCAGATGAACGTGACTGCTAATTCTCATGATTCTACGATATCGGAGACGCGGGGTGATTTACCAAGTCTGGATAATTCTGCCTGAGACATTCACTTTATGCTCTCCCTTAAGATCTGGGGCCTCCGCATCTAACAAAGCTAATCGTAACCTTGCTCATTTACCCTTCGAACAACGCTAAAATGACGTCGGATACTTACAAAGTTGCTGTTCTTACCGTATGTCACTCCAGAAGTCAGTCTGCCTGGCCACAAGTACTAATCCCAACAGTCATCACAGGAGCACCATGCCAAGCCCACGTTTGAGATCAAGCAGCTCCCAAGACCTGTTCCTGGCCCTAATGAAGTCCTCGTCCGCCTTTCTCTCACCAGTCTATGTGGCTCTGATTTAGGCATGGCCTTGGGTCATATGGGGCCCGTGGGGAAGATCCTTGGTCATGAGGGTGTTGGCAAAGTCGCAGAACTTGGCTCCAATATTGCCAATTTGGACCCAAGTGTTCAGATTGGGCAGAGAGTTGGAATAGCATGGATCAGAGATATTTGCGGAAGCTGCAACATGTGCGTTGACATTGCTAACGAGGGCGAGACGCGATGTGTCGAGGCCCTGCACTCTGCCAAAGCATACGATGGCACTTTTGCCGAGTATACGCTTGTGCCATTGCGATACCTGGCTCGTATTCCACCAACCTTCGATGACATCCCTGATGAAGAGATTGCACCAATTCTTTGTGGAGGAGTTACAGCTTACAAAGCCATCAAGAACTGCAGCCTCACGCCAGGACAATGGGTTGTCATTTCCGGCGCAGGTGGCGGTGTAGGAGCTCTTGGCGTTGCGTATGCTCACGCAATGGGCTATCGAGTCATTGCGGTTGACGCAGGTCCCGGAAAAGAGGAATACTGCAAATCTCAAGGCGCTGAGCATTATGTAGATGCTTTGTCTGGTGTAGACGCAGGAAAGCAAGTCAAGGATATAACTGATGGTCAAGGAGCTAAAGCCGTCGTCGTCACCGCAACTGCTGCCGCTGCGTATCAAAAGGCTTTCGACATGCTGGGACCGTTCGGCACATTGATGTGCGTGTCGATTCTACCCGAGGAGGCCAAGATTTCCTTCCACCCGCTCTGGTTCATCGATAATGGCTGGACTGTGAAAGGGTCGGCAGTAGGGACGAGGGCTGATATCCTTGAAGCTTTGCAATTTGTCAAGCGAAGGCTCGTGATACCCAAGATCAAGTGGGCCAATCTCGAGGATATTGAGGGTCTGATGGAGAAGATGTCCAAGGGACAGGTAAGTTCAGTGCCATGAGATTAAGTACAACTAGCTAACATGAATGTAGTTGGAGGGAAAGTATGTTATGAAGTTGTAGAGTCGGGAGGCGGAGTGCGGAGTTGGGGAGAGCTGAGAATCTGTGTTTGTGGTTCGTAGGAACTGTTGAAGTTCGCTTTATGCAGCTCAATACATGAGTAACAATACCATTCTATATTCATGTAAGATTGATGAATATTCCAGGAAGGTAGAAGTATTGTTCAGTCACTGCAAACTATCAACACCTTGAATCATTGCTCGCGGGTTACTTCATTTGTCACAGGTGTGGAGCGGACTTGGGATCAAAAGTCATAGACTCAAGCTTTCTCATGATTAAGTACAGCTAGATAGAAATAACACGCCCCATGAAGATCGAATCCACTTTGATCCAAGTTGATATTGTTTCTTCTACTGACCCTCGCCCTCTAAACTGATCTGAGGACCAGTAAATGTCTTTCGGAAACCACCGAACCAGAGGGCAGTGGTGAATACAAGGCCAACTGCCATGACGACGATAAGGTAGTTCATTGAAGATGCCGTAACAGGCATGAAGGCAGGAAAGCAAAAGCTAACAGAGAACAATGCAACAAATAGTGTAGCCGCTGTGTTTACGGCATATCCTGCTTTGCCAAGTGAGAAAGACCTCTCGGGAAGGCAGCTACGCCCGCGAACAAGCAACGCGGCTTGTGGGAGAGCGACAGTAATGTTGAGTGCAAATAGTGTAAGACCAATGAAGCTGTTGTAAGCGGTGCTTGAAGCAACGTACAAAACTCCAATAATGATCTGCAGGGCAAGCATGACTGCAGTGGCTCGAACAGGACTGGCCCAGTTGAGATGTGACAGGAATGCCGAGAAAGGGACACCTCCGTCTCTGGAGAAGGACCATATGGTTCGACCAGAGAAGATGAATAAGTTCAGAACGATGTCGTAGAACATGACGATGTAGTAGACAGAACAGATGGTGGTGGCAACTCTGTTGTTGAGAGCTTGGTTGTAGACCTCGAGAATAGGTACTGTCGACTCAATGATAGCATCGGGATCCTTGATGGAGAACATGAGGGCGATAGTCCAGGCGATGACAGTGGAGATACCGAGGCCAATGGTCAAGAAGATAGCCCTAGGGACATTCTTACTTGGGTTTGGCACTTCTTCTGCCAAGTGGGTAGGACCATCAACACCACTGTAAGCCCATAAGCAGGCAGTGATAGAGGTGATCATGGCCCAGCCATCTCCCCATCCGCTGACATTCTTGTACTCCTTGAAAACAGTAGAGGCCGACTGCTTGTGATCACTGACAGCAAGAAGAGTGACCATCGAAGCGATGAAGCCGACCAATGACAACCAGAAGATGGTAGTAGTCAACCGGCCGATGGCAGCAGGGAACCTCGAAGTGGCGGCAAAGGCGATTATGCACAGCAAGATATGCATCAAGTACGTATGCCAGGCCTCGATGCTATATGATGGGTGCCACAGTTGGACAAGGTCTAGAACAGAGCTGGCAGCGAAGAAGTTGCAAGACGCCGTCGCAGCCATCAGGTAGATAATGGAGATCCAACCAGTATAAAAGGCAGCAACGCGTCGGGTAGACGTGGGAAAGGCCATGAAGACAATATGATACTGTCCACCAGCCGAAGGGAACGCCGAGGCCAATTCAGCAAAGCCAATGTTGATGGTAGCCATGACGATGCCACCAGCGATCAAGCCATAGATGATCGAGGGTCCTCCACCACAAGCAAGCGGTATGGCGATGCCTGAAGCAAAAGCCATCCAAGAATTGGTGGTGGTAAAAGCAAAAGCGAGGACAGAAAGAGGACTGTATCGCTTCTCAAGCTGTTCACCGCCGTGGAGGTGATGGGTGGCGAATGTCTTGCCAGCAGCTTGGGAGGGCGTCAAGGACGCATTATCGGGAATATCATTCTTCTCGGTCATTTTGTCGATGTTCAGGCTCGGAGGTCAAGGCGGGGCGCGAGGATGAAGGTCCGGTGCTCCTGTTTGAGGAGGATATTGGTGTATTGCTGGGGGCTTGTCGTTGTCATTCGCTACGATCAACAATGCCGTTGAGGTTGCACGGCCACGAAAAGAAAATGAGTCTGGAGAAAGAAGATTGAAGGTACAAAGGCGTTGCTAGAATAAGAAAAGGCGATATCGCATGGGTGCAGCCGCATTCTTAAGAACAAACGCGCTCCCATGGCCTAGTCTTGATCTGCAGCACCAAGATAGGGCGCGGCACGACCTCCGTTGTCGCGTGGCACCTCCAATCTTTAGTCAAACTATATGACAATCAATAATCGCAATTTCTCAGTCATATCTCCCCCCTTCCCACTTGTCTTATCTCCAACTTCCGGGGTTTCTGGGGAACCTGGGGCGCGCGCGAAGATTAGGCGAACCTTGTCAGAGCCGAGGACGTGGTTCACTCTCATTTTAGAACCGCCCTTGCTATCAGGTCTGAGACTCTTACTCGATGACTCGGTAGATGTCGCCTGGTCTTTCCAAGTATGGTTTAGTTCTACGGAGGCGAATGGAGAGGTTACGGCCGGTTAGTAGCCGGTTTGTGGGGCGTATGTGCCGAAGTCCCGTTGATATTGATAATGATTTCTCACGAATATCAGTATTTTGGGAGAACACGCTCGGACTTGGCCGCCGGCGAAGAATTAAACACGGAAGAAAGATATTTACAATAGTCCTTGTTGCAGATATCCCGACATTCCGCCCATCTGAGGCACTCATGAGACCCCGTTTGTAAGTCATGTTGAAGACAGTAAAAGACATGACCTGATTATCTAAAATCGCCTACCCCTAATAATGGCGCCATGTTCTTCTGGAGCAACAAACACCTTTCATAGCTCACCCAGCATCTCCAGCATCTCCAGCGTTCAGGATATGGCCACACGGGCCATTACTCAGCGTAGCTCCATTCTCGGGGAGTAGTTTTTTTAATGTAGTAAAACTCGTGTCAAACGTATGGCCTGGAAGACAGGCAGTACCAATGACAAGGTAGCAGTTGTGATGATACGCAACGGAAAAGATGCAGTTCGGCCTCTTTTGGCACTCGACACAACAGTCATAAGGAGTGACTAGTGGGTGAACATTGTAGACGTTCTTTCCAATATTCACTGCATTAATCCCATGTCCGCCGTTTGCCGCATTTATGAGGTTTTCAGCGTTGCAGGCTGCCCAAGAACTTTCGGCTGGGGCATAATCTGCTCGAGTCACTAGATAGTGAGGGTGGTTAGTAAGTGGTTTATGGTCACAAATCCAAGAACCTTAGACGTACCAGTTTCAGTTTCCGTGGTGGTTTTCGTTGTAGTTGCTTTAGTGAATATCGAGGTTGTCGTTGCAGTGTCGTCCGCAGTCATTGTTGTATCAGCTTCCGTGACTGTACTCGTGAGCCATCCTCTAGTGATGTCCTGCTTTATAAAGGTTTTTTGATCAAGTGAAATCGTTTTTGTCCACGCTATACAGTTTTTGAAAAGCACGGTTTTGGTGACCTGGACGGATTTATAACACGCGACCACGCCACGGGATTGAGTTGGCTGGACGGGAAAGTTTTTATCGCCGGGTTCGATTTCGATGGTACAGGGTGCCTCTAGGTACTTGGGCTTATCTTTGCGAGGAAAGACTCTTGAGGAGAAAACACGCGTAATGTCCTCCCAAGCATTCCTCTTGAGCAAGTCCCGTTTTGATAGACTTCGCTTTCGGGCAACAAAACCTGATACCGAGGCAAGAGGGATGAATCCGGAGACCGTTGGAACTGTAACAGTCGGCGTAAGGGTCGAAGTGGTGGTATAAACTGTCGTGTCAGTTTTGATGAAAGTGGGGGTCGTCACGGCTGTTTCGGTGACTGCGGGCGATTAGACAATGAGAAATGAAGATAATCACCACATCTTACTTACGGGTCTTTGTGATGGTGAGTGTCTTAAGCTTTCGGGGTGCGGTAACCGAAATGGTATTAATAGACCGGGTAAGAATCGTGCTAGTGACAGGATCTGGTTGGACCACGACGGTTTCATGCTTATATTTCCTGTCGCAATATGGTTTGCTCGCGGTCAATATGATCTTCGTGCTAATCGTATTTCTAGGAGTATCAGACACCGGGGTTCTACTCATTCTCGTTTCGCAAAATTCTTTAGTATGCGTCTGGGGCTTTTGAGCAAGGGCAGCGCCCTGTAGAGTATAGAGAATCAGAATTAGACGCATTGTGACCAGTACAATCCCCGGTCGTGACAAATTCGAGCGTCAAGTTCAAAAACTCAATTTTGAGCGGGAATGTCTTGGTTAAGGAATTGGATTCATCTTATATTCCTTGAGAAGGTAAAAACCTAAAAGTCGTAATCTTGGTTTTCCATGAGCGTTTGCCGTACGTGGATGGCCAAACTCTGCAGTAAAACTTGTAAATTATGGGCCACGTCTCCTATCTATAGTTGAGTCCTGCCCTTCGGATTTAAAGTCTATTCAGGTCTTGGCTACAAGTTCTACAACCATGGTATCGACTCGTGCGCGGGAATTCGGGTAGATTCCCATCAAGGTTAAGCCAGCCACCTTCATGTGCATCACAAATCTGCCCTGAAATACTTTCCATAGCAGTAATTGTTTTGGGGCCTAGGAGTCCAAATTCAAAGTCAATGACATGATTATATCAAGTTCGGGGTGGAAGAAATGTCTTGTCATACTTTTAAACCTAGTCAGATGACCGGATCTTGTAAGGTTTTGTCGGATAGTGAAAGCATGACCTGTAATTCAACGGGAAAGAGGCTCATGCTTTGGAGCAAAACTAAACCAGGATTGATATTAACCTACGTCATATTATAGATTCTGTTTCTTTTGCAGGTCCCCGTATACTTACCCGCTGAACCCATATATCATGATCTCATTACTCTTTCCACACGGTTGCGTTTCGCCAGCCTCTCCTCACGTTTCGCTAAACTGGATCCCACGATATCAACTAAGTGGTTGTGCACTTCCGCTACCATTTATTTCGTATCTCAGCGATATCCAGCTGGATTCGTGCCATCATGATGGAAAGATTGAAGTTCATTGAACGCCGAATGCCGCATGTTAGAGGAAGGCGAGTACGCCTTTGGCTCAGGAGACATACCCGGCACCAGAGGCTGATAGTTCGCCTCGCCTTGGGTGTGGGTGACAGGTTGTTGCTGGTAATAGGGGACGACTGGGGGCTGATCGGTTGTTGCGACCACGTGAGATCCATTACCAGCTTGACGCTTTTTGTGGCGTATGAACCAGAGACCGAAGCCAATCAAGGCGAGTAGAGCAAGCCCCCCAAGAACACCGCCGACAATGGCTCCTACAGGGGTAGAAGACTTTGAAGGCGAATCTGGTTCAGATGACGAACTTGATTTGGCAGATGAGGTAGTCTCTTGGGTGTTGCTCTCTCCTGTCGTTCCTGTCTTTGCGGTCAACTCGCCATCTGAACTCGTAGGCTCGGAAGTAGACTCTATCGACGATTCAATGGTAGCCGAGACGCCCTCCAGGTCCTTGTACATGGTCACTTCCATATCCTTCGTCGTACAAAACGGGTAGAGGGTAAGCTCGTCACCGTCACTATCAGTCGAAATCGCAGTGACACATCCCGAAGCGCTGTCAGCGTTAGTTGATGATTACACCAGAAAGCTATTGGTAGTGACCCACCAGCATAGCTCATCCGACGATGTCGAAGTGCAAGTCAGTGAAGTAAAGCATCTCGTCTTGATGTATCCATCACATCCAATGTGACTACTGCTGGTTGCACAAGTCGTCGTTGTCACACCAGAGTAATAGCAGTAGTTCACGACCCAGACTTTGGTCTCATAGTTAGCCGGGCTTGTTTTTTTTTAAAAAAAAGTATTGTGAGTACCTACACTGCCCGGGGATAGAATAGTAACCACAAACATCATAAGTGCCTACATTCTGTCGCTTGAGGATGTCTCTGTTGTAAGCTTCTGGTGGCTCTGTGATTGCGGGGTCGGGGGGAGAGCCTTTCAAGCCACCGCCATTCAATGCGTAATAGACGTCTGCCATCTAATGGCTGGTGAGTAAAGGTACTGGTAAAACTTTCTTATCGCTACCTTTAAGTTACTGTGCATACGTGTACAGAAGTCTTTAAGTGGAACAAAGTCAGAAAGCGAGAATATCAGGAGAGAGGCAGGACAGAAAGAAATCAGAGGCGGCCCTCATTTTCAGGCTCTTTCTCAGGCTTCATCCATAAATAGATACCGGTGGCGTTACAAGAAATTACAAACATGCGTGAGCTTCACAAGCAGAAGAACGCACTCAGTGCCCTGAAGACCCAATAGAATTTCACTCGGAGGTACACCGCGTATGCAGATGAAACAGAGGATACGCGATTGGCGATCTGCCAGAGCCTGATCTGCAAGCTGAAAAATGTGTATCTTGTGTTGTCCTCGAGGCCTGCTGGGACCAGTTAAAACAAGGCTCTGGGCGACGAGATATCTCTTTTCTCTGTTGGTATGATGGGTTTGACCAATCATTGAAGTGTACTCGCAGCCTGATTTTATAAAAGACAGACTAATGTAGTTGGGATGATGCCAAGCATATTTCTTCCAGTAGGACAGAACCAACCTGCATGTGGCGTACGCAGACGACGTGTTGCTTCTCAGAATTCTCAGCCGCTTTCTCACAACCCTTAGCATGAGACATTATCAGTGATTGGTACTTCCTATTTGCAGACCTTCCAAGCCCTGGTTATCGTAACGCTGGTGAATGTGGCGTTGACGATGGTAGTTGACTGGGACAAGAGCCTTGATCGGGATGGCTGCAGATTATTAGCTGCATGGTAACGTCTTAGCTGACGGGATCGACCGCGGACAGCTGTGTGTTACTCGACATCCCGTAGATCAACAAGGTAGTAGAATCGGGTTCACTACTCATAGGCTATCACCAGTGACTATTCTGATAATTATTATCTCAAATCCCTCCTATTAAACCACCTCAGGCAGCACAATATCATCGGCTCCTTGAACCCAGCTGTAGGCTAGCCCATCCTCTTCACATCTCAGCAGTCTTTCCATAATCCCCTGACCGTTATGAACTCTGTATAAGCCGCCATAAACGAAGCTATCATCTCCGGAAACAGCCCCCCGTCTCGTATCCAATGAACCGTCAGTGGGCCATAAAGAAAAAGGTGAACAAAATTCCTCCGCCATTCTGTCTTTGCCTCTTCATCTTGCTCCTCTCCGGTCCGTTTGCTTTCATATCGGTCGTATAGCAGCTGTGCCATCCCAGATATCACATAAACCCCCCAAGACTTGAGAGACCAGATCATGAGCTTCGACTCAGTCTTCTCTGACCATTTGAACACGCCGCGTCTTGTGAGCCATGCTAGATTCTCCGTTCCATAGTAACCGAATAGTCCAAGGAGATATGTAGCTCTTATGGTTGTCAGAACAAAATACCTCCGTGGGTTGCTCTTCTTTTCCTCGCTCTCGTTTTCGGACGCGAAACTAGTTAGAAATTCTTTTGCTTCAGCCCAAGTCGCCAGTAAGCCCCATAATCTGGTTATGATCTGCCAGTCGTCCAGGATATTCGACAATGCCCTGAATCGTTCGGCGATAAAAGGTTTGTTGGCGGACAACGAGCTTATCGCTGGAAACCTCTTGACAGTTGATAAGAGTGGCAGGAGTTTTGACGGGACAATCCTCAGTAAGATTTTGCTAACTCTGAGAAGCCAACTTTTAAGCTTCTCGGGAATTGGGGTTTCGAGTGCCGTCGCCACGAAATGTGCTGCATAGGCCAGGAAGAGGATGAGGGCATCATGGCTCTCCCGGGTATGCATCAATCGATTTAGGCGTGAAATGAAAGCATCGAGCTTTTTGATCGGCCACAGTGCTTTGCTGCCAATGATGGCTCGGTTTTCTATCGAGGTACTTTTCGTAGATACATGGCTTTCTTTTTCCGGTTCATCTACGCCTTCTACCACTGGCTCAGGTAGGACTGTTCTTGACTTTGTCAGCTGGAGACTTTACAGGGGACGAATGGTAGACCGTACTTCAAGTCAGCCATGTTTTAGGTGAAAGAGACGATTCGACTTCAAGAAAATTTGCGGCCATGAGAATTGAATCCCGATGCTCGCTGCTTATTTTTTGAGGCTGAAGTGAACAGTAGTGAGATAAATGAGTTTTGGTCAAAATCCAAGGACCCGGCAATACTTGGTGCGCGTGGTGCAGTTACCGGTTGGACTTACTCAATGATCCTTGGTGACATGTGTGAGGTTTGCGACAGAGCTGATATTGTTACTAACTATTTACAACGCTAGCCACGTTTACTATGAGCCCTCCTGCGCGTTTTGCAAGACTGATGGCTTTCACTAATAGAAGATAGTCTAACATTACCTTTTAAAGCTGTGCTGCATACTGAAACATCTGTCTTTTACACGTTATCGTTAAAAGTCTGCTATTGAATTGTTAGCATCTATAAGATTCTCCGATGCGTAAGGCAGATTATTGGTCTCTCAACCCCACCTTCACTTCTGCACGCGTACTATTCCCTAAAACAGGCAAAGCTGTACATCGCTGCACCCGACTTCCGATGTTTCCTCACTAAGAATGAGAAGATATCTTGTTCGTGATTTATCCATGCAAATCAATTGAGAATTTTGTTCAGGAAACTGACTCGATTTATTGAGCTTCATGGACATTTGTGCAGGACTGCCTTATCGAGACGTCGAATTCAAATCCAAGGCAGTTGACGTTGATGGGAAATGGACTTTTGGCGGCAGTGGCGCTTGGGATAATTCTGCCTGCAAGGTATTTCGATAACACGGATTGCTGTCCTGAAAACATAGCCTTAAAAGTGTTTGTCTTCTTCGCCTGTGGAGAATCGGAATTTATGGAACAGCCATGATTACGCCAACATTGGTTCGTAATTTCAGTATCAGACATAGGCGGGAGAAGGAGTATTGTCTTTGTGCTATATTACACGTCCTCTGTAAAGATCTGGAACAAATATGACCGATGCCCCGAAAGGAGGATCCATGCCTCACGTATCATACACCGCTCACTCCTACTAAGTCAATTTGACCATGGTTATTGGATGAGCTCACTCTTTGACGCTTCACGGGCATAGTGCAACTTGAGCCCTTCATAACAACCCAAGAACAATCCGTTCCCCACAGCAGCTGCGATACAAGTGACAGTTGCCCCTCTGAACAGCCCCGAAATCCCATCTCTTATCAAGATGCCCTTGGCAATGGAAATGGGGCCTCTCGCGGTGGGCTTTCTAGCTTTCTCGCGGCTTAGCGAAGACGTGAACAATGATTCTGGCTGTAAAAGATGGCTGGGAGGAGCGACCTCCGGCAACCGCATCCTGGTTTTCACGACGTCAACGGGAACAAAGAGAAGCGAGGCTATCGAGCCGCCGATACCAGCAGTGATTCCGCTCACTTTGACTTGTTCCGCTATGCTCTCGGACTTCTTTGGTCTCCGGAGCCAGGCGCCTTTCAGATACTCGTAAATGGAAAATGTGAGGCTGGTACGTGGCAGATTCCCAGCTACCAAGACCGTATATCCTGTCCATAGCTTCAGAGGATGCCTTGCGAAGTGCTTGAGCGAAGCTAACATGGGATTTCGCTGGACGCCACCCTCTGAGAATCTCGCAACTTGCGCGTTCTGTTTGAGGACTTCCGAAGGGTTGATGATGGCGCACGCGACCATATCAGCCAGCGCGCTACTGGCGGCATGGACAGCTGTTTGAGACAGACTCCCAGGCTTGAGACCCTCCTTCGGTTGAAGAGTAGTCTTCGCCGTTTCGTAGATGGTGAAAAAAGTGACAGAGGCTGGGATGGTCGTGACGACGGTCGGTGTCAATCCGCGATAAAGGCCTCGGAAGAGGGCAGGCTGGAGTTTGCCCTCGTGGCTCCGGTATTTGGGTACATACTCAGGTGACTGGATGCGTGTGATGAGAGTATCAAATGGGTGCACTACAAACTCAACACTCAGTGCCGCAAAAGCGGCGGCCTGTTGCAGTTAGTATTGCTGATGTCGCTCGAGATTTCGCGATGCTCACCAAGGATATGTCCGTAGCATCCGCGTTGTTTGGGGTGGACATCAATCAGAGTGCCAGAGCTGATTGACCAAGAAAAAGGCTCACGTGGACAGAACCTGACGACGAGGAAATGGTGATTTGGGAGTAATGGATAGATTTTCAGGCCCTGACCAATATTTCGCAGGGCCTGGCGTTTGGCGCAAGATCAACGACGTCAACATCGAAGGTTGGAGGAACGCGCTAGGCTATCGCCCCGACAGCAAAAATGGCCAAACGATGAGCAAAACATCAGCATTCTTCCTCGGCCTAGAACACAGAAAGTGTCTTCCCCAAGGCGATTTCCCACAATTCACAGGTCATGACTGATTTTTCAAGAATCTGGAAGATGATGGCGTCAAATGAGTGTCCCCGTGCTGTCAGGCTCATATTTAGCAGACTCCAGGCGCTCAGTGCTCAGCAGTGGCAGCAATCGGGTTAGCTAATCACAACGCGCCCCGCAATAAGCAGCAAGCAGAACGCTCAACTTCAATTCATCTCACGCTCATCATGACTCGATCTCAGTGAAATGAGAGCGCGCCGCTCTCCGATGATCGCATTTCTCTTTGAACTCATATCAACGCCTCTGAAGCTTTTGATGCTTCACTTTTACTGCTGATGACTGAACCAGCCCCTCGAGCGACAGAAGCTCACCAAACGCTAGCATTTGTGAGGCGGAAGCGAAAACAAGTCGGCAGAGCCTGTGACGGCTGTCGACTCCAGCGGATAAAATGCGACACCAGCGTTCCATGCCTCAACTGTCGCACGCGCGGCCGTGAGTGCAGCAACAATAATTCACCTACTGTGTCGACTCTTCCTCAAGCGCAAGATGAGATCGATAAGCTGAAGCGTCGCGTGAAAGACCTTGAAGCTCAACTTTTGCAAGCGCGAAACAGCCAGACGCCCGCTTCACAGCAACAAGAACCGACGCCACCTGGCGAATCACCAGCTCTCACAAGACCAGCGACTGAGGAAATCACCAAGACAAAATTTTGGGATGGCGTGTACCTTCGCCCAGCACGATCGCCGCACAGCGCTTGGTTTGGACCTTCATCACTTTACTTCTTCATCCACCGACTCAGCACGTTTCTCAGCGCCCAAGCGGACCATATGCTCATTCACCTCGCCAGCAACCTGGAACAGTTGGGCCAGCCGAGCGTACCACAAGACTCTTCACGGCTGTTGGCACCTCTCACGCGGGTCAACGAGGAAGCTTTTACCTGACACCAGTTCAGGAAGGGTTCTTCATTAACCTGTATTGGGAGACCTACCATACATGCATTTATGCTGTGGTCGATGAGGCGAGTTTCAAGGCGCATTATCAATCGCTCTACGTCGATGTGCCAGCCGGATCGCCGAGAAAGCCATCCGCGTTGGTAGACATCATACTCGCCATGTGTATGCAATATCACACGTCGGCGCTCCCAAGCGGCCAGCAAGGCAACATCCTCGAAGACAACGATGCAACTATGGCCGGCCGATGGTATTACCGGAGAGCGCAGACACTGCTGGCTTGCGAGGTCGAGAGCCCATCTATCTCAACTCTTCAATGCCATTTGCTCTGCGCATTGTACGTCTGCGGGGGATCCTTTCACAACATGGCCGACACAACCATCTCCCTTGCGATCCGGACAGCCTACATGTTAGGCCTGCACTTGGATCCGCCGCCCACGATGCCACGACGCGAGCGTGAATTCCGAAGACGACTATGGTGGTCCGTTTTCGAGGCTGATTCAAAGGTCGGCATGAAAGTCGGCCGCCCGTTCCTCATTCGCGACTCGTATGTCATGCCTGAACTACCCAGCGATACCCTCGAAGCAGCGATGGAGTCAGGTTCGGCATTTCCTCCCATCGGAGATAACGCTACGTGGCTTAGCCTCAACCTGCAGCGCACGAAGCTATACCAAACCGCGAGAGCTCTCAATCAAGCATTTTACGGACACGCGCTCAGCACCGCCGATGGGAACTCCGTTTATGATGATCCAAGCACAATGGAAGATCTTGCCAATGCATGGGCCCCGCGAACAGTAGCTCTCACTGAGTGGACGAAGCAGATTCCCCGCGCCCTCAAGACAAGCAGGAAAAACGGCAGCCCCTTCTCTCTTGATGACTCCATCCTCGATATCGAGCAGTTTGCACCACAGTGGCTTCAGCGACAGCGCTTGCAATTAGAACTTGAGTATCATCATCTCTGCATCGGCCTCCATCGTCCGTTCCTATCTTTTGCTCTACAACAGGGAAGTTCGGCAACCGCAATGGCAGCCAAGTGCGCCCAACATGCGATGCAGCTCACAAACATAACCCACCAAATTTTAACCAAGACATCAATCCTCAACGGCTGGCATGAAGCTTTCCAGTGGCAATGGAGCGCCGCGATGACCTTGGTCGGATTTGCTGTTGCGTATCTCAATCACCCACTCGCGCAGGCAGTCCGGTCATCAATAAAGGTTGCTGTCTCTGTTCTCGACATCTTCGCTCCCAGCTTTGATGCTGCTTCCAAAGCCGCTGTCATCGTCCGTACCCTGCACACCAACATTGAGTCCGTCATGGCGCAGCTTGAGATGCAATCGAGCCCGACGACTGTGGCAGCCGTGGATCCCCTCTTGTATAATCTACCTGTTCAGGGAGGGATGACGAACACGGTCGCCAATCAGTTTGACGCGATCAGTGGAGATTTCGATCTTCTAGATATGGCGATGAACGTGGACTTTTGGGCTGATCTCGACATGCTTCTACCGGGGATTTCGGGATCTACAACTGATACTGTTACGGCTTAATATTTGGGCCATCATCAATCCAGACAAGCCAATTCTGCACGTTTGACGACGAATGAGCGAATGAAACACACAAATTTATTATACTTGCTATACGGACTGCTCTCCATGAACGAGTAAATACTCAACACTAATGGTACGAACCATCTCGACCAACAACTTCGAAATCCCACCACCCTCTTCTCCTGTCGCACATCTGGAGCTCAAAGCTTCTCAAACACAACTACAGCCGCCTTGGCAGTCGAAGTAGCGCTAGCAGGATTCTGACCTGTGACCAAGCGACCATCAACGACATGGAAATCATCCCAAATACCAGGAGCACGTTCATCTTCATACTATTAGCACAGTTCAAGTCAAAATTTGGGGAGGGAACTTACAAGTTGCACCGAGACGAGCGGCTACTTCCTCGACCATTTCACGATCCCAGCTGCGAAGCTCGTCCATGATCTTCATCGTGTTCTCTGCCTCAGTAGTGAAGCCGGTAATCTTCTTTCCCTTGATCAAAGGCTCATTGGTAGTAGGGTCAATGAGATTGGCAAAGATGGCTGGACCGTGACAAACAGTCGAGACGACTCCACCGATAGCCCAGACCTGAGCAGCGATGTTCTGGAGAGAAGATGCAGTGGGGTAGTCAATCAGAGCTGCATGTCCAGCTGAGGCGTAGAACAGACCATACTTGGATGGGTCAAGCTCAGAGGCTTTGGGTATGTTGTCAAGCTTCTTGCGGAACTCGCTGTTCGTGTCGTTCCAGATAGCCAGATCATCGCCGTTGAGGAAGTCAGGCTGCTGAGAGAGCCAGTCGGGTGTATAAGTGCCAGTCTCTGAGGCAAGGTCGACCTCAAATCCGGCAGCTCTCAAGACTTTGTAGGGATGAAGCGCTTCGCTGATGAAGAGGCCAGTGGTTTCTTTGCCGTCAAAGAGAGTGGCAGAAGCGGAGGTGATGCTGATGAGGGCACGGCGAGGAGGAGACATTTTGTGTAAGTGTGATTCTGTGGAATGGGAACAGAGGATGTATAGGCGAATGTTTGTTTGGAAGCTGTTGGGAGTTGTTGTTGAATTGCTGAATTGTTTGGATTGAACTTCTGTTTACTGACGGGATCATCTCACTCATATATACTCGTGATGATTGAGTACATGCGAGATGCTTACGAAGGTCATGACCATGCATTCTGCGCTTACGGCTTCACATTCTGGCATTGTCTCACGATGCTGTTGCAGAAGAATGAGCCATTCCTATTGGTTAGGCTTGCATCACGACAAGCAGGCGTCCGATTCGGGATGGTGTTGAGCCAGCCACGCATGAGCAACCCCAGCTTCGTCATACCCTCAGATCCCGAATAAAGCTTCTTGATAAGCCAAACGATCATCGCATCAAATCAGAGGTTCCCATTCGATTGTCGACACTCGGAGGTTCCTGAAGGATCGAAACGAGGTGGGGGAGCACTTTGTTTGGAGATGTTCCCATTTGTCACAAGGTTAACGGCACAGGGGAGCTTGACCCATTGGATCGGATATCGCCGACTGGGTCTGCCAACATCGGGATCCCGGAGTTGGAAATCAACGAGTCAGTGGGAAAATGACATAATCGCATGTCGCAACCCTCAAGGTGACCAAGATAATAACGTTGATCTTCGAACTAATTTTTCACTTCATCAGACTATAAGAAGACGCTGTGGCTCCAGCTAGCTCCTCCACCATGATCACAACTCTAAATCATAGAACTTGTACTTCAAGCATCGCTTTTGCCTTTATTTCATTGCCCTATACTTGACCAACATTCACACCCAAAATGACCGTCACAAAGACAACCACCACAATCTCTCCCAACAGCAGGCTGTTCAAGCCAATCCAAGTCGGCAATGTCCAACTCCAACACCGCATGGTCATGGCCCCTTTGACCCGTTACCGCAATGACGATAACCACGTTGCAAAACCCTTTGTAGAGCGATACTACTCTGAGCGAGGTTCAGCGCCCGGCACCCTCATCATCTCAGAAGCTACCGGCGTCTCAATGCAAGATACTGGTATGCGCCAAGGTCCCGCTTTCGTCACAGACGAGCAAGTCGCTGCCTGGAAGAGGGTCATCGGCGGCGTTCACGCAAATAAGTCGCTATGGTCGCAGCAAATCTGGGGTCAAGGCCGAGCTGCTGACCCCGAGTACCAGAAGGAGCGCGGCTTCAAGTATCGCTCTTCTAGCGCTGTGCCGATTGAAGAGGGTGCTCCTGCACCCGAGGCTATGACTGAGGAAGAGATCCAGGGCTTCATCAAGGACTTCGTCGCTACTGCTCGACGTGTCATCGACGCTGGTGGTGATATGATTGAGATCCATGGCGCTCACGGCTATTTGATCGACCAGTTCACATCCGACTCTGTCAACAAGCGAACCGACAAGTGGGGAGGCTCTGTTGAGAACCGAGCGCGTCTTCTGCTCGAGATCGTCAAGGCTGTCTCGGCCGAGATCGGCTCCAAGCGAGTTGCCCTTCGCCTTTCGCCATATGCTTCTTTCCAGGGTGCCGAGTCATCCGACGTCAAGGAGCAATACTCCTACATCGTCAACGAAGTCAAGAAGATTGGCCCTCTAGCCTACCTCTCTCTTGTCGAAGCTCGCGGTGACCCCGCCAAGCTTCTTGCTCCCGACACCGACCCCTCAGTTGACGCGCAAACCCTCGACTTCATCCTTGACATCTGGGACAACACATCACCTGTCATCGTAGCCGGAAACTACAGTCCTGCCTCTGCTGCTGAAGTCCTCGACGGCCACTACAGTAAGTAGGACGTTCTCGTTGCTTTCGGCCGCCATTTCATTGCGAATCCCGATTTCGTCTGGAGGGTCAAGCATGGTGTTGAGTTGACCAAGTACGACCGCACTACCTTCTATGTCCGAGGATCAGAGATCGGATACAATGATTACCCCTTCTCCCAGGAATATGTTGATGCACAGCGGGCTTGGGCTGTGGAGAACCTTCCAATGCACCCCAAATAAAGACCTACAGGACGACTTAGATGATTGATGAAACGATAGAATAGAGCATACAATTAGATCTTGATAGAAAATACCATTCCATTTTACAATTAGCATATATATCATCAGTAAATGGTGAAGGCTTTTATCATAATCACTGTGACGTGACACGTCGAACGAGAAGGGCGCTGTTGACATATCCTCCGCTTTACATGGCGTCATGGTTGCAAGCGGTGACTTCTCAACGCAATAAACATTTACCGCCTTTTTATTCTCAATTTAAAATCTCAATACTCAAGACTTTTACGATCAGTAGTCTGAAGAGAACTTATCATGGCGTCGTCAGCAAACTCATCATCCAAGATCCTCGAGGGCGGGTGCCTATGCGAAGCCGTCCGCTACAAGATCTCCTTCCCCAAAGATCACGATCTTTCCAACGACTCTTTAGGTTGTATCTGCCAATGCACTCAGTGTCGCAAACAAACAGGAAGCTTTTTCCTCGCCACTTTGACAGTTTCCACCTCCGCCATCGAGTGGCAGGGCGACTCGAAGGACAAGATCAAAAGATATCGCAAGTCCGAAAATATCGCGAGGGGCTTCTGCGGCGACTGTGGCTCCTTTTTGTTCTGGCATCCTGACGGGCAAGATATCAGCATCGCGACTGGAAGTCTGGACCCTTTGTATCTTTTCGGCGAAGGAGTTGAAGACATCGAGAGTGAAGTTCCCTCGGATGGGTTTGCAAAGGAGATCTTCAGTGGGCATTTCAATGTGGAGTTTTGTGAGAGTGAGATCAAGGGTGTCACGGATGACATGCCGATTCTTCACAAGGGAAAACGATGTCATGGCGATAGCTCCAAATCTTGAGGTCCAAGGAACCGCAACCTAGTTGCAACGTCGTGTAGCAGCTAGTCTCTGTCTCTATAATTCTTCTCCCCAGAATCCTGCCTTATCGGTGGCGACAAGGAGCGCGGACGAGGCTGTGGTAGCGGAATGCCGCCCTGCGCATTGATGCGACGTATCATATCGCCGACCTCGGGGTAATCAGGCTCGTCTTTCGGTCTTCTGTCAAATATCCTCATCTCTATGATAGTCAATGGTCTTCTTTCCCAGATATCTCTATAAATATGATGGTGCGTCAGTGCTCTCGGGGCGTCGACTCTCACACGATTCTGCTTGTCGCCAAGAATCGGCAGAGGTGATGGTAATGATCCCGGCTCCTCCTGGAGAAGAAAGTCGAAGAGAGCCTGTTGTTGTTCATCACGTAGTTGGTACACCCTTATCGTCTGACTCTTGCGGCAAGGGTGAAAGTAGATGTTGGGGATCTCATCCGGACTTTCGGGGCGCCGATCGAACACAGTCACGCCGCCTAGAATGCGATCCTCAGCCCAGTAGCCAACCATATCTGCCACCCCTTCTGGATATATATCGTCATCAAGATAGTCGTGGTGACTGAAAAGAGTTGGTCCGGGCGGGAATCGAGCCATTGTCTCCGATAGCGGCATCTCCCAGTACGTGACGGCGTCGATATCGCCTTGGTGAAGATGAGGTTCGAGTTTATGCAGCCAAACTGCTATTTGATGCAAAGAAACAGCTACCAACTCAACCAGGCGCATGTTGAAGGATTTAGAGCCGGGCTCGGCTATTTGGAAGGCTTTTAAAGTCTAAAAAGATTGTTAGTGAGGGACGCCAAAATGATCAAGCTTATGATGATAACGTAGCAAGATCTTTGTCATTGAATCCGGTGGAGACTTACTTCGGGGTCAAATTTGAGACTCGAAGGGTCCCATTCTTTGTAGTATTCATGTGCTTTCTCCCAAGCCCCAGGACACAATGTCTCATGGTCATTAATCATGTGTTCTCCCATGATACCGGGAAGTCGACGGTCCCATGCAACGTCCGTAATTGGGAGGCCATCTATAATCTGGGCGTATGTGATCTGTGCTAATTCGGTTGACAGCATATTTCTGATGGCACGGTCTAGTATTTGGCGATGACGTTCAGAGGTAATACTTTTGAACGGCAGACGGCTGTCATAAGCGGTGCGCGCAATGTCTCTGAGCCGTTCCTTGTGTGCTTCTAATTGGTCGGGATTCATTGTCAATACTATTATCTATGTTCGTGCGAGGTGATGGGCTGGCTATTGTCAGGTTACATCGGACACGTGCGGGCAAAGGTGTTGACAAAGTAAATGCCTGACTTCCAAGGCTACCTCCGCCTGATGAGTCGTATTTGGATTTGGTTCAATTCTCGTAGATGAACAGAGTCAACAGGTGACAACAACTTCAGATCAGATGAACTTTCCACTCGTGCCACTGTACTTCTTGAGAGTAATTGTTACCTGTTATCAAGCTCTCGCGGATTAGATCGAGTATCACTGTCATGACACTTTGACTCAGGGAGACTAGCATCAAGCAATAGCCCTTGGGACTCTTTTACTTAAGATTATATGCCAATGGACTATTGTATAGCAATGGTTCTCGAGTCTGTTCAGGATCTCTGCCGGATTTGGAGTAATGTCCTTCTTCTATCTTGCTGTTCACAATGGATTCATGTTGACAGTCACATCGCCCTTACAGCCCATTTCCGTTCGTAGTAAATATCTTGAAATAATGAGAGAGCGTAGAACAAGGCTCAAGATCAGTGCATCGTTGATTGATATGCCATTCTCTCAAGCCGCAAGGTTCTTGTAATAAAAGGGATGCCACACCTATTCTCTCCATGTGCAGCTTGACTTTCAGTTTACTATCACATTTCGCCTATTGCTATACCATAAATCAAGTACTAACTTTTAGAAGCATAACCCTACAGATTTCCCTACTGAGTATCTCTGATGAGTACACTCAGCCTCTATCTCACCATCTCAAAGGAGCGAGGTCAAGGTCAACCTCGACACTGGATTCTCATGCTTGCAGAGGAAAATGCCACACATGGGATCTTCTATCATATAACTGGCGGACCCATGCACGGTAAGACATATGAAGTTGTCATTGAGCCCAAGCGCGTTGAAAGCCATGGTATTGAGAAGCGTCACTTGATTGCTCAAGTCCTCGAGAAGGATAGGCAGAAGATCAAAGCTGATGTCCGGCAAGCTCCTCCGCTGTTCTGTCAGCGCTGGATCTTGAACGTTCTCGACGACTTGGAGAAGCAGGGTGTTGTTCCTGAAGGAACTTGTTCCAAGTGGAATGAAGTCTTGGAAACTGATTCCTTCTCAGATGATGGTGCTCCCTCGAAGAAGTCTTCGGGTGGCGGCGATACTACTGACGCTTAGGTCTACATAGGTACGTAGAATTTCTTCTGATTTAATCAGCAGCTGATATGTACTATTCGTCATTGAGTATGTGGTAGAGTATGTGTGTTCGTGTAAGGATGTAGAACCCGAGTTGGACATCAGGGGGTAAAAGCTCTTCTAACTTTAGGCCAGAGTATCAAAAGCTAGTCTAAGGGCCCACTAAGTATACATTAAGTTTACCTAAGTCTTTCTGCAGTTTAGGATAGATAGCATCAATTTTATTGCTCGGGTCTTCTTCCTTTGTAACAATGAGCAGTAATCTACTGTCCATCTAAGATTGGCTTCTCTTCATGAACCCCATTCCAGCCCTTCACCAACCTCCATCGACGTAGTCTCAGTTGTTTCTTGATCAAAATCAACCTTATAAAGCAACTGTAGCTCTGCAGCCTGCGTCAGACCATCCACGTAACCCTCCGTAGTGAAGCAAATCTTGGTTCCAAACCCCAACTCGCCCGTATCAGGCATGCCAGCACTCTCTGGGAGCCGGTTCCCGCCTTTTAGGCGACACAATGCCGCGATAGTGCTTAGAAAGTCTCTGGTGTAAGTTTGGTTAGACCTGTCCTCCAATACTTGAAGGTTGTCTATGAAGACATGCACCAATCTCGGGCCCAGCTCACGCACATCGCGGACTAGTTGGAGCGTCTCGCCCACTTTCAAGGTCCCTTGAGCAAGGGCAGCGAAGCGTGCGGGAGATAGGTCTGCCCGGGAATAACCCCTCTCTGGGATTAGCTGAACGAGTTGTGTGACAACAGAGGCCAGGAATGCCTCAAGGTCGGCTTTCTTGGGCATCCCCAAGATGTCATGGGCTGCGAACGTGCAAAAGTAGGCGACAAAAGGGATATTATGGGTCCGTACCAGCGCTGTCAGAGATACAGCCGTCATGGAATTTTGGCTCGGTCGTGAGACGTCATAAGGGCCCTGAATCCAGAAATTGGTTAGGCTCAGGTCTCGAAGCCAGGTTTGCAAGCGATGGTGAACCTGTCTATCGATTTGAAGAAGTGATGCTTGTTTCGCAGCTTCTGTTAGATATTCAACTTGCTTCTTCCATTGAGTGGTGAAGTTGGCTAGCTCTGCCTGGATCTCTGTGCGGTTGTACCTGTAACGCGCTGGTTGGCTCGGGAGAGAGTCCGATTCCGGGGATGACGGCCCAATTTCATCACCGACGACTGCATCAGAGCGTCCTTCTGCTGTTGCTTCAATCATGTTTGTGACCAAGGCTGGCTGGGGTCTATCCAGAACGAAGATTTGTTGTTGCTCTAGCAATTGTTGAAGCGACTCGCCGAGAAATAGTCTTTGCTCGTTCAGTTGGTTTGGTAAGTGATACAACAGTTCCCTTTGACTCTGAATCAGCACCTCCAAACTCTCAGTGGTTCGGTGTCGAAAGTCAAGGTTGACGTGGCGTTCCATACGTCGTTCGATAACCAACATTCGGTCTTTCTTCGCCGTGAAAAGCCGTTTGAATGCGCCATCATCGAAGCTGGTGAGGAATCGTTTCCAGCCAGACTTGGACCATTTGTTGAAGACCTCGGTGAAGAACTCGAATACAATCACGTAAAGCTCTTGGATATACTGACGAAGCGATGGAATGTCTCCATGCTCCATCATTTGCCGGTTCCAGAAATCAATATCATGGCACAGGTCGTCGAGTGTATCCGCTACCCCCTCAGCGATATTCTGGTGGTTGATGGTCGCCTGAGCGATGGCTGAGAGGGACCCCGTCAGTAAAAAGTGACATATTTGTCATCTTTGGGAATGATGGCGAGCAGTGAGCTGTGGTCGTGGCAGGTCTCGCAAAGGCTGTGAAATTTGGACTTGAGCTTTCCCAGCTTACTTTCGTCACGATCCGCTGCCATGTGGCCGAAGCTTTACTGACTACGGCCACTAGGTAATTGATGTCTGGCCGGTCGCGTCCTTCGAGCTGCATCTGCTGGTCCTGGGGTAGGTCGCACCGAAATTTGTCCCATGCCGCATACAGCCTCCGAGTCTGTTCAAATAAAACGACTTCTTCGTCTGGAACACATCTATTGGCCAGCTCCCTTCCCTCCAACAAAAGTTGATCCCATTCATCCCTTGAGGACCTCGATCGTTCTTGATTTCTGTCTAACGCCACCTTCGCCGCCAGGGCTCGGCCAAGTGGTTCCTCCGGTGTGGTGTTCACAACATCATCGCTGAACCGTCTGGTGATTCCCTTACTGGGCTCAACTTTCGTGAACCTATTCATGGCATAGACAGTTCGATGGTTCAATCAACGAAAGCCTGATCTCCTTCCTCTCCAAATGATGTACCTCATGCACTCTTGGCTAGCTGCTGACAGGGTCTAATCTATGCGTACATCAACCATTGATTCGTCCAGTTTCCGAACCCCTGTCGCCCCCTCTTTATTCATCATTCTCTCAATGACTGTTTCTTCTCAGTGTGAACCAGCTATCATTGTAAACAAGGTTGGGGAGTCACGCTATTACGCATGCGATAGTTGTTTTCCTCCACCCCTTTCTCACACAAAACATAGACTAGCTACGTGGATTCCAATTCTCTTCAATCCTCTTGTGCTGAGTCGCCTCCTCTCTTGCTGGCGTGTCCGTGGGATTGGGAACACACTGCATGATGGTGGGGTGGGCCTGTTCATCTACAGCCTGATTAATGGCCATAGTCATCGACTGCCCCCCTCCGCTTTGCTGCTGATATCAGCGCAAGAGCATCTATCAAGCATTCGCTAACCCTGTCGATCTTCTTTCTTTACCAGGGATATAACTCAATTCCTATTGTCGAATCTCATCAAGAATGACATCAATGATGAGGTCCCATACGGACGTCACGGAAAAGTCTGTCAGTCCGTCTTCAGCGGCCTCGGGCCCGCGCCCAATTGACGGCCAACGCTCGCGACAATACCTTGCTGCCCCATACGTCCAAGATCATGATGATAACCCAGACTTCGGCTTGGGATATGATGATTCCGAGAGAGAAACGATACCTCGCAGTAGGATCAGACGAGACCTTGTAATTGATCTGCCCAAGCTCCGACAACATAAGGACTCAGATGCAGAATATCCACCCGCCGAGCCGGCCATTATTTGGAACGCCAAAGTCTACCAGATCCTAGGAGAGCCTCGTGGTGATGATATCCGATTACAGCGACCTGACCTGACTTACGTCGACGTTCGGCCTATTGAGTTTTCGATTGGCCATTCTGCCACGAAGCCGCCAGCTGAGACAGACGAGGATGTGTCGGAACCCGAGGCGTGGACAGGACCCGTCATAACCATCGAAACCTTTGTCGAGGCAGATATTGATCCGTATAAGCTATCGAGAATGAAGAGGCACCCGGAAAAGGTGACTTCGCCTTGCCTTCATCTCCTGAATCCAAAGCATGTCTCCCCGCGGCATCTCGTGGTAGAATCCCCTTTCCTCGTTGAAGGCCTTGATAACCTTGTTCAATATTATCCGTCTTTCCATCAGATGCTGTTGGATGACTCAAAGAGGGGAGAGCTGAGGATCGAGGAGCCTTTTTCTGTTCTGTTCCACCATTTCGACGCCATCGCAGCCATGGCCAATGGAAGTCCCAAGGCAACAGGCTATAATACCGAAGGTGAAAGTATGGGTCAAGAGAGTTACCTCAAGGTACTCCATGCAAAACATTTAATGGAGTTCCTCGAGCCGATTTACACTGAGTCCATCTTAACCTGTCAAAAGCATCTTTCCAACTCCGTCCCGCAGGTCGAGTTCGACATGATCTGGTATCTTCTCAAACCGGGGATAGATGTGTATGTACAAATTGAGGGATCAACTCATGCTGCAGTTGTACGGAGTGTCAGGAGAACTGATGTCTCTGTGCCCAAAGTTTGGGGGGCTGGAAGTGACGGGTCGTGGCTGGTCGACCTCTGGCGGCTGGAGAGTGATGGCTCCAGACTCCGAAAAGGCTTTTTCTCTGTAATTGTAACCCCTTACTCTGGACTTCGAGATGTCGCTAGCCTTCAGGTGTGTCCAGTCTCCATTTGGGACACATACGACGGTGGCGAGCGACGTGGGAGGATTCTACATCGGGCTGCAATTTTCTTCAAGGCGCTTCAACGGGGCAATCTTATGGTAGACTACAAGGGCCCGATCAAAGAAACCACACAATATGTAAGACATGTGATTACAGATAAATGGTTCATATGTCACTAACGCATCCATAGTACACGGGAAAGGTAGTTATAGACCATCGAAGAGGCCAAGCGGAGTCAAACATCTCGCAGCCCCTTTCCCTGCAAGTCCACGAGTATTCAGATCGGTTTAGGGAGTATGAGGGAATTCTGGTCAACAATGATAGGTCCTTCTACACAACTCAAGATACTCAAAACCGTCCTGCGAACCAAAAGTCTAGACAAGCCAACAGCAACGACGCCGTGGTGAACCAGGAGCGGCTACAGGTATGGCAATGATGTACCCGAGCATCGTTCCCCGGAAGCTATTCGCGCAGAGGCTGGCGGTTCGGTTGTTCAACAACTCACCGAGCATCAACTGCTTCTGCTATGCCCAGACGTTCTGGCGTATGGACTAAGACGCAAGCATTGGAGTAGGCTCATATACTCCTCTTGAATACCGTAGCAGCGACACTAATATTGTTCTAGTGCTGATTTCTCTCGACTACGTTCAAGAGTCGGTGCCATCAGATGAGAGTATCTCAAATCTTATTATTGCCCAGGATGAGTTGAAGACCATCCAGGCTCTCTCGAATCGCCAGAATAGTGAGACAAGGCACTGGTCAGCGGATTTCATTGAGGGAAAGGGATCGGGGCAAATCATACTGCTACATGGTATTTCCCCTCAAAAGAATATGATGTTAGCCACGTTCCTAACTAACAATCTCGTCCCAGGTCCTCCTGGAGTCGGCAAAACTTATACTGTCGGTACGTCAACGGTGACTATCCAGAGTGAACACTTGCTAACGAAACGAAGAAGCTATTTCTGAATGGCTACACCGGCCACTCCTTGCTCTTACAGTGGCCGATATCGGCACTGTCGAGACGCTCGTCGAAGGCGAGCTTATGAAGTGGTTCGATCTTGCGGAAGCCTGGAACGCAGTGCTTCTTGTCGATGAAGCCGACATCTTCCTCGAACGACGGCAAAATCGAGACCTCGCTCGGAACGGACTGGTATCAGGTAAGCTCCTGTTCGAACCTTTCTCTCACAGAGATGAGGTAACATTGAATCCACAGCCTTCCTTCGACGAATGGAATACTTCAAAGGCCTTCTATTCCTAACCACGAACCGCGTCGGACAGATCGACGACGCCTTCATTTCACGAGTCCACGTCGCAATTGGATACCAGGCCCTCGACGAAGAAACCCGGCGAAAGGTCTGGAGTGGCTTTTTCCGCAAGTTGGTGCGCGAACGCGCGGGCAAGGTACAGATCGCACCAGACGCGAAGAAATGGGTTCTTGAGACTGCCGGCGAGACGAACCTCAACGGGAGAGACATTCGCAATGCATTGCAGACAGCAATCACGCTGGCAGAGTTTGAAAGCGAAGAGGACCCGGACTATGATTCTGCATTGGTGACTGTTGTCACTAAAGCCCATTTCCAGAAGGTCTTGGAGATGTGCAATCGCTTCCGCACTTATGTGACGAGCATTCGAAGAGAGGACGAGATGAAGCGTGCTCAAGGGCGTGGTGATCGGAATGATTATGGCAATGGGTTTGATAGCAGAATGTGCTAATTCTAGTCACTACCGCCTCAACACAACCGGCATTGACTCATTTGGTGATATATTCTCGGAAGCCGGTCAGTCTCTGCCTCTGATATGCATCAAGACTCCCAAAGAAGGACCATGAGCACCTGTAGAAAAAGGTTTGATGGCAAGGAAGTGTGTTCAAGTGCTTACGCTGGCGGCGGCATATCTGCCCAACTAGACATATGATGTGCAAATACAGCAAACATCGAGTGCATGCGAATAGAGACAAGGATGATGAATTTGTCGTGAGGTGTTGGGCCCTTGAATGGGCTGTGGGTCATGGAGCATCAAGTTGCAGAATTAGCAGGCGGGGTCCCATCAACAGCCAACAAAGCCGTCATCGTATAGGGGTCAGTATATCAGTTTGTGGCTATCAAAAGCACTGAAAACGCAAGTTCAAGTCTTGCTGACGGCAAAACTCTTCTTTTTGCCTCTCGTCACTTGAAATGGCTTTGCATCAAGTCCGCGGTATTTATTCCTTTCAATTTGGGGGACATGATAATTCACTGCATCTCCCGATTTATCATCGAAATAAGTCTTCAGAATAAGAGTTTTATTATGGTGCCGGGTAAGTGATAACAATGCTGGCGATCTGTCCGTGATCTTGAAGAGTTCAGCGCGGAAGGTTCTATTAAATCGCGAAATAATTAAGGAAGTAAAATCAGACTTTAGCTTCTGACAAGTTCGATCTTTGCTCGTTGCAACAGACGATCCTCCATGATTTTTCGGACATGAGAGATGGATGATGGCGCGTCAGCTAAACGGCCAGTCCAGTCGTCTCCAAGAACCCTAAATTCGCTGTCTCGAAACAAGTCAGCTAAGCGTAATTGGTTTAGTGGTAAAATTCTCCGTTGCCATTCGAGCAACGTCGGGGAGCCCAGGGTTCGATTCCCTGATTACGCATTTCTTTTGCTGTTCCTACATCTTTTTGCCATTTGTTATAACCGATATCCCTAAGTGTTGATTAGCTGTGTTTACCCTCAATTTGTGTTCCTCATACTGCACTGCCTTGCCTTGCGACCTGATCCAATCTATTACTAACCTGCTAAGCCAGCTTCAGTCTGCTAACATTTATAGTTTTTCCTCTAATGCTAAAACCTTTATTTCCTAATTTACCTTTTTTCTCCTCTTTCCCCTCTTACTTCCTCTCCTTTACGCTATAATAGCCCTTAATTCCTATAATATAATATTTACACTACTAAATTAACTACTGTAACTGTATATCTTAACTTTATAAACTACAGCTAGTATAGATTGTTACTGCTGCCTAATGTAATGCTATTGATAAAGGCCTGCTGTTACCTTAATAGGCGTTAACCCTATTCTAGGCGATTTGCTAAGTCTTCTAACACTTCTATCTAATCTATAATGTAATTAATAAGGGCTTTATCTTTAGCTTTATCTTTATTAATACTAAGTAGCTATACTTAGCAGCTAAATATTATAAGATTAACTTACTATATTATTAATAGTTTATTAATATGCAGTAAGTATTCTCTTATAATTTTATAATACTTTAAGAAGGATTAAAGGATTAATATAGTATTAAGCTTAAGGCTATAGATTTTTATTAGATTATTAGATATATAGGTATTAACTGCCTTAACTAGATAGTTATAGCCAGGTTAGCTGTTGTTAATGTTGATTGTGCAGTGGCGCATCTTATGATAGATTTTGGGGTTCTTGGCCTGTTTTAAGATGGTCTGTTTAGGTTGGAGCCTTGGTGGTAATCGCCTTGACGGGGTAATAATAGAGAAGGCATTTAGCCTGCTAAGGCTAGGGGAAATATCTTTTTTATGCTTATAGATTGAGGCTACTTATTTAGTTAGATCTTAAGGTTGAAGGTAGTAGCGCTGTATGACCTTGAGACTTGATTTTAAGGTTATTGTGTTTTTTGGCGTAGTGTATGATGCCTTGTATTGTGATATGCTGAAAATAAGCATTATATTGTGTTATCTCATTATATGAGACCCTATTAGCTATACCTCGCGTATTGCTGCAGAGACATTTTGACTTTTCAATAACCGATATCATCTCCCATGGCTACTCGAGTTGCTTTGAACTTTATTGACCACGCGTTGCAAAGTCTAAAGTGTCGCGTGGCTGCTTACCCTACAAGAATAAACCGCGCTGTGGCTGCTGCGGCGCAAGTCTCTTGTGGCGCCGTTACCACAACAAGCTAGACCGTTTGCAGATCTTACCTCACTTTAGTAATCGTGAACATGGATCGTATCAAGGACACTCTGTACGACTTCAGCCTCCCTTGATTCACCTCGTCATTTCAAACTCTCACACAACATTCCCCCTCATCACGCGCCAATTGAAGCCCCAACATTTGCGCGCGCATGAATGCTTCCAATCGCTAGATCACGACAATCCGTCAGCATGGGCGGGCAACAGCCGGATCTGCTGCCTCGCTCTGAGCACGAAGATAAGCCCTCATCGTCAGCACCAGCCTCGCGCTTCAACAGAGACAAGATCAGATGCCTCGACGGCTTGCGCGGAATCGCATGTCTTCTTGTCTTCAATTATCATTTCTTCTGGCCATGGACGCCTGCTATCATGTTAGGCTATGGCGCGTTCCCTCCGCGTGCGCCTGAGCCGTATTGGGGATTGCAGTCGTTACCAATTATTTGCCTTTTGCATCGTGGACGTGCTATGGTTGCCATTTTCTTCGCCATCTCGGGTTATGTTATTTGCCGCCATATCCTTCGCTTGATCCATGAGCGCAAGCTTGATACTGCTTATCAAAAACTTGCCTCATCTGTTTTCCGACGTGTCTTTCGCCTCTATATTCCTCCCACCATCAGCATGTTTCTTGTCGCTGTGCTAGCTCAAATCGGTGTTTTCAAGTCCGAGTTCGCCATTTACAAGGGTCCTGACTCTCATTACATCAATGCGACTATTACGCATGCCGATTTGGCCGAGGGTAACTTCTGTGCTAACGGCACCGCTGTGAGAGGAGCTACAGGAATTGCGAATTACTTGGGAATAGAAACCACCGCGTATCTCCGCAATACCACCGGATATCCTGAAGGAAACACCACAGAGTGGACAGACATGCTCCTCTGTGTCAATCACACGACGCGATCGTATGGACCGTCTCAGCTTTACACCTTGGAATCCGAGTATGAGGCCCAGTTCCCCAAGAACGACACCAACTCCACCAAGCCTGTGAAGGACACCACTGGTATGGAGCGACTCGCAGCTCTCAGCTACCTTGATGACGAAGATGATCTGGATCTCACCTTCAGTAATGCCACCAACGCCACCAACCCACTGAACCTTAGTTGGGTTCAGATGGGAGGCTCATGGGAGGAGCATCCATTCATCCACCCGAACTTGACATACGCGATGAAGAACTTTACCAGATCCTACGCCGAGTGGGCCAACCCCTTCAACTTCGGTCACTATCATACACGCTATGATCCGCATACTTTCACGATTCCGATGGAGTTCCGCGGCTCAATGGTCATCTACATCTTTCTTCTCGGCACAGCTGCCATCAAGGCGAAATGGCGAACTAGAATCGGCTGCTTCCTCTCTGCGTACAGTCTCTTCATCGGACGATGGGACATGGCGACTTTCTTAGGCGGCATGTTGCTGTCAGAGCATGATGTTCGACGTTCATCAGATCTGCCACCATCGGCTACTGGCGCGAAGGGCCGTGGAGGTGATTTCCAGCGGACGACAAAGGGAACGGCGCTGCGATGGGCTGGTATCGTCTTGGCGTTGTATTTCTTGTCGTATCCCGACTCTGGTGCTGAGTACACGCCGGGTTTCGCCTATCTTTCGACCTGGGTACCCAAGTACTACACGCCGCTGTCCGGATGGATGTTCTACGAGGCGATGGGCGCCGTGCTCCTTGTTGCGTGTATCCTGCGAAGTCCGGTGCTCGTTCGCTTACTTGAAAGCCGCCTTCCGCAGTATCTCGGCAAGGTCAGCTTCTCACTGTATCTCGTTCACGGACCTGTGTTGCATAGCTTGGGCTTTTGGATTATGCCGAGACTGTTTGACAGCTTCGGAAAGACGGGCGGATACGCGATCGGTTGGGTTGTCCTGCTGGCCATCACGTTTTACTTAACGGATCTGTGGAACAAGAAGATTGATGGTTGGAGTGTGACGGTTGGAAGACGAGTGGAAAAGGCGCTTTCAGAGGACTGAGTTCAGGTGACGTTGCTCTGAAGTTTGGTGGTAAAGAAAAGAGGGGACGCGTGATGGAAATCACAGGACAATTGGGTGATTCATGGCGGTGACATGTAGAGTACTGCATTTATGCGCGGTTTGCATCTGGAGAATGTTTACTTGGGTTTCATATCAGTTGAAAAACTGCGAATAACAAACTTTTGAACCATGTACCTCGAACGTGGGCGTTGGAGCGGGCGCATGTTGCACCGCTTTTGAAGTTTCGAAGTTAATCCAGACACCGGTTTCGGCAACGGCTGAAGCGCAAGGAAATCCTAAATCTCGGCAGTTGAGCTTGTCTGATCCACCTTTTGGCATGAGGTTGTTGATCTGGGCGCCAAAACGGGTAGAGGACGGAGCACTTTTGCCTGTCGTGCACCCGCATGTTCGTGTGACAAGCGAGCTCGGCTTTCGTCGAGGTAAAGTCATTGCAAAGAGACAATCAGCATCATACCATGATAAGCTACAGTAGTGATAAAGATGAGGCATTCTTTTCGAGAATATTCGTAGCTCAAGCTTGGGATTCTGACGATGCGACGTCGTTGTTCTTACGTCACCCCCACTGAGGGACCCAGCGATGTCGGCCCCATCAATTTCTTATCAGATCGCGAGGTCCTGACATCATCACCATCTCATATTTTCCCTTCTTTCATCAACCGAAATTCGCCAGAAAATGGCACCTCAGCCCTCGCTCCTCGCCGCCACGGCCAAGGTACGATCCATCCAATCGTTTGATGCGCTCGCTAACATTCGCAGCTCAACAATGGCCTCATCATTCCCCGCATCCAACTCGGTCTCTACATGATGTCCACCAAAGAAGCCACCGACGCAGTTCGCCAAGGCCTCCTCACCGGCTACCGCGGTTTTGACTGCGCGCAGATGTATCACAATGAGCGCCAAGCCGGTAAAGCCATCAGCGACTTTCTTGCCAGTAGCGAGAACACGGCTGGTTTAAAGCGCGAAGATATCTGGTACACCTCCAAGCTCGCCAGTTGCGACGAGTCTTATGACGCAGTGCGACGATCTGTGAAGAAATCGGTTGAGGCTTCAGAGTTGGGATACATTGACCTGTTCCTCCTTCATAGTCCGCATGGTGGGAAGACCGCCAGACTTACGAGCTGGAAGGCCCTGGAGGATGCTGTTGATGCGGGTGAGATTCGTGCTGCTGGTGTGAGCAACTTTGGCTCCGCTCATGTAAGTTTCAGGTCTCCTACTGCGCGTTAAAGATACTGACACTCTCAAGATCGAGGAACTCATGGCTTCCAACCCTCGCATTCCGCCCGTGATCAACCAGATCGAAGTTCACCCTTTCAACACTCAAGAAGGAATCCGCGCCACTTGCGCCAAACACAACATCGCCATCGAGGCCTACGCTCCTCTCGCTCGCGCTGAGCGCATGGATCACCCTACCATTGTGAACATGGCCAAGAAGTACTCCGTCACACCTGCTCAAATATTTGTCAAGTAAGGCTTCCAACCTGTACCGCGCTTTTTGTGTACTGACGTTATGTAGGTGGGGCCTTCAACATGACTTCATCACTCTCCCCAAGAGTACCAAGCAGAAGCGTATGATAGAGAACGCAAGCGTTGATGGGTTTGGGATCTCGGAGGCCGACATGAAGGAGCTGGATGGCTTGGATGAGCATTTGGTCACTGACTGGTGAGTATTCCTTTCTTCGTAGTGGTTTGAGTCGAAGACTAACAACTGGACAGGGACCCCACGGACGCGCCATGAATTTGAACTCGCTCGACAGATATAAATACAGCTATATTATAAAGAGGCATTCGTCTTGTTGTCGCGAAGAGATCTGTGTTCACACTTGCTGTGCTTTCAGTCATGAATTTTGAACTGTATGAGAGGGATTCGTACAAAATGCTCATGAATATGTGACAAGAAATAGATACGTAGAAAGGATACTGCCAGGACTCGTGGAGATGTCGCAGCGCGCCAATAAAATCCAGACTATTCTTACGATAGACGGCGTCGCGATGTTGAATCTGATGATACCGTTTGTGATGTTTCGCCACGACAACAAAGTCGATATCATGCCTCGCGCCTACGCTATGGGAATAATGTCTAGTCACGATAGACTGCAGGTTATGAATAAGAAGAGAGAAAACTATTGATTCTATTAGTTCGGAGCTTTTCAAAGTCTCCAGACAATTGGGCAGTGCGGCGATGCCCCCATTTTGCGATCGCCGGGACGAATGTAAGGCACGCAGAGACTCGAAGGGAGATAAAACGTATAATATAAGATAACGACATGTGATAAAATCGAGCTGAATCAGTCTATTCATGTATTCGGAGAATAAGTGACAAATATCTCTTAACGATTTCGAAGTTAAGGGCCCTTGCGCCGTGGTTAAAAACTGTATCCATATTGTGAGAAAGGGGCAGAAAAAGGCACCAGTGTGCAGCTATTGTGGTTTCTGGCAAGGTGGCCCGTGCCCACGCGTTGATTTCACGAAATATCGTGAAGCTCTTCTCTGCTCTTCTTTTCTCCTCCTTCAACATCGCCGCCACCGTCTTCTGCCGGTAAGTACCCCTTTTCCTGGAGCATTTCGCCTCGAAATGCCCAAACCATTCGTATTCTGTTACTGACCAGTGTGAACAGCGTACGTATCTAATGATAATCATCCCCCCTTTATCACAAAGTTTGGCCGCTGACGTGTAGTTCTTCGCGATAGGTGTTTTTGTACCCACAAGCTGTGAGTTGGCTCGGCGTTGGAAAGAGATAAATAGCCTGCTAACATACTTACCTGTGGTAGCTCAACTTCCCAGAACAACCTGTAAGTTCCTCCCCCTGATCGACGTCCAATTTCACGGAGTCACTCAGCTCATATAAATGCTCAAATGACTGACCCTTATTTTAGTCTTACAAACAACTATCATGTACGTTGAGATCTAAATTTTGAAACAGTCGACATTCTGGTATGCTTATGTTTGGTTAGCATGACCGGAAACAGAAACTCTGTAAGTATTCAACTGTCCACTCCCAGCCTCTGGTTCACCGACAATATGCTGACAACACTTCAGAAGCCCAAGACAACCCCCGCCGCGGGGATCGTGAGTACTTGCCCGTCACCTCTTCAGATTCTTGATACTGACCAAAAATTCTTTTTTTTTAGAAGCGCAAGGCAGTATGTTATCCTAAAGGACCGACAGATTAGTGTTTTAAATACTACTGACACGATCCAGTCTCAGATGACCGACGACGCGGCTGGCCCGGCCGCCCCCGTAAGTGGAAAGATTGTCCAGATAGTTCCAAGATTTACTGATATACTTGGATAGCCTCCTCTCGTCGCCTCAGGCCCCTCGGCTGAGGCCCCCTCCGCCTCTCCCCGGACCCCTTGGGGTGGGCTCCCAAAGCCCAAGGGCAAAGTAAGTCATCCTCCATGTCCCCTGCATATTGGCAAGACAGCCTCGGTCCACGTTCAGAATGCGGTAGGGAATTGCGCTAACATTCCATAGCCCCAGCGCCAGGTCCGTACTATCAGCTTCTGTCGCTTTATTTGACTAATGACCATTGGCCACTAAACGTCTTCCAGCACTACCACAGCGAGTTGGCCGTAAGTCTCACACAACACCCTACCTTGTCAAGCCAAGCTTACTGATCGTTCTTATTCTCCAGTACCAGGAGGCTCTCGCCGAGGTAAGAAATCCCAGTGTTCCTATGAGTTGATAAGATGTCTGATAAAAATACAGTTCGCCCAAATCCGGATCGCTGTAAAGTATCCTGCAAACCGTTATTTGCAAGAGATCTGACACATAGACTTGCACAGTTCAACGACGCCGACATCTCCGTACGTTCATATCTCAATTTCATACCCGCTTCCTTCACAACTTGAACAAATAATTGACATTATATAGTGGATCAAGAAAGAACAGGCCACCGAATGGTGCAAGGTAAGTACCGTCACAATGGATTCAAATACGGTTACATATATTGACATAATTGGTAGAACGACGCCGATACCCTCGTCGTGAGTACATCGAGCCATTCGCCATTGTGTTGTTCTGACCCAAGTGTTTCCCATACTTAGAAAGCCCAGGACAAGATCACGGTCTGTACTCATCTTGGCCTACATTGTGAACGAACCGCTGACAGAAGGTAGGAGCTCAAGGCCGAGGCCGATGCCGAGGCCACCGCCACCCAAGTAAGTTGCATCACCGATTTGAGCGATCCATACTAACCACGTTCAGAACTGGGTCGAACAAGCTCGCGTAAGTAACAGATTGTCCAGTGTCCTTTCTGACCGCGATTGACATGTTGGGCTCTGTAGCTGAAGAGGGATGCTGAGCGGGCTGTCGCTGTAAGTAGCATTCTGGCTGAGCATGCGTATCATACTAACATGAAAGGCCAACGCCGAGGCCGAGGGCGTCGCCGACGCCACCAACGTGAGTAGCTACATACCTGGCTGTAGAATGATGAAGACTGACATCCTTGTAGTAAATCTCCTTTTTTTCAGTACGAGTTGACCTGGTTCCCCTCTCTTGAATTAATGCTGACATGTTTCAAGCGAGGCAAGCACCAGTACTGATACCACGACCGCATTTGACAACCCACATTAGGACTGACTCGATCTTTCTAGCCAACGATGATCCCGGATGTGAGTCAGACAATTCGCGCAATGTTCATAAACTTATTACTAACTCCTCTAGCAGTTTTTTTCGACAGATAGTAGTAAGATTCTTGAACCGAAACAGTCTTCTGTCCGGAAACTAATATTGATACAGATGAATGAACGCAACCGGGGCGCTGCCCCTGGTACAATGGAGGAATTCCAGGTAGCCTGATGACCGGTGACATGCTGTGAACTCACAAAACAGGTCGTATCGTAATCGCAACTAGTTTGCAGACGGAAGTGGATTTGATGGCTGAAACGGTCAATTTCATGGTATGTACGCTTTGTCCTTTGTTGTTGCTCGACTAACCAATTTAAATAGACTACCGGTTTATCTTGCAAATCCCATCTTCCTCCTCATTCATCCGTATCACCAACTCTACAACGGTCGGTTTGCTCTCCTTCATTTGAGTGGTCTCGTATCAAATGCTAACAGTAGTCTTGCTGTGCCATTCCTGACAAACGACTCACGAACCGGCGCTCGAGTGCAAGAGCACGTTTGCCACCAGGGGTTAAGGACAAACGTGGGGACTGTTAAGGTGAGAGCTCATTACTACATCTTGGGGCGATCATGGACTAACAGGCTTCAGGTGTGAAAACGAGTTGAATCGTACATACGCGGGTATGCCAGATTGGCAAGAATCTTCCAGCGATCAAGAACCTGGGGGCGGGCGGGGTTTGTCTCAATCGGTCATCAAATCGCCTCGACTCATCAACACGGGACTATAGTCATAGAACCAAGCCTTTTTCACCAGTTTCGAAGTTCACATCGGTGGATTCTCTGCATGGCAAGACTTGGTGTGTTTCCTAGGCGGTGCGGATTTGCTAGAAGAAGGAAGCGGATGTCAGGTGTGGATTCAGGGGCAGGAAATGTACAGGATTTGAAGCTGTCAAGTGGAAGCTCATTACCCCCAATTGGGAGAGATTAAATCGACGGCAACTCATATCGAGCTTGGAGGATGGAGAGTAAGCCTGATTGTGATGTTTTGTTGGCGGGTAAATGTCTTGCAGCCAATCGTGGCCCTACCAATCCAGGTTGAACATGGCTTTAAGAGATCAGATGCGTCTGTGGCTATTTTTTATTCGATGATATCTTCATTGATCACCACCTTTACTGGAAATCATAACGTTTTCGTGGGGATCGAGAAGCAGTCGGTCGCAAGCAAATATCCACAGACACACCGTGTTTTCCGTTTCCAACAAACATCGAGTCCAAGAGTTTTGGAACTTCTTCACATGGAATGGAGGCCAGTAGAGTGTATTCTCGGAGTCCATTGCAGCTGTGTGGCATGAAGAAGTGTTCGACTCCTATGGGACCTTCTAGAAAGGTCGTGAATGTAATTTGATGGTGGTAGGAATCTGAGAGTAATCATTGCCAGCAATGTCGGCATCCGCCTTCCACTAGGCCACGCAAACACCCAAGGGCCACGCTGGTCTTGGTCCACCCGCAATCCTTCCACTAACAATCAGTATACCGTTGCGTGGGATACTCCGGTGGGTAGCGTGGTCGTATCAAATGTCAGGTCGCCTCATCGAGAGGTGAAGTTTCATGGAGACCTACGTTTGAATCATTAGCATATCGTTGCTGCCACCGTCGATCTATCACAAGTGATTGTACTTTCACTCGAACGGAGGCTGGTTATCGTCCAGTGTCTGCCATGCCTTGTACCAATACGTCAATGGGGGCTCTACCTTGTTGAATGACATGCTTCATAGCGATTGTGCTTGTTTCAGATCCCTAGTGGACTCCAGATCCTTCTCGTAATGTTTCGGTCGCGATAGAAAGGGTAGATCCCCTGGGTGAGGGACACTGTACACGAGAGTCCTGCGAGCGAGCTCCTGCGAAAAGGATGATGGGGTGGCTAGTTAGCTCTCCATTGGATGTGAATGGCCTCGGGGTATATGAAACTTGTTACTGACCTGGATTGTGTGACGATGCGTCTCTACATTGGCTCTGGTAATCAACAGGTTCCCAGGCGGCACCACGTGGAGGTTGTAGAGTCCGACTTCTCCGCCCGCCAGCACCTCTCCCTTCCAAAGCAGGCGAGAGGGCCAGCCCCAAAAGTCCTTCTGCACAAGATGACGATGAGGTTCAATGCTATAGTTACAAAACCATTTCAACCGGATCTTGCTAGTCAGCCAAGATCCTACAGACCCGGCTCCTTTGTCGGACGCTCAGGTACGCGTTGAACCGAATTAACGGAGCATTCCGAAGTAAAGCACGTCTAGATTCGGAGACCATCAAGCTGGACATCCGGTTCGTCCGTGCTATCCACATGCGACGGTGCTATACTCGGTGACTCGACGAAAGCATTGGAGTTACTGACCGACGCACCAGCCACGGTATCGTCGTCATCGTCCTTTCCAAGCAGGTCAGGGTTGCCTGCACCACCACAGAGAGCTAACATCTTGATAGCAGCATACTGCAAATCAATCACTGCTTTGAAAGCTCCCACGGCTTTCTGCGGTCTCCAGACGATGACTTCCTGCCCCGTTGCAACTAGTTCCCCATTATCGAGAAAGGCCTTTACAAATCCAGGAGCCCTTTGATGAGGGTCTCCAGGGAACGTGGAAGGGGTGGTAGGGTCGTCGGCCTGGGTGGCATGATGATGTCGAAGCGCGTCTTGAATGCCATCCCAATGCGCAGTTACACCCTTTCGATCATGATAGTTGAAGGTAGTTTTGGGCATCCAGTGAAACCGTAGCTCAATCCTGGCTTGCTCACCGCATTGTACAGACCTCACGTACTCGAACGCAAAGTAACCTCTTCCCCACCAGTCGTGCATCTGAGGGCTCAGGCAAAGCATGTTCCAGTGCTTATCAGAGTAACCTCTTGCATGGGGATGAGGGTTGGCGATTACCTTCGCCCATCGATCTTGAAACGCCTGTCCAAACATTGCACCGATGGCGTCAATGTAAGATTTGGTCTTTTCAGCGTTGGCTTTGGAGGAATTGAAGGAAAACGGAACGATGTGGCAGACATGTGGGTGAGCCGTCTTTGTTACGATGCACATATTGTCATCGTACTCGATGCATTTCTCCCTTTCCGACTTGCTGCGTGGCTTTCGGGCTGTCGAAGAGTTGTCTGCTTGCCCATCTTGCTGCTGGACGTCGCCTGACTTGTCTTCTTCTGGCGCATTTTGTTTTAAAACTGAGAACTCGTTAACAGGATGAAACTGAGGAAGTCCGGTATTACTACTTACAGTGCCTTTGAAATTCAAAGACATTATCGAGAGCATCCCGCAGGACTTGAGGCGGTCTTCCATATGACAGTAATCCGCGGGGGCCAACCGTTTCAGGGCACGCCATCATAATGGCAACAGCATGGCGATGTTGTAACTCGAAGTTCGGGTCAATCGTTCGAATCAGGTCCCGGATCTTCGACATGAGCTCTCGCCTTTTCTCTGCTTCGTTTGGAGCAAATTGAAGCCAAGGACCGGGCACCGCGAAAGGCTGCTCTCGGCGATCTCCCACCACATCCTTCAAGCGTTTGTAAGCGCGGTCACTGACAAAACCCTGGAAGCGTTCGTCAATCAGGGCTTTGAGCTCGTCGCGTCGCTGTGCATTCGTGGTATCCATGATGTTTTGATAAGAGGGTAAGTATCAGAAATGTGATGAAATGAATGCAAATGTGATGAAATAAATGCTGTGAGGAGGAGAAGAAAACAAAATCCTGTTAGAAAAAGAATTTTCACATCAGGAGCTCACCTCCCAGGAGTGTCGTGCAGTCAGGGGCATTTTTGAATGGAGGTAGAGGTTTGCCAGCTGTCAACAGCTGCGCAGGGCTAGTAGGCTTTTGATATGTACAAAAATTCAAGTTGACAGGATGCTACAGCCTACCAGTCAAACTCATGGCTGCAGTGGTTCTCATACCCAAAGTCTTTTGGCGTTTACAACTAGTGTAAGTATTCAAGCGCCCATGAGCTTGTTTGGATAATTTATGTATGCATACCCGGACCTTAAAGGTTTGAAAGCGGGTTTTTGGTCTTGAAATATCTGTTGACCGTAAACTTTCAAGTTATCGGTCCTACAGAAGTTCAATATAGAGGTCCAGACGGAGCGCTATAGTGCGGAATGTGTTGTGTACTCTCACGAGGCGTGGCGATGCAAAATTGACCTCATAATCTATCCCCTATCCCTGATCCAGAAGGAAATTACTATTTATGCATTCCATTTTTACACGAATCGCAACTGCTTCAACCATGATATCTAGGGGCTGAAACGTGGAAAGGGATCAGATCCAGTGTAACAAGCTCAGCGCAAAGGTTATTCTCGTGACTATATTATTCGGAACCTCTTGGAACGAAAAGGCATGGTTCCAACTTTTGGTGCTGTGTGCGCCATTCCCATACACTAGGTGTGTTCTTACAACCTTCCTTGGGCCTTTCACTTCTGTATTAAAAGCTCAAAACAGTATCATATAAGAAATAAAACAGATTCGGAGCTTACATAACCGTCTTTATAGATGGAAAGACGAATATGGCAGGTGATATTACGACTGTGAAGGTTGGATAGAGAGAGAGGATCGAAGCGAGGGGGTAACCAGAACAAACGTCTACTTATATGTTCGTCCTCACGGGAAGTCTCGAAAGCACACTGGCGCATTTGATCAGTTTTTACAGATTACTTGTCAATCTCCAATACCAGAGAATTTGCCGTTCATCGCAACCCCGATATTGTTGTGAGAAGGTCAAGGTTGTTTTTACGACGAACGACGACACACGAGAGGAAGCCAACAGGCACGAGAAGAGGGTCCGGTCGATTGAGTATCTTCAAAGACCTATTCTGGGTACTATTGCCAAGTATCTCTCACTTTGACTCTTCTGGAAGATCGCTTAGGTCAGCTCTTTTCTCAAATTGAGTGGCACTAAGTCTGTCGGAAAGTCCTCGGGTCGGATCAACCTGACCGTGCGTATTGATTGATACCTAAAGCTTATGGTGTCTCAACGTGACATATAAAGCCAATACACTGAAAAATCCCAATTGACTTCAAGCTTTTGGAAGGCTGGCCGTGCGTGTTTCAGCTTAATTTATTCAAGGCTAATGAAAATGGCGACCACTTAACCAAACTACCCAACTTGACCTTTTCAAGGTCTCTTGAACCTCATTTATTAGCTCACTCTGGTGCGAAGCTTGGCGTCACGTAGAAATTGGTTATTTATTATGGTATCATGTCTAAAATGTTCGCTAGATGTGTCATTTGCAGTTGAGGCTTGTGGCTGAGAGCTTGAATCAGTAGACAGAACTTAGCTGGTCGTCACAAAGTCAAATATCGAGATTAGGCTTCAGTCACAAATTTAACTTGGAGTCAGTTATGCAAGAATTGCCGGGCTGAACTGCGTGGTAACAGTGGAGCCTGTAAATCACAGAGTCAAGTTTAACCTTATGCTTTGTACCTAGGTACTGTAGGCAGCAATCAGCTGGGGTATAAAAGAACGCCGCCCCCCATCCTTAGACACCCAAATCTCGACCAAGAATCTCCACTCAAAAATCCATTACCAAGTACGTTCGAACTACTATTCATATCCAACACCAATCTTGAATCCTCAAAATGGATCCCTTCGGACGCCTCCCTTTAGAGATTCGGGAAACGATCATATCGCAATTATATACCGATTATGATTTCTGGTACCTTATTCGTGCATCTCCCGTTTTCTGGCGCCAATTCCAAACAAGCAAATTATTAAGAGCTTGGGACACCCTTCAAAAGGAGCTGGGCTATCACATGTTTCGGCAAGTCTTGTTGCTTGTACAATACCCGAAGATTGAGGAACCCATTCCGCGATATGAAAAAGAGGATCATTTTCTGATTCCAGATATCAACTTACCGGACCCACTGTGTACGCCACAGCAACATTTGATCTTCGAGATGTATGACAGGTACCAAAGAATGCTCAACTGCTTTGCGTTGGGTCCTGAATTGGTGCCTCTATATAGGGGTAAATACCCCGATGTCTACGATGGCAAGTTCAGCGACTACCTTGTTACATATTTCGGAGAACACGGGGAAAACCTTCCTGTTGTGATGCCTCCGATTGACATGGTGGGAATGGGATACCGGATATTATTTTTCCTCCTTGCCATCGAGATGATGGAACAATGTCCATCAGCCTTCAAGACAAGCTTGGGAGAGCCTCCGAAACAGCGATCTGTTAAAGAAGAGCGTTCTCTTCGGCTTGTTGAGTGCTGGTTAAGGAACGTCCCAGGAGCAGTTCTAAGTGACTTTTGGAGGCAACTTGGCCTGCCCGAGGAATATGAAGGAGAACAAGATGGTGACAATAATGAGGAGCAAGAGGAGCAGCAGCAAGAGGAGGAGGGGCAGAAAAGTGGGTGTTTGTTTAATGATAGGCTTACTTAGGCACCAAGATTCACCTGATGTATTTGCTCTACCAGTCACTTAATTGAGATCTCACCAGGTACAACCTCCTTGACGATCTAGAGCTATGCATTTGAAGGCTGGACTAAGAAAAAAGTGCCTGTTCCGAACCCGCAGAGCATGACTTTGACTTTGGTAAGTGAGTTAACTATGGCAAGCCATAGGGTTAAACTTCAGGCAGTATAGACTTGTAATTGGCATTCAGATATTTGCCACGACATAAAGTTCTTGACCACACAAGTATTAAAAAGCCCCCCTGTGCGAAAATTCCTTCCTTCCAACTCCTCATTTTCAAGCTCGCAAGATCAGAGGTCCACTATGTCCCAGAGCGCACCCGTGTCCCAGGGTGTCGGGGACCCTTTCCAACACCTCGTTTCCGAGATACGAGAAATGATTATAACCTATCTTGATTGTTATGAAAATTTCGACAGTCTATGTCTAGCTTCACCTGTTATGGGAAAGGAGCGGCGGACAAGTACGCTGCTGTTAACATCGGAATTCTTGGAACATATCTTCGGCGGTACACGCGACGGCGCTTTCATTGAGGCTCATATGTACTCGTTGCTTTCCAGAAATGGACTTTCCGACGAGAACTTCGCGCTCTGGAAGCAGAAGAAGCTTCCACATCCGCTGTTTTCGAACCGACAGGACATCGTGTTCCGAATGAACGCTCTATACCATCGCCTGATGAACTGTTTTAGCTTTGGCCCCTCAATCATCCCGTGGTTTATCAAAAAGTTGCCGTATAGTGTGTTCGCTCACTACGCTGCTGCGGCGTTCGGGAGAAATGGAGAAAGATTTCCGACATCACTACATGATGCCACAGACACTAAGAAGGGCCAGGTCTTGTTCTTTTTACTTGCGGTGAATATGGCGGGAAGCCCATATATATGCGAGCATGAAGCTTCCCGTCGGCAGTACTGTGAGCAGGACATGGGATTAAAGGGACAGGAGATTGTCGTTTGCAAGCCCAACTTTCCCATCTCGACCAAAGAAGGGGACAATGCGCGAAGTTTTATGCAGGACCTTATGTGCGACGCCTACAGAGTGGAGATTTATGGAAGCAGAATTAAGTCTTTACTTGATCGACGTCGATGAGGGATCACGAAGTTTACTAAGTTGAGTACGATACAGCCCGTTCTAACTGGCTTCTTCTGAGAGTTAACACAATCCAGCAGCTTATCTTGCCAAGCTCAACACGCGATACTGGGTTCAGCCTAACCTCAGGGAACAAGAAAAATATAGTCTTTTGGAAGAGGATGTTAAAATAAATTTAGTAAAGGCTCCTCTAAACTTAGACTAAGTTGCCTAAATCTTTCATCCTTAGGATAAAGGCCTCAAGTTTTCTTGCCTCCCCCTGCCTAAACAGAAACGTCTGGAAATCACATTGTACTCGACATACCGAGCCGAATCAAACACCCCTTATTACAAATCTTTTTAGCAACCAATCATCCAATCCGTCTTACAAAGGAGGGTAACAACGTTTGAACCAACGCAACATCAGTCGTTGGATAATTGGTTGGTGTTGAGCTACCCCGCGTTTCTGACGTTGATGGCACAGCAAAACAGTTGGCGATAGTTTGTTTATCTTATACCGGAATAGGCAATTCGCAATGTGCTCTAATGGAGAGCTGACAAACAATCTGTATCATCTCCTCAAGATGACGGATGGTCACGAGGTCGTGTGCATGCTGCAACATAAGAAGCCGTTTCCCCTCTTTTATGATTGTGAGGTCGTTTCTCCTTTATTCCATTTGTATTTCCTACCTTCTCAATATTTTAAAGCCTCAAAATCTTTCAGGAGAATAAACTGAACTAAAAATAAGTCAATATGGCACCTCAAACACTTGCGGAGAAAGCCAAGGCAAAGCTCCAGGCTGTTCTAGAGGACCCCAACAGGAACGATTCGTCGGGTACGTGCTGGCCTCCGGTTACTTTCGTTTTGGTCACTACTGACAAGTTCAATCAATAGCCTACAAGCAGAGAGTAATGACCACCACGACTCCTGCGACCGGATCGGACTGGACCAACACCTGGGTCCGACGAAACAGTAACGATCGTCGGGCCAGTGTTGGAAGTGAAGGTTCAACTGGATCGCCTGTTCGCCGCAGGTCAAGCTTTCAAGAGTGGCTATATCCTTCAGCTCGTTAATGATGTATATGATACAAGGTTGCGCGTGGTACGTAATGATGTTGCGGTTTCTTCATATATGTCTTTCACGGTTTAGGTTTGTAATATGGTTCAGAACTTCGTCCCCTTTTCAGAAGGTTCGTTAGTATTTTATCTCTTTTGTCGGGAACCAAATTGTATTTGCTGTTAGGTGGTCGACGCGACAATGTTCTTTCTTTGGTCACGAGGCAATTGATCACAACGATGGCTACAGGTAATTAATGCGCTGTGTATATAAGAATTATTGGATAAATATATAACCAAGAATCGAGATTGTATTAATGTACATCATTTATCTGAGTGCATATCGCTTTTGAACATTTATCGTCATGCCGAGTCAGTTTAGCTTGATCGGCAAGTGAAAGGAGCATGAGCAGAGCCATCGGAAGTAATGTCGATCTGGTAAAATGTTAGTCGGTTGTGTAGTAACTCCATGGTGGAGACAACTTACGATATCCTTAATGGTGGCGTATGTGCCAGCACCAAGTGTGACAATTCCGATGATAAAGGCCAGGATGCTTCCCAAGCTCATCAACATGTTCTTCTTGGAAAACCACTTGCCCTCGCAGAGCAAGACGAACCACATGACACCGGGAATCCAGAAAGAGAAACCGGAGACGAAGAGAGCCGAGGCCAGAGAGAGCAAGTCAGAGAAAATGGGGATAGCCTCAGCGATGACCCAGGCGATGATGGTGAAGATGGTCACAAGGGTGATCCAGCTGACCCAACCCATAGGGGTGTTGACATATCGCAGAATTGAGTCCTTGAACATACGGCCATGAAGATATCGGAGGGCAACGGTAGAATTGATCGAACCGGAGATAAAGATGACGGGTAGCGCGACTCCAAAAGCGATCTTGGAAATAAGTGGTCCGGCCGAGAGCAACGCAGGTGATTGCACCGAGGGTCCGATAAAAGCGTAGCACAGGGCTCCAGTCATAGTGTAGATCGAAATTTGAATGAAGCAGGAGGCGTAGATGGACTTCATGTAATCGGTTGGTGTGTGCATCTCGTCCATGAAGGAGAATTGACCAATTGCGAAACTGAAGGCGAAAATGATGTTACTGACTGCAACGAATGCCTCGGCGAAGCTCAGGTCCTCCTTGGGCCAAGCAGACCACTCAACGCCAGAGAGTCCACCAGCTGAATCGCTAGCCTGAATACCGGTAGCAATAACTGTGATGCCAATGGCAGCAACGATAGACACGAAATCGATATATCCAAGAATGGCGACTTCGGTGAAAGATGGGGGAATGGCGAGGATCAGAAGGATGATAGCGGAAACAGCAGAGAAGACGATGGAGCAGACGTGTCCACCGTTGATGTCGATGAGCGCAATGCTACCAGTCAAGGCATGCGAACCAACAACCATAACAAGCTCGAGAACAAGGGCAGCACCGAAAATCTCGTAGCCAAAGCGACCGAGAAGAAGGCGTCCGGCATCAGCATAGTGCGCCACGTGGGGAAACTTCAGCTTGACCTGGCCGACGATGTAGCTGGTGAAGATGGAGACGAGACCGAGAGTGATTGTGAGGAAGACACCGGGGAACATGCCCAGCGTGTGATAGGCTGAAGGAAGACTGAGCGCGCCGAGGGCGATAGCCTCAACGATTGTGACAACAGCAAGACGCTTCCATCCCAGGCGGTGGAAATGAGCATTTCCTTGGGTAGCAAGCTGCTTCTGCTGGGAGACTTGGATGTCATCCGCCGTCTCAGGATCATCCATCATGTTGGAGGGTTTTGAGGACTTGGCCTTGGGTGAGGTGGTAGCCATTGTGTCGTGAGTGAGTAGAGGAGTATGTTCGGTGGGAGGATGGGTAGAAGAGTGGCTACTCATATGACCAAGGAACGGTCAGTGTAGAAGAGTCGAGAAATGTACGGAATAGGTAACCGACGAACAATGGGGAGGGATGACAAGAGATCAGGCAGGGTCTTCGGGGGAAATGAGACAGGATAAATGTATTTAAGAGGAACGAAAACAACCGGCTAGAAGAGCTTTGAGACGGGAAAAACGGCGCAAGGCAAGTCATGGCGCATGCTCGGTGTATCCGGGGTATCCACCTCCGAAAGATCAGACCCGGCACCATGTCGCGGTTGCTGTCATGATTAGATAACAGCACCTTTCTCCAGGTTTTTATTCCATTTAGACTCGTAATGCATTCATGTCATGCCGACTCCGGAGTTAACAGTCCCTTGTACCATCTGATCTCAGAAACTCCATCGTTCCTGGCGAGAATTCCAGCTTCAGAGAGAAAAGGCCCGAAGGGAGTTTTGCGAGCCGCGCTCGGAGTGGCGTACGAAAAACCCATAAAAAGCTTCCAAACGGAAGACGCTTGACCCAAAGTCGTAAGGTGGTGGAAAGAATCTGCCGGTTGTGGGTCTGTAACTTTATGACATGAGACCCCTGATGTTATTTTTACGTGCATGAAACGTGTCATTGGTGAGAAATCCCGTGAGGCTCCGTCGCCGAAAAGGCGCGTGTGGATATCATCACGTTATGATATCCTAACAATAACTCTCTACGCGTCGAGATCAAATCTCGACCGCTCCCGGACAACGAGATTACTCCGGGGCCCCAAACTCTGTTTCTCTTGCGTGAAAAACATGTTCTCTACATTCAGAGATGATGCGAGAGATGTTGTCTGTCGTGGTCGACTAACTGCCGTCTTGGCCTGCAGCAATCTCCACCGAAAAAATCTGGGTGAAAAGCTCTTTTATACATCGAGTCAGCCTCATAAAATTCTGCATCAAATTTCACTCCACGACACCCTCATCTCCGCCATCAATCGCTTATCTGTGGGGTTATTCACCTCGTTGACTAATATGAATAATGAGTTTGCGTGAATTGTTCCGGGGTCGTGAACTGTACCCCAGAAACCGTCGTTGGCCTCAAACAATACATTTCGGTTCGACGGCGAGTTTACCCGCACTGCACCCCAGAGATCAGGTATTTTTCGAAGATGGGGGAGATGAGTTTAAGCTTGTTTAGATGGGCCGTACTGGAGGGTAACTGGATGGGTAGTAGGGTAAGGTGACTTCGTAGGAGATACTTGTCGTGACTGTTTTATCCTGCTGATAGTTGCGCCATACCCTAAAGGATTGGCTTCCTGTCCGTCATCATGGTATCGGTATCAAAATGCTGCTAGATCCGTTACTGATGGACTCTTAATACATGTTCATTTATTAACTTTCGGTTGGGTGCTTTCCATCTTCTGATTCCCAGCATCAGCATTCTTAGGCGTCGTTAAAGCCTTCTTGTCTTGGGATCGTTGCTTCAAGCTCATTCAATTTACAAATGAACTCTGTTTTCTTGGCATTTTTATCTCCCTTGGTAATTGTATGCCTAGGGTAACTTGGCTACTTTTCAGAGGCACTACTTGTGAGACTATAGTTCTGGGGTTTAATGTACGCCGTTATCGCGAAAGCCCAGTCACGCGCCACCACGTGAACAGACACCAAGTCAGACACCTTTTAAAAGGCCACTTACTTATAGCCAGTCAAACCAGGCAATAATGAAAGTAAAGTGCATATTGTAGATGTTTAACTGGGCCATGGAGATTCTGGCTTCCACCCACTACGCCAGAGCTTCTTGCTGAATGTTATTTGGGGTCACGAGCTTGGGGCAACCTGGCTGTCGCTGACCACCCTACTGATTAGGTAGGTTGGCTGTGGGAGGTAGGGGGCCCTGGGAGCCTTGGTGGCGGATTGTTCAAACCCAGATCCCTTCTCGAACTCCACTGAAAAGTATCCTGTTGGCTATAAGTTTTGTGGTTGCCTTGGCTCCGAAAGTATATCCGCACACAACTTTCATGTGAAAGTTTGAACATAGAGTCAAATATTAGGAGTAAAAGCATTTAACAAGACCCTCGCTTGCTGTGAAACTCTATATTACTTACCTCTTTCAACACAGTCCTACATACCTACCCACTCCTCTACTCAAGTGAACCCTCATAATAAGATTAAAATGAGGCCGGTAGTTCCAGAAGAAGCCGGCGATTTGCTGAAGTCGTGGCCAGTCATGATTTTCAACAGGACACTCTTAGGACCAGCCTATATCGAAAGTATCGTCTCTTCCTCGCCGGCACTCGTCACCTCCCAAGGAGGAAAAGCACTACCACTTGAGGTCTGGGACATGATTATCGACTTCTCGAATCGCTGCCCAGAGAACCACCGGTATTCCCTCGTACGACCCAAGCTGCTACAGACAAGCGCGGGAGGCGACGAACTTGTCTGCGACAGTTATAAACGCTGGTGGTCGCCCTTTGGCAACACCTATAGCCTCAAAGGAATCGAGATGCTTCGATTCTACTTGGCACATCCTGACGAACCCAACGAATCGAACCATCCCAACCTGGATTCAATACGCCTCAGTTCCTTCTACCATCCATACCCCAGCTCCTTCAAATCTCCATTCGCCATCCCCTCCATCTTTCCATTCAACTACTTCGACTTCTTCGACTACCTCGACTTCTTCGACTACTACGTTTCATCCTGCGCCATTCCCACGGCTTTGCTCGCATCAAAGACCAAGTTTCTCCATGTGGAGCTCACGGTTCCAGATGTCATCAAGAATCTCGAGGACGGCAATTGCGAGTGCTGCCATGGGAAGCACGTGGTTGGGAGCGACTTTGAAGGGCGTTGTGGACCCGATTGGTCCAGGTTTTGGGATTTGCTTGATAAACCTCCCTCATACTACATGACAGGATTTTTTATATGCCCGCTCTGTGTCGGGCCGGAGTATGCGCGGGAAAGCATTGATGTACATGGATCTACCTCTTTGTCCCAGAAGCAGTATAAATCATGGCTACTTGACCGAGTCGAAAGCTTGGGCTTTAAAAGACCATGTTGGGAAGATATCCCACATTCCATGGAACAACTTTGCAGGCCAATCTCAAGCTCTGGATCTGAAACAAGCTGAGGTTGGCTACTTTATTTTTTTCGATTGGTATTGGTGGACAGATTACATGCGCTTGAGGGCAGATTCGCGGCCTTGCACGAGGAGAAAATCGTAGAAGTGGCAGTAGCAGAAGATTGGCAAGGATCGAGTAATGTAGCGCATGATAGGGAGGCCGGCGGCGAATGATCCAATTCGAGCCCACTGAGCTTTTTTCTCTTATAAAAGACTTCAATATTGTACGACAACCTTCCGCATCTCGTTCTGCCTGAAGATACTAGCATGGGACCAAAACGGGGCTGAGTTAAATACTGACCTAATTGTGGCAAGATTAAGCATGAGTTTATGGTATCCTTAGGTAAAGTGTTGGGTTTGTGTGACAATTGTCAATATACTTGGAAGAGAGGTCAAGGCAACGTTGCGATATGTCATAATGAATACATTCTGAAGATCCGAAATGTACTCTACTGAGCTCTGTGCAACATCAAACGCAGGCGGGATTTGGCGGTTTCCGATTCGTGTTACGGCCAAGGGCCGATGACGAAGCCGGAGACGGATATCACGCAACCGCATGAATCCTTATTAATGTTCGGCGATCTAACTTGATCGAAACAACCACCATTACCGATCGAGGGGCTAATTTGCATAGTTTATCTTGGTCCCTGTCATCATTGCTGGGGTTGAGTGGTGTCATTCTTTTATTCCGACTACTTTATCTTGACGCTGTGCCGCTCTTCAACATCAGTTATCATCTCCTCTTCAGCTTTATTCAAGTCGCACAAAATTCGGCAAATATCTTGAGTTGCCCGGCACTTGGAAACCTTCACCACAATGTCGGAATCAGAGGAAAAGCACGCGGCCGATGCCGCAAATGCTGAGGCGCTCAACGAGGCTCCGATTAAGCGTGAGTTCACCATCTCTAGCTCGATGCTTATGCTAATGTTTACTAGCGAAATGGAATCGCTCACCAATTTACAATGCAACAATTCTCGGCCTTTGCAGTTTCGCCGCTCCCGGTCTTTGGGGTGCCATGAACTCCCTCGGTGCAGGCGGCGCTCAAAAGCCCTACCTCGTCAACACGGGCAACGCCCTCACCTTCTGCCTCATGATCATCTCATGCTGGTTCACCAGCGGCATCGTTAAATACGTTGGGATCAAAGGCGCTCTCGTCATCGGAACCATCGGCTTTGCTCCCTACAGCGCAGGTCTCTACCTGAACAATCGTTATGGCGTTGAGTGGCTTGTCATCTTTGGCGCCGCGTGCTGTGGTGTTTCGGCGGGTATCTTTTGGGCGGCTGAGGCAGCGATCGCGATTGGATATCCCGAGCCTAGAAATAGAGGACGCTTGGTGGCGTATTGGCTTTCCTTCACACGACTGGGACAGATCATGGGCGGCGCGATTAACCTTGGTCTCAACGTGGATCGGAGTGAGGCGGGCAAGGTGTCGTACAAGGTCTATCTCATCTTCATCGCTCTTCAAGCGCTGGGACCGTTTGTCGCATTCCTTCTCAATAAACCCTCCCAAGTCCAGCGCGCAGACGGGAAGAAGGTCGACATGAGCATCCACGACCATCCATGGAAGGAATTCAAGGCCACCACCCGAACATTCCTCAAGAAGGAATTTCTGCTGCTCATCTTCTGGATTGGCCAAGGAGTCTACTCCGAGTCGGTCTTCTTCACCTACATCGCTCTCTGGTTTAGCGTGCGAGCTCGAGCTCTCGGTTCGTTCGTCTCCGGCATCGTGGCGGTCATCGCAGGAAACCTTCTGGGTGTTTGGCTTGATCAGAACCAAATCGCGCTCAAGAAACGCGCCCGATATGCTTGCGCTGTCATCATGACCCTCCAAGGAGGATGGTGGATCTGGCTCACCATCAACGTCACCAAGTTCAAGCGCGATGGACCAATCTACGACTGGAGTGATCCTGGTTTTGGTGCAGCATTCGGTGTTTTCGTCTTCCTCGTCACTGGGTTCCAGCTCAACTACAACTTTGCCTTCTTCATCATTGGTCAAATCTCGAACAATTCGCAAGAGACGGTGCGGTTGTCTGCATTGCTGCGAGGTACGGAGTCGGCATGGCAGGCGCTGAGCTATGGTCTTAATGCTCTTCCGATCATGGCAACTGTGGGAAGCACGTATTTGAACTTCGGTATTTGGGCGGTTGCAATCTTTCCAGCTTGGTTGGTAATTCGGCAGTTGGGTACAGCGGAGGGACAAGCAAACAGTGACACGGACGAGACGATTGTAGTAGAAAAGGCGTAGTTTAGACGAGATTCTCCAAAGCGACTTTGGTTGTCGGGCACTCTTAGACTCAACGCATAACTACCAATTGAGGCACCTGACTGGAATCTTATATTTATCCTTGACTGCAAGTCACCTGAGGTCACTCAGCCGTTCTTCCAGTGTGCTGCACTCGGCATGAGGTATTCCGGTGATGGGACTGGCTCCGAGCACTGAGCTGGAGTTCGGGATGCTCAGAGGTCTGGGAACGTTACTTACATACCGTGTTGGCATGTGAAGTCATGAATTTGACTGTTTTGTCCATCAAATCCACTTCGCTTGCAAACTGATTGCGATTTCGACACGACCGATTGAGCTCACAGCATTTCGCTGGGCATCACGCTACCTGAAGTTTCCCCATTGTACCAGGGGCGGTGCCCCGGTTGCGTTCATTCATCTGTATCAATATTAGTATCCGGATAGAAGACTGTTTCAGTTTAAGAATCTTACTACTATCTGTTACTAAAAAACTACTAGAAGAAGGTTAATAATAAGTTTATAAATATTATATAAATTATCTAACTTACATATAGGATTATTATTAGCTAGAAAGATTAAGTTAGTCCTAATTTAGGTTATTAAATGCAGTAGTTATATTAGTACTGGCACTTACCTTACTTAAATATATTAGCATGAAGTTAAAAGATGGGAACCAGGTCAATTTGTACTTTATGAAGGAGATTTACTATAAGGATATCAGTTTTTAGCACTCTAAAGCCAGTTATGCAGCTACTTACATTAGAGGTAGTAGGCTTAAAGCCCTTAGTCTTAATAGTAACTGTAAGGAAAGAAAAGGCTGCAGCTAAAATTCACAGGTAGAGCTAGGTGCCTACTTAAATAGGTTAGTAAAGGATAGTTCTAAAGCTTATAGTTATAAACTGTAAATAAGTAGCTAGATTAATTATTATTTAAGACTAAAGTATTCTTAGCATTTAGGTCTTATTAGTTATAATATTTCCTTACTTTTACTTTTATAAAAAGTTAATCTAGTTAGCATTAAATATTATAAAGGCTAATTATAATTATTTACCTTATTTATAAAAGAGCTCTTTATAATTAGTACTATCTCTTATAAAGGCCTTCTTTTTAGTCTTCTTTATATAAGTCTTAGGATAAAGATGCATTTCTTATTTTTAAGAAGTTAGTATAAGAACATTAGTATTTTAGCTATTCTATTAGAGATCTATAGAAACCAGGTTAATTTATACTTTATAAAGGAGATTTACTATAAGGATATCAGTTTTTAGCACTTTAAAGCTAGTTATACAGCTACTTATATTAAAGGTAGTAGGCTTAAAGCCCTTAGTCTTAATAGTAACTGTAAGGAAAGAAAAAGCTGCAGCTAAAATTCACAGGTAAAGCCAGGTACCTACTTAAATAGGTTAATAAAGGATAGTTCTAAAGCTTATAGTTATAAACTGTAGATAAGCAGCTAGATTAATTATCATTTAAGACTAAAGTATCCTTAGCATTTAGGTCTTATTAGTTATAATATTTCCTTGCTTTTACTTCTATAAAAAGTTAGTCTAGTTAGTATTAAATATTATAAAGGCTAATTATAATTACTTACCTTATCTATAAGAGGGCCCTTTATGATTAGTGCTATCTCTTACAGAGGCCTTCTTTTTAGTCTTCTTTGCATGAGTCTTAGGATAAAGATGCATTTCCTATTCTCAAGAAGTTAGTACGAGAACGTCAGTGTTTTGGCCATTCCGTTGGAGATCTCAGGGCAAGGGATGCTCACTGGCGGCGGTGGTGCGGATGTTGAGCGCTGTGCTTGTGCGAAGTGCAATAAGCAGATCCAGTGCTTGGAACGTGTTGGCTTTCATTCCTCGCTGGATAATTTACCCAAGTCACAGGCCAGTGACTTCCGCGGCGAGATATTGTGGGTGAAAAAGAGGAAAGGTGACGAACGAAGGATGCCTTTGGAAGCATTGGAGCTGGTCAAAACATTTTGTGGGCACGGGCCAACTCGATGTTACACAAGGCAGGCAGGCAGGGCACGAACATGGAAGGAAAGGCCTGCTCGCTCTGTCAGACTCAGGTCAGCTCTCAACCTCAAGTCAGGACTCAAATGAGCTGAATCTTGCCCTCGTGTTAGACTATTTTCTCTCAAAACAAGTGATCCTAAGCAAACTAACTTTAGGTAAGTTTATGATATTTTAGGCAAGTTTAGGACAGTTTAGGATCCATCCTTATGGTAGTTTATGATGACTTGTTTTCTTCGGCTCCTCAATTCAGTCTGTGAGGTTTTTGCGTACCTACTCCATAAGAAGGACGCCCCTGACATGTTTACTTTGGTATGAGCATCCATTCCGCCTGGTGTTGCACGAGGAGCATACCAAGTATATATTTAACATCAGTCTTGCATCGGTAGTTCATTACATCAACGAGCTTGAGGCTAGTTCCCTCGCCCTCACTGGCTAAATAATATCCAGCTCAGCTGCAAAATGAATAATTCTTTCGACATAAGTATCTAACAATGTACATACCCGAGAACTTAGGGGGCGTCGGTTGGATCCCTACATGAACATCAGTGTTTAGAACAAATAATTTATAGGCAGCTAATACTTACCAGTCTGTAACTAAATGCTTATTTAAGCTATCTAGCTCCTTTATATCTACCTCTAAAATCTTAAATCTATTAATACTTGTATTCTTAATTATATATTTCTATTTAGTATTTTTAAAGAGAGTAATAAAGTTATATTAAAGGCTTTACTTAGATAATATTAATATATAAAATATAATAGAAGTTAAAAGCTTTACTTAATAAATATTTATATAAATATAATAAAGTACTTTTTAATTATATTTATAATAGTAAGGTAATTTATATATTTAATATAAATAAGAGGAGTATAAGGTTTAATAGTAATATTATATTTAATATAAGTAATATAGATTTTTTTTTTAAATTTTTTTTTTAGTTGCTATTAGCCCTATACGAGGCTATCAAGCTTTTAACTTTTCAATTAAAGGCTTAAACAATGAGGCCCCTATAGTAGGCCAGAATTACAGAAGTCAAAATCAGAGAAGGTTTATCTGCCTCTGTGGCGCAATTGCTGCCTTGATCAAGCAGTATAAATACCGCCTGTAGGTCCCTCGGCAGCTGTATCAACCTCCTTCCTTCACCCCAGCCAAAAGAATACCGGGCCTGGTATGCCCATCACAAAGTACGTTCCCCGACCTGTTGGTTACAGTTGCTGACATCAATTATAGCCACCAACATGATGCTACGCAAGAGCCTGGAGCCCGATCAGGGCTATTGCACAACCAACCACGATCTCATCGATGCGATTGAATTGGTACTAGGTCAGGCTAAGAGGAAAGATTGCCATGAGATCTGTATGATGGCTGCAGCCATTATGAAGAACTTCTTATCAAGAAGCCTATCTAGCCTGGTTAAGATAGCTGTTTTTAACTGCACCTTGATTGACTTGATTAATTATATAGACCTAGCCTGCCTAAGTTATCGTGTTTATCCAGTTTGGCTAGCTAGGGAGCTATTTAGATTAAAGAAGCTAGAAAGGGCTATAAGGAAAGGCTTGCCTCTTAATACAGAAGGGGCAGCTTTCCTTGCTACATTGACAGGTCTGAACTCAGCCTTGTATGAAGAGTGGCTCGAGAATGTGATCATAGAGGCCAAATATGTATACTGCATACCCCCGCTTGTACGCAATTGAGGATGAAGGCGGGGTAATGGCGGGGTTGGACCGAAGGTTTGAAGGAATTGGGTTGACTCTGTTTATGTAAGTTAGTCGGCGAAAGTCAAATTGACCTCTATCAATTGAATGCACGTGCCGAGGCACGTGACCAATCGACCTTGCCATCTGAGAACTGCAGATAAAGTGAAATCAGTGAAGAAACAGTGGTTTGAACTGGGGTAGATTTTTTCTTAAGTATTAAAAGGGTAAACTTTAATTTAGTTAATTATAAGTAAAATATAAAAGTTAAAAGCTATAAGTTCTTTAATTTTAAAAGTATTAATATCTTTAATATATAATAAAAGCTATAAAACTTATATAAGTAGAGCTAAAGTTATTTATATTAATAGTATTTTCTAGCGCTTTTTAGCTTATAAGTTTAGTAGTCTTCTTATTATATAAATTATAAAGAAGAAATAAGTTAATATATTTTAACTAAAGCCTTAATTAATTTTTTAATAGATTATTATATTATATTATAAGACTTATTATAACTAGTAAGCTTAAAGGTATATTAAATATCTTTATACTTTAAACTAGCTATATTCTTATTACTAGTAAGAAAGTTACTAATAGCTTTACTAGCTTTATACTTATTATAATATATTTATATATAATTAAAACTATAATAGCTAGTAAGGAAGTCTTAGTAAACTATATTAATAGCTTTTTTAATAGATATTATATAAAGATCTAGTTAAATATAAGAAATAATAAGGCTATTATTAAGCTGTAAATATTAGTAAGTATATTAAATAATTAGTTAAATTATACCTTAACTATAGCAGTAAAGAGTAAGGGCTAAGGTACTATTTTTTTATAAGTTTTAGTTAATAAAAGAAGTAAGAATTTAAGATTATAATAATATTAAGACCTTATAATTTAATAAGAAATTAATAAGGCTAATATTACTAGGTCCCTTAGTAAGGGTAATATAAGAATAATAATATTACATTATAAGAATTCTAAACTTAGGCTAAGAATACCTATTCTAAAGGCAGAAGTAATATCTCAGCATTATTTCTACCTTACCAGAGCACAGTATCAACTGTATCCTGCGATAATCCTACCTTAATGAAAGCTAGGCTTGCTTGTCACATAAACATGCAGGTGCACCCCTATTAGCGCCCATATCAACAGCCTCATGTCAAAGGCGAATCAGATAAACTTAACTGCCGAACTTCGTGCTTGGGCATTTTCTTGCGTTTCAGCGGTTGCCAAAACCGGTACCTGGTTTAACTTTAAAACTTTAAAATTAGTGTAATATGCGCCTGCTTAATGGCCACGCTTAAGTTATATAAGTTAAAAGTTTATTATTTGCATTTTTAATCTAATATAAAACCTAAGAAAATATTCTCTAGATATAACCCTTTATATAAATATAATACTCTATATATTACTGCTATTTAATAACTTAATTATACTGTTATTTTACTATTAAATATCTTTTCTTTTATTTATTACTAAACTTTATAGTAATATTATTTAAGTTTAATCCTCTAAAAGTGCCTTCTCTACTTATCTTTTAATTATTATACTTTAACTATTAATCTTCTTATTTTATAAATCTATTAAGTAAAATATAATAGCTAGTAAAATAACTTAATTAATTATATATTTACTTATCTTTTTAAAGCTATTAAATAGTCTTAATATAATTTAAGAGCCTAAGCTATATAATATAAATCTATAAATAAGATATAGTAAAAAGCTAACTTTACTAAAATACTACAGGAAGTAGCTTTTAAGTAAATAAATAAGAACTAGACTTTATAGGATATATATAATAAGGAGTATAATACTTATAGCCTTATAAAATATCTAACTAAATAGTAGTATATAGTATTTAAATACCTAGATTAAAAGATAAGTAAAACCTAATATATACTTAGCACTAAAGTTAAGATATAATAAGAAATATAATATTAAGATAATACTAGCCTATTATAGTGCTATTCCCTTTATTATCTACTAAAAATTAATACTATAACCCTTTATACTAGTAGTTAATAGTAATAGATTTAATAAATATTAAATATTATATTTTAATCGTAATATACTACTTAAAAAAGTTATTCTATTTTATTACTTAATAAAGAGATTATATATAAAGAGGAAATAGCTAATTCTTATTTACTATTTTACCTTAATAGTAGCTATATTAAGGAGAAAGATATAAATAACTATTAAGCTATAAAAATTTATTAAAATTATAAAGATATAAAGATTATAATATATATAATCTCCTGTTTATACTAATAATATACTAATATTTAGCTAATCTTTATAATTATAAACTAATTATATACTATATAGTACAATTAATTCTGCCTTCTATTGCTGCTAATGCTAATAGTCTTTAACTTTAGGCTCCTAAACCTATATAAAACTTAATACATTTTTCTTCTAAAACCCTACAATTACCCCTCTCTTATCCATTTTGCGGTACGCTGTCTCCCTTGTCTTCACGCTCTTATCAGGTCACAGCGGCTCGGTCTTCTCCAGCACCCTTTTAGCCTGCCTTTAGATGGCCTTAAGCCACTTATTATATAAGCCGCCTTAAATAGCCATAATAAAGTCGCTTTTATTAATAGTTAGATCTATCCCTTTAAGTAACTTTCCTTTAAGCTTATTAAGTTACTTTATCTTACTATTAAGGAAGCCTCTCTTAATTAACCTGTAGTAAGGCTATATAACCTTAAGGACCTTATAACTAAAGGCTACCTGCTTAATGCAGCTAGTATTATCCTTATGCTGCTAGGTTAATCTAATTTCTATAGCTATATTATATAGATTAATGTAATTATTTCTATTAATAAATAGGTTAATTATAGGGATTACTTCTTAGTAGCATCTTATCTAATATACCTTGTTATCTTAGGCTAGTTGCAGGCTTCTTTAGATAGGCATTATAACAGTGTAGCTGTAATGTTATTAGCATCTGCAATTAGAAGGCAGGTTAGATGACTTACTATTAAAGCGTGTTAGATAATTGAACTGTAGTATGCTGCAGGGATTAATAGATATTTAAAGTGGGTTATAAGAGGAAGATCTAGCCTAGCTAAAGAGTAAGGCTCTCTAGCTAGCTTAAGTGTAGTTAGGTTTAGGCTATAATTAAGGTAATTAACTTAATAAAGCTTTACTACTTAGGAGGTAAGTAATATTTAAATTATAATAGACTTTAGAGATACTTAAATACCTTTTAAGGCTAATATATAAATTTAAAAAAATAATAATATATATAATAGTAATTAAAGTTAAAGGGTTTAGCTTATTTAATATAAGATTTAGTAAAGTTCTTTATTATATATATTAAGTTTAAGTAAATAAAGAGATACTCTTTTTATAAGCTTTTTATTTAAATTTAAGTAAGATTTAGTAAATTAATAGTATTAATAGTATTACTAAAAGTAAGATTTAAGTTATCTTTATTATTTAAATAGCTAAAAGCTATAAGTTACTTTATTTATTTATTTATTTATTTATTTTTTTTTTAAGTTTGCATATTAGCCTTAAAAGGTATCTAAGCATCTCTAAAGTCTATTATAATTTAAACATTACTTGCTTCCCAGGCGGCAAAGCTTCATTAAGTTAATATCATTAAGTTAGCTACCTCAATTACAGCCTGAACCTAACTGCACTCAAGCCAGCTGGAGAGCCTTACTTGCTCTTCAGCTGGGCCATGTATTGAGTTTTGTATAGGTTCAGGAGCCTAAAGTCAAAGACCGTCGGCGTTAGCAGCGACAGAGGGCAGAATTGATCACGCTACACAGCACGTGACCAGTCTACAATTATAAAGACAAGCCAAACATCAGTGTACCATCAGTATAAACAGGGGATAAGTTACTTTATATTAGTAGTATTTTTAATAGGCTTAATAAAATTAATATTATTTTTAAGAAATTAAATTTTATACTTAAATTTTAAGGTATAAAGTTAAAATAATTTATATAATTATATTATATAATTAATATAAAGAAGTATATTTATTTATTTTATAGTATTTTTATTAATATATTTAGTAGTATTATAAAGATATATAGTAATTTCTATTTTTAAGTAATTTATAATACTTATAGCTCTTTTTATAGTAGTACTATTAGTATAGAAACTACTTTTAGCTAAATTAATATAAATAATTATTATATTAATATAATAAGAGTTAAAACTCTTATAAATAGTAAACTTAAACTTAAAAATACTAATTTAAGCTAATATAATAATAAGAAATATATTAATAGTAAAAGAAATATAAAGATAAAAGATATATTAGAAAATAAATAAGATAAGCTTTTAATAAGTAATATTAAGCTTATACTTATAAATTAAATAAAAAATATAATAATATATAATATAACTTAAAATAGTAAAGAAAATAGTAATTATAATATATTTATAATATAAAAAGGAAATAATTAATAATAATAATAATCCTTAATATAGCTTAAGTATATATAGAGGGAATGCATTATAGCCTAATATAATAGTAAGTACTTATAGCCAGAAGAAATAATAATTAAAAATAAAAAAGTATATAATTTTATATAAGCTATTAAGATATTTAATTTTATTTCTATTAAAGTGTAAAGCTAATACTAATAATAAAGGCTTATCTTTATATTTAAAGTAAAGTAGTAAATCTAGCTATTACTTACTTATACTAATAGATTATTATAATTTAGTAATTAAAAGTATTTATATATATATAAATATTAAGGAGTTTAATTAGTATATAATAAGAGAGAATATTATATAAAAGTTTAAAATAATAAAGTAAATTAAAAGAGGCTAAAGTTATATAAAGTATCTTTAATATAATTTATATTTATAATTATTAAAGTAAGGTAAAATCTATAAATAGTTTAGCTTATTATAGTAATAGTGCTATAAGAGATATATACTATAGCAGTTATAATACAGTTTATTTTTATAAGGTAAGTAACTATATAATACTTTAGACTTTATAATATATAGTTAATAAAATTTAAAATAACTTAAGTAGTTATAGAAGATAATATTAATTATAATAAATAGTAAAAAGTTATAGAAATAATAAAAGAAATATATAATTAAAGAATTAAACTCTAGGCTTCTTAATACTGCTTAAATAGTAATAGAGAATTTTACTACTAAACTAATTACACTTAACTAACCTATTTTAAGTTAGTAAAATTAGAGCTCTTAAAGATTACTAGACTAGCTATATAAGCATTATTATTACTTACCTAGCATTATAATAAAACTCTTATTTTAAAAACCTATTTTAATAATAAATTAGAAGATATAGTAAATTATTATATCCTCTAGTTTAATAAGAATAAATATTATAAATTTAAGAGATAGTAGATTATTTTTCTCTTAATTACATCTATAGAAGCTATAGCATACTAATTCAGTTAACAGCCTAAACTAATATAAAATAGAAGTAACTAGATAACTAAGTCTATAATATATAATATAAAATTAGCTAAATATTTAATTAGTAATTATATTATATATTAGAAAATGATTTTTTATTACTATATAGGATTTAATATATTAAGGCATTTTTAGATAAATATAAAAAGTTAGTATAAACTTAATATAAAGCTATTTTAAATAAAGAGAAATAAAAAGAAAAGGTTTACTATTAGTAAGACTTAAACTTATATTTTTAGTGCTTTTAATAACTATAAATTGATATACTAACCTCTATATAATAACAGCTTTATTAATTATAGATAGGTCTCTAGCTGCTAATTCTACAACTTAATATTCTATAACTTATAGCTACTTACAGCTAAATAGCTTCCTAAAATTACTATTAACCTAGATTCTAATGCTCCTTATTATAAAGTGCTTTAGTATCTAATTATAGGATTTATATAATAAAGGAGTATTATAACCTTTAAACTAATATAATACTAATTATTAAATAATTAGTTAGTATTAAGTTACTTTACATTTCTAATATTAATAGTATAGTAAAGTAGTTAGTAATAGTTTATTTTATACTAAAATAAGTAATTTACTATATATTTTAATAGAAAGCTAATAAATAATTTATATTATACTTTTAAGATAATAGATAGTTATAAGGTTATATACTTATTATAATATAAAAAGGTATTTTCTCTTTTTTATAATTAAAAGGTTATTTCTCTTTTATTTTATTTATATTTCTTATTTTCTTAAGATTTTAAAGCCTTAAATTCTTTTAAGATAATAAATTAAATTATAAAAAAGTTAATATAGCATCTTAAACCCTTATAGAGAAACTCAAGGCTAGGCTTTAGGCTATTCTAGAAGATCTTAATAGAAATAATTTATTATATATATACTTACCTTTAGATTCTTTTTATTTTAATTACTATTAATAGTATAAAATAATAGCCTATAAGCAAAAAGTAATAATTACTATAACTCCTATAACCAGATCTAACTAGACTAATACCTAGGTCTAATAAAATAGTAATAATTGTTAAGCCAGTGTTAGAAGTGAAGGTTTAACTGGATTACCTATTTGCTGCAGGTTAAGTTTCCAGGAATGGTTATATCCCTTAGCTTGTTAATGGTGTGTGTGCTGCAGGGCTTTATGTGGTACTTCAGATTATCGGTTTATTGAATTAATTTCCTTTGGTGCTTGGATTTGGAATATACTAGATAACTCCATCTCTCTATGTCCTCCATGGGCCTCATTCGTTGATAGGCTGTCATGTAACAGGAATCAGATTGTACCAGCTCGAGAGTGGGCTATATGAAATGCCTTCGAGTTTCAACTACGGGTGCTTGGGACCTACCTGAATGATATCGTGGTCGGATTGGAAAGTTTCAGGCTGTAAACAAAGATAATGAGGACATAATATCTCTTTTCACAATACAAATCTCTAACGAAAAGCTTCCACAATGACTAAAGACTCTACAATTAAACCTAGCCCTTTGATAGTATTAGCACATTAAACGGGAGAGCTGGTCACTTCATCTTGTAACTACCATCCCTCCGCGGTTCTCAAATTTAGTCAAATTAGCCACCAGGACCCGACTGAGTGATTCCATCAGTGTGGAATTTAAAGCCCTATCGCTGAGCCGCCTGTCAGTTCCCTTGCTAGGCATTACTTGCCGAATTTTATCATCAAATGGGTAGTTGGCTGATGTATGGATGGAAGAAAGCCAGATCTGCTCACCTGTTAGTGATATACTACAGGTAACGTTACAGGGTCTCTTTGAGAGGTTTGAGGAGCATCCTGTCCCTTACAAGCTAGGAAACAACAGGAAGGGCGATCTCACAAGGCTCGGGTTGGTCACTGGTCAGAGATCAAAGAAAGCAGCTAAGGCTTACAGCAAGATGTATAAGTCATCGTGAAAGCTTCTGGGTAAAAGCTTATATTAGGAAAAATATCCTGTTCTCATTTATCACCTGTGTTCGCAGCCTGAAGCTTAACCTTATAGACGGCAGTCATCCCGTAGCAAGGAAGGCAGCTAAAGTAGCTAGTCCGGAGGGCAGAAGAGGAAACAAGTAAAATGATAGAGGATGGAGTTCGATGGGGCCCATGACGAACAAATTGTAGAGAAGTGCTTAACCCACGTGTGTGAGGCGCGTGATGTAAGCCATCAGCTGTGGGGACTATCAACTCAAAATAACAACTCTTAGAAAGTCAGTTCGGGCAGTATACCAGCTACCCAACACAATTGCCTAAGGTGCTTAACCCACACTCACACTCGATAGCACCCCAAAGTCAGGGCGAAAAGCTTGATCACATCTATGTTAAGGCAGAGAAAGCTTATGGTGACAAGATTATTTTGTCGTGTCAGGCTTGATGAACTCTTGTTCGCCCACCAAAGTTAAATCCTAGGTCTGAACCTTGATGATGGCGAGGGAATTATGTCTAGGAATGGCGATCCACTTGTGCGTGTTTGGTTAAAGGTTTGCGTATATTTTGACCCAAAATATAGCGAGATGTATCAAAGTGAGAATTAACCAATTTGACGATAACAACACAGCACGTACTATCTCTTCAAGGAGACACTGACATGATATTACCTACGAATATGAAGAACGGTATCGCAGAATCCCAAATGCAGGATTGTCTTGAATCAAGCATATGAGAGGCTGTCTAAATGTTAAATAGTTCTAGGCCTTGGCTAGCTTCAGAATACAAGCGATACACATGATGTCAGTATCAGAACTTAGTCATTTGCGAACCGAACACGGCTTAAAGTATGGGTTCATTTCATGATAGAATAATGCATTAATAGTAACCAAGTTTTTGAATGGCAAAATGCCTTTTCTATCATGTCTGAGCTCTCATCTTAAAGTTATTCCTCCTTCTTATCAAAAAACATTTCATAGTCGTCCCAAACTGCGGATGGAACTGACATTATCCATCTACCAGCAAGCCTACGGAGACGCTCCTCCCTTATAGATGGTTGTTTCTCTGACTCTTTGTGGCTTGTGATAAAGGCCGATGGGCATTGGTCCATTGTTTCGATAGCTAGGAGAAGCAATAATGTTCGGCGCCGGACTCCAGACCCAATCGAAGCCATCGTAGTAGGAAGATGTTCCCCATGTTTTCCGAATGATTTGGCGAGGTAATCACTGAAGAGACCACCGTAGAAGTCGGGATATTTAGCTCTATAGAGAGGCACCAATTGAGGGCCTAAAGAAAAGCATTTGACTATGCGTTGGTAGACATCGTTCATCTCAAAGATCAAGTGTTGCTCTGGTGTGAACAGCGGATCCGGCAAGTATTCAGTAGCTTCAAACACCGGAATCGGTTCCTTATTCTTTGGGTACGTCACAAGTACCAATATACGATTAAACATCGTATAATCCAGCTCTTCGTGGAGGGAGTTCCAGGTTTTCAGTAATTTGTTCGTGTTGAGTTGGTGCCTGAAAACGGGTGATGCTTGACAGAGAGCCACGAGAACACATTCGACCACTAAATTTGATATAATCCTTTCCCGTATTTCCAAAGGAAGATGTCCGAAGGGGTCCATTATGAGAATTTGGAGTCGGCGTTGTAGTATGAATGGTTGATTGGATCTTTTGATGGTTTAGAAATTAGGAGTTGTTGGTTGGAATATCTGCGGGCGAGGCGCTCTTTTATAGGCAGAAGAAGAATAGATTAGCTTTCGTGGCCCACAAATAATGGGCTGCCAAAGTTTGGGGACATAAAGTCACATAAGATTTGACTTCGGCAGGAAACAAATTTCTGATCGCGGTACCTTTTCGTAGAACTGGAATGTGACCTACACTGTCAAACGTGTGTGTAAAGGTTAAGTTGATTCAACTATCAAGTGGGACCTGAGGGTCAGCTTTGCCGAACGTACACGTGACCGTCGTGCCCAACATACACTTACATTTTCAAGGGAATTCTCTGTTGCGAGCACAGGGTCTCGCCACCATAAAAAGCTTGAACCACGGACCTCAAAGTGCCGTGCCGGATCTCATCTTCCGTGATTATGAAGTCCATGAATAAACTTTAGGGAAGTTTAAACCCTTCATTTTGATGCTCTAGTCCCCACAAGAACCCGCATGACATTCTTTATCACCAGTGCCATAAGGTGTTCAGAGGTAATAGAAGCTGTGGGCCATAAGCTGTGACCTTTACAAGTAGCATTTCTAGAACGGCAACTCTGCCTGCTGCGAAGGACTTCAGAATCTCAATAGATTGATTGATACTCAAACCTTATGACTTCTTAACGAGACATATCAAGCCAACACAATCGAAAATCCCAATTAACTTTAGCTTTTGGAAGGCAATATGCGCATAGCCTTAACAAAGATAAGTCACCTGATTAAAAATAGAATAATCTGCTTTTGTGACGAAGGAATCTCAATAGATGATGTCATTACTCTGGGTAGAAGCTTGTTTGGCTTATCTCCCCTCAGCGTTGTTGCCGGTGCATTTGTCGACCTTTGTCGACCTGTCGAGCTGAGTACTGCCACAAGCATTCTCGCAGGCGCAAATCTTGCTGTGAGGTCCATCTATCCCTCAAAAGTCCCTCATTTTGATGCTCAATTGATGGAACCCAGGATCCTATTGCAGTGCCTATTATGGGCTGGTTCACCATCCAAAGTTCACTTGGATGGCGGTGAACAGCCTCCATTACACCGAGCACGGCAGCTCTCTTTGGCCCCATCGCTTCCATGACGGTTCCCCAGACGCTAAATGTTATGCTCCTGACTGGCTAAGCTCGCTCAGTGCGTCTTTTGACTCAATATTGAGCACTACATGGTGTTACAGAAGAAACACCTGTCAATATAAACGAAACTGCGCAACAGATCCTCGTCTGGCCAATCGCCAACTTACTAAGTAGTGCTGAAGTCCGTGATCAACCTCCAGTTTCGAAAAGAATATTTGAGCCTCCATTGAAGAGAATAGGGAAAAAAAGCTCCTTTATGATGCCCCCATTATTTAAACCAAGTTTAAGTGTAAGCGCAACACCCTGATGATCTCAATAATGACAAGTCTTTGAACCTGTTTGTAAAAAGACCATCGTACCCTACAGAAGTGTCGTGAGTCGGCGATTTCTTCTTCAGGCTGCCTTGGTAGCCGACGCCAAGAGCCTCGCTTCAGCTAGGATCCGCAGCCCTGTCACTTTAGCTCCCCAAGCCAAACACTCGTTGGCTGGTTTTCATGATCCTAGCCATGCCTAAATCGTTCCATATTTAACCCAAGGGCAACCAACGAGAGTCTAGATTGCCCTCGTGTAAAATTAGACCGGCCGCTGATGACGGAAACATAAACACCACCTCATTCCCGGCCCCAACGGCTCCCTCTTGTTCTTTGACGCCATTCATTCTTTTGCCATGGCGACATTCAGTTTATTACATGCCGCTCTTCTTTTCTGGGTGGCTCTGGCAGCTGCCCAGGGTTCCGACCTGAAGGCTCTCAAACATAAGGGCTGCTATTGGTCGAGACCGACGAATTTTGTGATTGGTGGATTTTCGAGGACCGAGGTTGAGCGCCAGAAGTGTCTCGACACATGTACCCGACGCGGTCAGCAATGGGTTGCGTTCGGTTCCGTCAACTGCTTCTGCAGTAAAACCGCCCCGAGTTATCATCAGGTCGACAATAACCGCTGCAATGCGGAGTGTATCGGTATCTTGGATGGTGACTGCATCAAGCAGCCGAGAAACAACTATGCCTCCGAAGAGGAGGACGAACTTTACGCCGTTTTCTCCATCCCTTCCATCGCCAATGACGAAACAAATCGACTGTCATCGCACCACAGACAGGGACCCTCTATTCAGACAACCGAATCCAAGCAGCTCGCGACAAATCGAGGCGAGGTTGGCAAGATCACGGCGCAGGGATGCTATCATATCTCAGGGCGTTCGTCAATGCTCATGAAAGTGTTGATTAGAGACGATGACTCCCGTCGTGAATGCGCCAAGATCTGCGCTCAAGATGGAAAGCCTCTTGCTCTTATCAGCGGGAGCGATTGCTCCTGCGGTACCATGTATCCTGCAAGAGATGTCACTGCTGGTTCTGATAAGTGCTACATGCCATGTTTGAGCGACGGTGATAATAGGTGTCAGCGCGATTCGGAGTACAACCCAGCTCGTCATGATCCTTATACCGCCGTTTATGACACCGGCCTTGGTCTTGATATCGGGACCCTACCTTCCATCAACACTAAGTTACCGAGCTCTGAGAAAACATCTCCCAAGCATACTGAGCCAAATGGGTATCCCGGACAGGCTTGCTACAGCAAAGTCCCCATAGTCATTACCCAAGTGTTAGCCCGCAATAGTCCTATGCTATGCCACCGCTTCTGTCAGCGAAGGGGCCGTATGTATGCGTTCACCCGGGATCAGACCTGCTACTGCAGCAATAGGTACCCTGACAAGAAAGACGAACTTGCAGATTCTCAGTGTAATGTTTCGTGTCCCGGAACAAATCTTTTCAACTGTGGTGGCTACAATGCCGCGTTCAGTGTTTACAACCTCGGCCCTGACAGGAGCTCTGCCTTCGAGCCTAAGCCTATCAGACCGATAGAGCGATACTTCAACGATATCCCCAGGACTGCAAGTCGCATACCCCTAGACGCAGGTGCTGTCTCAAGACTCCCCTCATCCTGCATCGACTCGTGCAAAGCTGCAGGAAAAGGTGTTGCATTCATCAAAGGCTCGCAATGTCACTGTGCCCAAGGCTATCCTCGCTTCAGCTCCAAAACAGACCTTCGAGAATGTCAGATCCCTTGCGCCGGCGATCCCAAGTTATCTTGCGGAGGCTACGGTTTTACTGCAGACACCTTTTCGGCATACAGGACTGGCTACTCGGCTGGGAGACACCGCATCCAACACGAATCGAACAACAGGGCCCATATACAGAGGCCTTATGAGGAGCCCAGCTTAGGCTATGTCACATCGCATGGCTGCTACAATATGCAATCTGCTACCTTGACACGCAAGAAGCTTGAGGGCTGGAACACCCTTGAGCAATGCGCTCGCTATTGTCAGCGTGAGGATAAGCCTGTCGCAGCCGTCCAGCGTGGCTGGTGCCTGTGCTCTGATACATATCCTGCGAAGAGCGCACGGGTTGATGATAGTCAATGTGCGAGCTGGTGTCCCGGTTGGTCTCGTGATGCTTGTGGCGGAAGGAGAACTTGGAGTGTTGTGAACACAGGAATTAGCATTGACGTGGCGGACGACGAGATCAAGACTGAAGAAGTCGAGCAACCTGCTAAGATCCCGAATCGTCCAGCAGAGATGAGACTGTCTAAGCTAAAGCCCTATGGCTGCTTCAAGCTTCCTGATTTCACCTCTTCGTATCCTCCACGCGTCAATATCCGAGGACCTTATCGAAGCTCCAACGGAGACTCTTGCAATAGACAGTGCACCATCAAGGGATATTCCGTTGCACTTCGCCATGGATCTAGATGCTCCTGTTCCAACAAGGTTTCAGAGGAATACGCGCGAGTTGCCGACGACAAGTGTTGGTTTACTTCCATTTTCGACACACGCGAGCAGTGTGGCGGACCAGATGACGCTTACTCTGTGTACCGCCTTGGTCCCGCTTTGTCGGATCCGGAGGAAAAGGAGGTTCCCAAGGGTGATAACCCCAGTAACTCACCTGTGAAGAGACCACAGTGCCTGCACCATGGGACGGAGCGCATTTATGAGACTTCATCTTGGGCTATCACCAAGGTTGGCGAGTTTGCTCAGAACGCCCGGGAAGGCTTGGCTGCTTTCCTTGACAAGGCTCAAGATGTCTTTGATGCGTGCCTTTGGAGGGTGATGGTTACGTTCTCGGATGTTATGTATAGTTTGGGATGGAAGTCGAGCTCGGGTGATGTTGATCTGTAGAATATAGCCATATATAATCTCCTATGTTGTTTCATGAATCTCAACATTTCATCGGGTCGAAGTTTAGGTATTTTTCCGAGGGCAACGTGTGCAATACAAGGGCTAATGACATTGGCCTATGTTTAAACTAAGTACATAAATGTATGAAATGTAGTGGATGGTCTCCAGTGCCCCTTACGGTGGTACATAAACAACTCTCTCATCGCCTCCTATAGTGAAGAAGAGAACAGTGCATCCATCTGGCACTGCATTTTCCATATTGTAGGAGAATTGCTGAGACTTGGCATCGGCAAGATTCTGTACAGCTATGGTGGCTGACTTCCCTCTGTTGGACTGGAAGTAACGTATGAAAACTGACTCGGGGTTCGACAGGTCGTAAGCCCTGAGAACGACCATGAAGTGAGTGACGACATCGTCCGCATCCACAACACACCAGTCGATATTGACAGCGCGATAATCAGCATCATCGTAAACTCTGTACGTGATTTCGTAACCGGCATTGCCTTTAATGCGCAAGTTATCCCAATAAGCCGCAATTGCCACTGATGGCAAGCCATTATCCGGAAAGGGGTTGTTGGATGATTGTGCGATGGAGTTGTCAAATAAGCTGATCAGCCCGTTGACGCCAACGTAGATGGTTTCACTGGACTCGGTGTATAGACCAACTGGGAATGGGAGAGTGAGCTCCTCGACTCCATCTTCGTTGTCTTGGTCACCGCTGAATAATACTGTTGGGTTGATGAGGTAGGACTCGCACGCACGAGACGGTGGACTAGTGGTGGTAGTAGTCTCGGCTTCTGAGGTTGTTGTAGAGACTTCTGTTGTTATGTCTGACGTGCTCGCGGATTCCAAAGTTGCTGTAGTACTGGTAGTCTCCATACTGATGGTAGTCTCAGTGTTGATGGTAGTCTCCATGTCGATAGTCGTCTCTATGTCGACGGTAGTACCAGTGCCGGAAGTGCTGATACTAGATTCCGAAGTGGGAGTATCTATCTCGGGCACTGTCGAGGTTGTCACCTCTGGGAGGCTGGATGTTGCGTCTTCCGTGTTAAGCTGTGACTCTGAAGATAACACGTCAGTGGGCAAGGCATCAGCTGTTGTCGCTTCATCTGACGGCGTGAAGGTAACACCAGGAATGTTTGTAAAAGAAAAGTCTTCAGATGTTTCGATTGGTACTGTAGGAAAGGCGACCGTGGAAGTATTAGAAAAGCGAAAGGAACTTGTTTGCACAGGTCGTGTCTGTGTAGGCTCCAGAGACGGAAGAGCAAGAGTCGTGAAATCTACGAGCGTCGTGTCATCGGAGGGATCAGTAGAAACTACAGAAATTACTGTACTGAAGGGAAGAGATGTGGCCAGAGAGTCCACTGTAGATTTCATTGTCTGAAGATCCGTTGACGTAGGACCAGCGCTTGCAGACGTTTGTCCATCTTCGCACTCGTTGACTATTACCAACAATTAGTTTCTGACAATACTCACAAAGCGTAACAACATACCTCCAACAACAGATAACTTGACTGATACGCAGCCCGGGGGTAAGGACGTAAAGGTTATGTATACCTGACCAGTTCCCGGGCTCTGGCAGAAGCTTGCTTCGCCGTTGGGCAGGTCAGGGCTACGGAATCGAAGGAAACCACCGTCACCGGCAAATGTAGTAGCAATAGCCCCGCGAGGTAGGCTCTCCTGTTGGCCGCGTAGTTCTTTGAAGTCCTCGCCATTGTAGTAGATAGGTCTTCCGCCGTCAAGAAGGCGTCCGTCGGACAGGCTAAACGCAGAAGCATCTTGGCATATCTCCGAGGTAGATCCTACAAATCCCCCAAGCGCTCTCTTGAGACGCCTCCGTTTTGAGTTATCAGTATCTGGTACGATGCGGAAGACAACAAGCTGGTCGCCCGGCACGGGCGCTGTCGTGGGATCCGAGTCTGCAGTATTTGTATCGGTTGTGACTGAGCCTGCGATAAACTGATTGGTACTATCAGAAAGAGACTGAAAAAATTGAAGAGTCTCGGTGAGGTCGAGGGATGGATTGATCCCGGACTCGAATGTCGTTAGAGCTGTCGAGGCAGCATCGAAAGTCTGCGATGTGCTGTTCGCGCCATCTGTCGGCACAGAACCCGTGGCATTCGACGTGACAGGGACAATGTACGTTGATAAGTATGTTACACATACTGTATCCGGTTCTTCAACAACATATTGAGCACCAGCTTGTGTTATTAGACCTGACAGCAGTAACGAAATGAGTCGTCGTGACATTTTGCTGGGTACCAACACGAACAGCTTACCAACAGATATTGAAAGAGGCCAGACATCATATTAAATTACCTTTCTCTAATATCCACCGTAAAGGGAGAATCATCTCCGGCCTGTGATGTGAGGAATGGAAGGAAACAATTGGTCGCCCAGGAGTTGAGTGTCGCTCGTGGGTATGTGTAGCTGCAAGGGAGCACCCACGGTCGATGTCTCAGCTTGGACCCGAGTCAAACTAGGGAGCGCTATGGATCACATCTGGATAAAATATGCTTGTTTGCCAAGCGAGACATTGCCTTGTAGTTATTACTGGTTAGTAAACGGGGCTTCTTTTCGATCCCTCTAACCTCACTGGCCCCTTTATCTATGGAATTCCAAGACTCGAATACATTGATGTCTATTCTATAACGCTCATAATGGGGGGTTCTTTGCTGGCCATTCGGAATGAATTGAAGTCACACATGTTGATCAAATTCGTTGCATGCTGTTGTGGGGTAAATGGTGATGCCAGACGTTGGTGTGTCTCGAGAGAGCTTCGGGGCGACCCATTGGCCCGTGGGACTGAACCAAGCCGTGATTACACCGTTGTCATCAATTGGGCACTGGGGATATTGGATCAAAGAACACTTCGTATCATGAGTTCCCTAGTTTATACAGAGTCTCACCATTTGACAGACATGACCAACAGAATCAGTAATAATGATGAGTGAATTAAAGTGAATATCTTTAGCCAGCAAACTCCTGCATCATTTCTTTTTTGTACCTTCATAAATTCAACCTGTGAGGACTCAAGGTAATACGCCCATCCAATAGCTTCTCATCTCATCCACATTTCCGTAAGTACACATACTCCATGACACAACGATTAAAAGGGTACGACATAACAGAAATGTAACGCAACTTGGAGAAGTGACTTCCAAATTCGCTCATGAACATCTTATTGAGTCTCCGGTCATTCTTAACCCTGGTGATCCGTTCCATATCCGATCCGAGTAGCTGACAAGAGTCGTTCTCTTTCATCTTCGGCCTCCATCCCAACCTTCTTCTCGACAAAGACTCTACCCTTGACAGTAATGAAGATGGTCAAGATAAGACCTACCAGGGCCCCAGCGGCGCCCAAAGCCGCGTTGACGGGCGTTGGGTCATCGTGAAGTGGACCATGCGTGAGTGCATCGAGTCCCGACTGAATGAGCTGCGTAATTCCGGAGATGCAAGTGACCGTTCCGTAAATGCGCCCGAACGTGGCGAAACCAAAGACTTTCGTGGCGTAGTCACTAAGACACAAGTTAGTAACTAGAGTTGACGAGGTCATTGAAATGGTACTTACGAGACTGCGGAATAATATAGAGGACGGAAGAAGACGAACGTAACGACAGTGAAGTATCCAGCTATGATGTTCGGAATACAGTTCAGGACGCCAATCACGATGATAAACACCGTCAAAACGGAAAAGGTGGCGGGAACACTCAGATTATTGAGCAAGATTCCAATGAATGGCGTCGCAGCAACGCCTCCAATAGGGAGAGCAGCATCGAAGAACTCATTGATGCGCTTAGCGGCTTTGTCAGAGCCTAACATGTACCGGTACTGCGATCTGACACCAGCGATGAAGTAGTTCATGCGAATCATCTGAAGGATCGTCAAAACAAGAATGAGAATGAACCAAGGCGTCATCATCTGCTTGTGAGCTGGCATTCCGTGGAGAACACCCCAGACACCGCTGGCTTCCTGTCGGCCCTCCTCTTCTCTGACGCGCTCGCCTCGTTCTTGACTATCGCCAGCGAGTTCCTCGATCTTCGCAAGTTTGGCTTTTCTCTGCTCAGCTCTTGCACTTCGAACGCGGCTCAGTTCATTTGTATTATCGATCTCTTCGTCCGATTGATGAACATCGCGAGTGCGGTCTTGGGCGTGCTCAATCTTCCTCTCGAGTTGCGGAAGGGTATGGTACGAGTGCGCTGGCATCCACAGGAATTCAGCCAGTAAAATGGCTACCGGGACGGAGATGTAGCCGTAGAAGAACTTGTCGAGTGAAAATGATCCGCCGGATGCTTCATAAGCCATGCGATAGAACAAAAATACTGCAGCCGAGGCATCAAAGGCGCCGGTGACAAGCGCGACAATGAGTCCAGAATATTTCGGAAACGCGTTCGCGAGTTGGTAACTAGAGACGAAGATAAATGTACCACCGAAAGCAAGAAGTATGTTACCGATGAGGTATCCGTGGAAGCCGGGATGTGAGAATGAGATGGCCATCATCAACGAACCGAGGGTGAGCAGAACACTCGATACAAACCAACATACTCGTCGACCAAAGCGATCAAGGACAGAGCCGCCCAAAAGAGAAGAAACATTCGCGGAGATTGAAGCCGAGATGAACAAAAGGTTCAATCGCATGTCTTGCTCAGCGCATGGGATCCTGTAGTCCACCACCGGGCAGAGATCGGAATAGATGCCCTCCTTGATGAGAATTGGCTTGAGGGCAGCGAAGCCAAAGACGATGCCTGCTGCAAACCAACAAGCAATTATACCAGTCGCTACCTGAACTGCAAGAAGTTAGCGATGCGTCTCAATTGATCCGGACTGTATTGCTTACCGTAGCGCTTGAGGTTGGAGACCTTGTAAGCAGCAATGTTGGGTAATTTCTTAACAACCTCAACAGGCGCAAAAGTCAATCGTCGCCATTCTGGTCGATCATCGCTTTGATCGCATTCATCCCTAGGAACAAGAGTATTCCCCGTCCCAAAGCCAAGAGAAACACTCGGATGACCCGGGGCTTCATAGTTGGGATTTGCTGGGCCTTCGTAATCGAAGCCCTCAGTCTGGGTTACATGCTGAGCGAGAGACATTTGCGCGTCCGATCAAAAAAAGCCACTACCCAAGCACTAAGTAAACCCAAAAAAAAAGTGCAGAACATGAATTGAAGATAAATAAGCAATTAAATCCGAAAGAGTATTATTTATTCCCAGATGCCTGAGAAATTGCGGTCAGGATCACGATGTTTCGGTGACTTTCTTCCGCGTACCATCGCAGGTGACGTCAACTAGATCTCATTGTCAGAGCATGCTGTTATCGAGCGATAAGACTGGACTTCTGGGGATACAAGCGAGGGTATTCGCAGACCGTGAGACGGTGGAATCGCATCGAATTGGGGAGCCTCAGGCATTTGTTGTTTGACGCGACACGCAATTCCATGTTGCTTGCCGTTGTGGAGTTTCGCGAAGCTTCCAGGGGCCATCGCACCATTGATGTTACCCTACACCAGCCGCATCATGTTGGTCGTCGCGGTTGAGCAATCAATTGTGAGTTCTGAATGGTCAACTTCATTCACGACAGCCGTAGCTGATTGGGCGTTTATGTGCAGTCTGCAAACCTCCCGTTGCTTGGACGATTGGTAAAGAATGATGCGCGTAATGTTGCGCTTTTGAGGGCAAGCATCAATCTCATTTTTACGAGAGATCACAGCCAGCAAAAGCCATAAAAAGACAGCAGATTGCCAAACCCACATTAGCTTTGTCGCATTGATGCACTTAGCATAAGATTAAGGATTGAGTGAGAGGCCGCAAGCATTTTTATGTGAAGCTTTTTAATGAAAGCGATGGCAAAGAATTGAATGCACTTGTTGTACGGCACCCTTCAACCTCTACCATATTGAAGCGGCTTTCTTCGAGGCAATGAGATGAACGACTAAGAGCACCCGATTAGCCTAAATGGCTTACATCGTCTTCTGCATGGCGATACAGTTTATTTTCTGGGTCGTTGAATCAGCCTGTTTTACAGAATCAGCAAGGTTGAGTTGCATCAAGACCCCTCATTCTGCAGGTTCAATGCGCTCTTCGACAAGATCGTCATGCTACCAACATGGGTCAAGATCTAGCGCTCGAATCGGCATCATCAATCGCGAACAATTTGTTTCCGGGGATCGTAATTCAGCCGTTTTCTTCCCCGCATTTGCCTGAATCTATCTCATGATCGACGACCCCGATACGCATATATAATGAGGAGTAGCTCGCGATTCAAGTGATGTCTGGTGTAACCAGGACGGTAGAACTTCAGAGGGTTCAAAATGCGCTTCTCTTGGTTATTGTGCCCGCTCCTTGCGATGGGAAGCGCTCTTCCTGAAAAGAAGACGGATGTTTCCACATATACCAACCCTATCCTTCCGGGATGGCACTCGGACCCATCATGCATCCAGAAAGACGGCCTCTTTCTCTGTGTCACTTCAACTTTCATCTCGTTCCCAGGTCTTCCCGTCTATGCCTCAAGAGATCTAGTCAACTGGCGTCTCATCAGCCATGTCTGGAACCGTGAGAAACAGCTCCCTGGCATTAGCTGGAAGACTGCTGGGCAGCAGCAGGGCATGTACGCACCAACCATTCGATACCACAAGGGAACATACTACGTCATCTGCGAATACCTGGGTGTTGGAGATATCATTGGTGTCATCTTTAAAACCACCAATCCCTGGGACGAGAGTAGCTGGAGTGACCCTGTTACCTTCAAGCCAACACACATTGACCCCGACCTCTTCTGGGATGAAGATGGGAAGGTTTATTGTGCTACCCATGGCATCACTCTGCAGGAGCTTGATTTGGAAACCGGAGAGCTCAGCCCGGAGCTCAACATCTGGAACGGGACAGGAGGTGTATGGCCCGAGGGACCCCATATCTACAAGCGTGACGGTTACTACTATCTCATGATTGCCGAGGGTGGAACTGCCGAAGACCACGCTATCACAATCGCTCGAGCCCGTAAGATCACCGGCCCATATGAAGCATACGAGAACAACCCAATCTTGACCAACCGCGGAACATCTGAGTACTTCCAGACTGTTGGTCACGGTGACTTGTTCCAAGACACCAAGGGCAACTGGTGGGGTCTCTGTCTTGCTACTCGCATCACAGCACCCGGAGTTTCACCCATGAGCCGTGAAGCAGTTCTCTTCAATGGCACATGGAACAAGGGCGAATGGCCCAAGTTGCAACCAGTGCGAGGTCGCATGCCTGGAAACCTTCTCCCAAAGCCGACGAGAAACGTTCCCGGAGATGGGCCTTTCAACGCTGACCCGGATAACTACAACCTAAAGAAGACTAAGAAGATTCCTCCTCACTTTGTGCACCATAGAGTCCCTAGAGACGGTGCCTTCTCTTTGTCCTCCAAGGGTCTGCATATTGTGCCTAGTCGCAACAATGTTACCGGCAGTGTGTTGGCTGGAGATGAGATTGAGCTCTCAGGACAGCGAGGCCTAGCCTTCATCGGACGTCGCCAAACTCACACTCTGTTCAAGTACAGTGTTGATATCGACTTCAAGCCCAAGTCGGACGACCAGGAAGCTGGAATTACCATCTTCCGCACGCAGTTCGACCATATCGACCTTGGCATCGTTCGTTTACCTACAAACCAAGGTAGCAACAAGAAGTCCAAACTTGCCTTCCGGTTCCGAGCCACAGGAGCTCAGAATGTTCCCGCACCAAAGGTAGTACCGGTCCCTGATGGCTGGGAGAAGGGCGTAATCAGTCTATATATCGAGGCTGCCAACGCGACGCACTACAACCTTGGAGCTTCAAGCCACGGAGGCAAGACTATCAACATCGCGACAGCTTCGGCAAGTCTTGTGAGCGGAGGTACGGGCTCATTTGTCGGTAGCTTGCTTGGACCTTATGCTACCTGTAACGGCAAAGGCTCTGGAGTGGACTGTCCCAAGGGAGGCGATGTCTATGTGACCCAATGGACCTACAAGCCCGTGGCTCAAGAAATTGATCACGGCGTGTTTGTCAAATCAGAATTGTAGTTCCCCAATACAGCCTGCTCGTTGAGAGCAACGTTTTTAGTTGAGATGCGATTGAAGATTGAAGCTGCTTAACAGATGGTGCTATTATTAGTGACACGTGTGACGGGAACCAATCTCACTGGAGGGATTATCCCTAGCTACGGAAGACTATAGGGCTCAGTGGCTCAAAAGTCAGAAGTGAGAGATTTTCCTTACTAGACTTACCCTACGTGTGCATTATAAGCTAAAATATATATATAGATAACCTTTTATTACTCTACTGAATTTATTTATATAGTATAGTATTACTAAGTATAAGGTTAATGCCCTCTACTTATAGCATATTTAAGTATACTTAGGTAATTATAAGGCTCTATTTTAATCTATATAGACTTATTATTCTATTATATATATTATCTTTTCTTATAAAGTATACTAAATACTACTTAAAAAGTAGTAAATGCTATAATAATATTTATATAGAGCTAAATAATATTATAAATGCTATTTTTTACCTATCTTATAGCTAGTTACTTACTATTAGTAAGGTTATTAACCTTACTAATAGCTTATAAGTTACTCTAGTAGTTCTTATATAAAGCACTTTAATAATAATATTAACTAAATAATCTTAACTAATTCCTTTAATATATAATAATGCCTATAATATAGCTATTAAAAGCTAATAAAGAAGCATTATATTAATAGCTTATAGTAGCCTAATTATAATTAAAATATATACTAAGTTCTATATTATATTTAGAGTTAAGGATATAGTTACTAGTATAGCTATTATAAAATATAATAAGCCTTTTACTAGGTTCTTTAGCTATAAGAGCAAGATTAAGGTTATACTAACTGCTTTATACCTATTATATACTACTATAATTATATTTCTTATATTAAGCTTCTAGGCATTACTAGCTATAATAGAGTAAAAGCTTATTTTTAAGTTTAATACTACTATAAGCTTATATAGGCCTAAATACTTTAATAATATTATATATAATATAGTATAATTAAAAGACTTCTTTAATAAGGTAAATATTTTACTCCCTTTAAGAGCTAAGATTCCTATTAACCTTTTATTCTTCTATTTTAATAAATAGAATAATTTAGAAGAGGATACTACTATCTGCCCTCTTAAGAGATATATTAAGTAAGTAGAATTAATAGAAGCAGAAGGAAGCACTTCTAAATGTATAACTAAGCTAAAGCAGGAGAAGGGAATAAAGAAGGAAAAGGGCATAAAAGATAAGATTAAAGTTAAAATACCTTAAGAGTTAGTTGTAAAAGAGAAGGGAAATGAAAGTAATATAAAGAGCTTTACTTTAGCTATATTTAAGGCATTTCTAAATAGTATAGAAGAAATAAATTATATAGAAAAGGTAAAGGAGAAGGCTATAGAAATTAATGCTTACCTTAAGTAAAATATAGCATTATTATAAAGGTTTAAGTAGTAATATATATATAAAATGCCTTCTTTTATATTATATAAGGCTATATAAAGTTAATCTTATTAGTATTAACTGCTTTTTAGTTTAAGGTTATAATATTAATATTATAAGTAGCTAAATAATCCTATATATAATTAATCCCTCTTATAGGTATTAGAAGGAGTCTAATAGCTAGTTAATGCCTATTAAGCATATACTCTCCTAATTATCCCTATAGGAATAGGTATATAGAGTATTTTAGGCTATTAAGGCTTTTAGTAGGAAAGACTTCCCCCTTAAGAATCTCATTGTATACTTTAATTGTATCTTTAGGTAGATATACATTAATATTAATCTAATTATTATTATAAAGCTCTATAATTATCTATAGTTAATTAGAAGGAATAGGGAAAGCAAAGTCTTCTACTTTTTAGGCCTCCAGTTAATAGTATAAGACCTAAGGCTAACTAGAAACAATATGTAGCCTAGTAGGTTATTTATATATATAGTGTAAATTCTAAAGCATTATGAACTTAGAGAGCTCTATATGTATTATTAGCATGTAGAGATATAGAATTGCAACTTAATCTAGAATAGAATCTAGTAAAAAGTTACCTTTAGCAGTAATTCTAGCAAAAAATGCCTATTTATAGTTAATATATATAAGTATATAGGGCTATATAGAGCTATATATATGCCAGTAACCTGCCTAACTATTATTTAGTTAATGCTACTAGCTCTTAATCTTTTTATTTTATATACTTTTGCTATATATCTAGCAATTATTAAATTAGATAAATTAGTCTATATTACCTCCTATAGTATTATATAATTGCAAAAGGTAATAATATATACTAGCTATAAGGAGGGTTTTATTGCTATAATTAGATTAGACTATAAGAGGCATATAACCTTAGCCTTCAATAACATAAAGATATTGCTTAAGCATGCTGCATAATGTATTAGCTAATATACCTATATAAAGCTATATAATGTACTATAAGTAAGCATTAATAGAAGCATATATACCTATACCCTAGGCCTTTAGCTTATTATAAGCATTAATTAACTATATAAAGTTAAGGCCTAGGGCTATCTATTCTATTTAGCAACACTACATTATATTCTATTAATTAGAGATATTTATAGGTAAAAAGCTTTAAAAGGCTTTATATATAGTATCTCTACTAAGAGATAGTTCTTGCTAGCAGATATAGGTATAGAGATAGGTTTAATTAAATATTTAAAGCTTAATGCTTTATAAGGTATTATTCTTAAAGAATTTATGCAATTTAGCTAACTATACTGCTTTTTGCTTAGAAGTAGAATGTTAATATATATTAAGGTCTTATTATATCCTCTCTAAGCTTATAAGTATAACTACAAAGCCTTCCTTTTATAGTTAATATAGGATATTCTTATCTTTAAGAATGTTATAAAAAAGAGCTCTTTAATATAGCTTTATAAGGCTTTAGTATCTTCTATATAGGCTTATTTAGTAATTAATATTAATTAATCTTCTTATTATGTTTTAAAGTATTAATTTAATATTATATAAGATATAGATATATTAAACTCTGTTAATATGCACTCTATAAGCTTATTTGCAGTATATTGCTTAATATCTCTCTATTATTTAATTTAGGAGCAAAATGGCATTAGGTCTTTTAGGAAGTAACTAAATGTACTTATTATAAGGGCTTATAATATCTTATATAAAAAAGAAAGAGTACTAGGTAAAAAAGCTTATATAGCATTTTAAGATTATATATACTAGTAGAAAGTTATATAACCTTAATAACCTTACTAATTATAGCATTTTATTAAAAGATAAAATAAAGCAATTAAAAAACTTTTTACTTTAAACTATATATACTATACTGCTTTATAGTACTTAGTATACTAATAAAAACCTTTTCCTTAGGTATATTATAGTATTTTATAGTACTTAATATACTACTATAAACTCTATTATATACTTAAAATGCTTATTATAGTATTATTAATTATTAAATTATATCTTTAAAAATAATAAAGATAAAGACTAAGCTACTATAGCTATATTAATATTAATATTATTTTAAAGTAGCTTATAAGGTATATAATTACCTTAGTTCTTGCTTTTCTTAGCTTTCTTCTTCTTACCCTTTATAGAGTTAGTAGCTCTCTTAAAGAATTTAGAAAGCAACTAGCAGGTAGTATAATTAAGCAAATCAAGGAGCTCTATAGTAGCCTCTATAGTACTATCTAGCTCTAATTTACTATTATTATTACTATTATTATATTTATACTTAAAAGCTATTTAAGAGTTAATATAAAAGTAAATAAGTTTATATATAATATTATATATAAGAAAAGGAATACTAAGACCTTAAATAGTTCTAATTATAGTTAGTATACTTAATAAGCTTAAAAAGGTAAATATAACATTTAGTAAGAGCTTTATTCTCCTTCTTATACTTATTATAGACTTTTAATTTAAATTGTAAAATACTATAAAAGTAGTAGAATATAGTATTAGCATTCTAAGAAAAGAATATTATAATATAGGGATTTATAGTTCTCTTTTTAAACTCTTATAACTTAAGTTTATAGGGCTTAGTAAGTTTCTAAATAAATTAATATAATATAGTATAAAGCTTTATATAGCATATAACTTATACCTTAAATATTAAAGTAAATAGCCTTAATACCTTTATAGCTATACTTCTTTAAAGTATAATAAAAGACCTAAATAGTTAGATTAGGCTATATAGTAGGTTATTTAATAGTCTAGTTAAAATTACTAGTACCTTTACTATAGATTTCCTTAAAAAGATACTTAAAGCAGTTACCTAAATCCTTTTATAAAAGCTTCTTTTAAATTAAATAGTCTTTATCTTAGTTATATACTATAATATAGCTAATACAGTTAACTTTATTACTATTAAAGTTATTTTTACTACTAGAGTTAGAGTTATCTTTCTTAGGGTCCTTCTTAGTAGCTTCTTTAGCTTCCTTCTTTGCCTTTTTAGCTTCTTTGGCTGCTAATCTGGCCTTTTTAGCTTCTTTAGCCTTCTTTCTTGCTGTTTTGGCCCTCTTCTTAGCTGCATTATCCTTCTTCTCTTAGGCCTCCTTTACAGCTATAGCTTCCTCTTTAGCTTTATGTAGGTCCTTAGCCCCTTTAGCTAATTATACCTCCTTCTTAAGCTTTATCTTGCGTTTCTTTAGCTTTAGCTTTAGCTTAAGTAGTATAATACTTAGATTAGGTTATATATATATTTATATAAATAGAATTAGTTTAAAAGAGGATATTAATACTATAAGAAAAATATTAGTAATTAGCTATAAATTAAATGTATTAAATGTATATATAATAGAATAAAAGGTATATAAAAATAAAGCTCTTAATTATATAAAAATAATAGAAGCTATATAGTATTAATTAAAGGTATATATAAAGTAGGGGATAGGTTTATGTAAAGTAAAAGTTACTTGCATAAGCGCTATAGCGCAGGTACTAAATCAGGCAGGGTAAAGTGCTTATAAGGGAATAAAAATAGCATTATATAAAAGATTAAAAGCATATAATTCTGAAAATACATTTATTAGGTTATATGAGGCTATTGCGGGTATATGCAGGCAAGGGAAAGTGAGGAATTCTTACCTTGTGAAGCGTGTTGATTTTAGAGGAAGAAAATGAAGCTAAAGCTAGGATCGCGAAGAAATGTATATCACGTTATCACGTGACCCCAAAGGGCCCACTTTAGCTTATGTAAGGGGCCTACAATAATTCAATTCAAAAATCGGATAGATACAAATGTAACCTAGGGCGCCCTACGGGGGGGGGGGGGTCGGCTGTTGAACCCAATTTTTGTGATTTTTCTGTTCATTGATTGACCTCTTGCTTCTGGTATCTAGTTACCCCTCTTTTGGTCTTCCTTCAGTCATGTAATCGGCTTAATCTATCTCTGAGGCTCATTTAAGCTAAACCCCTTATATAATGGCTTAATCTGACTTAATTACATGATGTTACTGGTTTAATATACCTCCCTAGAGTGGAAATACAGTGACCCTCTAACTGCTTAAATTCCTATTTTTAGGTTCCTCTTACTAATATACTAAAAGTCATTTAAAGTTGTATCTTATTATTATTTTGCATTTCTATTATAATCTAAATTATTACCTGCATTTTAATAAGTTAATTAATAATTTAACTATTATAATGCTTTAATAATAGATAAGTCTTATAAATAATAAATAAATCTCTTAATTAATTTAAATAATAAGCCTTTTAATCTTAAGATATTTAAGCTATTTTTTATTATAAAATTTAATCTCTTTTTCTTTTCTTTAAGCATTAATACTACATTTAATATATACCTTTCTTTCTTTAAGCTTTATTTAATACTTTTATAGTATATTTACTAATTATTATCTTTATAAAACTTAATATATATCTTTAAAGTTTTTATAGTATTTTCCTTATTATTATTACTATATTATATGTATTTTTATACTTTAAAATGCTTATTTAAGGCTTATTAGCTAACTTAAAGTAGTAAATCTCCTCTCTCTAAGCCTGCTTCCTTTAAGTAAGTTACTTATTATTATAAGCTTTAAATAATTAAAATGTATTGCTAATAATTATCTAGTAAGGCTAATATACTATCTCCTCTATCCTGCTTCTAGGTTTATTAGGCTAAGTAAGAGGTATAAGTTACTACTGCTAATGCAGTAATAAACAAAATGTAAGTCTTTTATATCTTATTTTTTCATTTTAAGCTACTATTTAACATTTTAATTTTTATAGTAATACTAAGCAATACTAAGTCTTATACTTAGCTTGCCTTAATAGTACTACTGCTAGTTAAAGTACTAGTAAGTATTAAGCTAAGCTAGGTATTATATATTATAAGCACTATAATCTTAGTAGCTCCTACTACTTAATATAAGTATTATAAAATAATATATTAAGTTTTATTTAGCTAATTTAAGTTATATTAGCCTTACTATTACTCTACTAGTTACTCTCTTTTTTCTAGATTATATCTAGTAAAACTAGTATTTAGTTAAAAATTCTATAAGTATTTCTTATAATTTATTTTTATATTTTAAGCTATACTAATAATTTTAAATTTTTAGAAGAAGAATAAGCACTATACTGTAGCTAAGTATATCTTAAAGGGTATTCTTACTAGTAAATTCCCTTTAACTAGTAACCCTTACCTTGCCTAGGTAAGGTGCATTTCTTCTTTTTGCACTGCAGCTAGTAGTTTTCTATTTTAGTAATAAGAAAAGTTATGCCTTTAGGCCTTTTATTTTTTTAATTTTTAAATTAATAATTTTCTCTTAAACTTAACTTAATATAACTTTATAATATTTAATATATAAAAATGTATAATAAGGTCTAAAACATATAAATGAAATTTAAGGTATCTTAAGTAATATTAAAAGAAATCTTATATATATTTAACTAGCTTAATAAGTCTTAAAATAGTTATATAAAGCTTGTATTTTAAATGTTAAGCTTATTTAAGACTTCTTTAATTAATCTCTTATTAAGCTCTATACTTTAATATCCTTAAATATAATCTTAAACTTCTATAAGTCTATATAGCTTATAGCTCTCTTTTAGCTTTCTGCCTTATAAGGCCTTTATAAGACTATCTATAATAAGCTTTAAGCTTACTTTATAGCTTAAAGATATTATTTTCTTTTAAATATATTCTTATAACTAATAGTTATAAATATCTATATATTAAAGTTTAATCTTTAGCTTTTATAAAAGATTCTTTAAGAGATAAATTATCTATTAATTATTATATATAAGGTATAAAATGTCATTTTAAAATTTATTATTTATGCTTTAGAGGAGCCTTTATTAGAATAGCCCTTCTTTTATAGCTTATAAGAGAGCAAGCAGCTTTACCTTAGTTATTAAAGTAGTTATAGTATCCTGCTTATTTACTCTCTATTTAATAAGTCTTCTATAGATCTTTATTATATATCCTTATAAGCTTCTTTAATCTAGGGTATTATCTATAAAAGATGCATTACTATATATTATAAATCCTTCTCTAGGACTAAATTGCAAACTAAAGTAATGCATTATATATAGGTAATTAAGGATACAGTTTATACCTTCTATATATATTTTACTTAGATTATTTATAAACTAAGATAACCTTAAAATTGTAAATGCAATATCTAGTTAGCTTATTATACTTATATAAAGGATTAATTTAATTACCCTTTTATACTAGTTTACTATATGCTAGTTTGCCTTTTCTTAATTTAGAAAGAGCTTCTCCCTTCCTATTAGAGAGCCATTTGCAGTATTTATAGTATATATCTTATATATCTTCTTAAGATATATTATTTAAGTAACCTAAATGCATTTAGCCTTATAATCTTAAATAACTTATATCTTAAGAAACCATTATAGCTTATTACTGCCTATTAACTTATATTTCTCTTAAAGAGATCTTATAAGTTAAGTTATAAAATCCCTATTTTTCTTTTTATATATAATAACTATATTATTTATATAGAAGATAATTAGTAGATTTCCTTTCTTATAGTAGTAACTTTCATTTAATGCAAGCTTGCAGTCTAAAGCTTATAATATACTTCTAAACTCTATTTACTATAAAAGCAGTATAACCTGCAGTCTATACAGTACTTTATAAAGGAGTAACACTTAATTATCTTTTCTACCCTTCCTAAAACCTAAAGGCAGTTTTATAAAGATATTACTTTACAGTTTTACATTATAAAATGTATTAACTGCATTATATTATACTAATTTAAGATTATATTTAGTAGTAATTACTAAAAGTATCTAAAATAACTTTTTAGTAAGGGTTACTATATATATTTTATTAGTGCTTAACCTTTACTATTAGTCTCTTTAAATAATAAGCCTTACCTTTTACTTTTATAGATATTTATATTTATTAAATTTATAAGTAAATACCTATATATAGTCTAGTATTTCTAAGTTATAAATATATAGATTGCTTCTTAAAATCTCTATCTAAGATCCTATCTACTTATAACTCTTTAAATAATCTTCTTATGCCTTCTTAAACTCTATTTTAAACCTATATCTAGATAGACTGCTATAAGAACTTAATACTAGAGGTAGATTCTTCTAATAGTATCTCTTTCTTTCTAGAATAAGGCTTATTTAAGTCTTTTATGCTTTACACTTAGGCTTTAGTCTTCTGCTAATATATCTACTTCTTATTGCCTTTATTATTAGCTTGCTATCTTTCTTTGCAATTAGGGTAGCTATTAAGCTAGCACTAAAGGCTTAGTTTAGGATATAGAGATCTTTCTTTATTCCTTTTCTTTCCTTTATATTTTAACTTATTTAGATTCCTATTTTAGTAAAGAAGCTTAAAGGTAGGCTTTCTAGTAGTGTTAGGAGTAGTTTAAATCTAGCTTAAGTATATTTTATAGGTGTTTTACCTCCTTTATTATTTAACTCTACTTCCTCAGTTAGTAAGTCTTTAATTAAGCTCTTAAGGTGCATTTCTTGCAACTCCTCCTTATTTATAGTAATCTTTATTGTAACTCTTTAAGGGTCTGTTCCTTAATTGTCTCCTCTAGCTATGCCTTATTAGTACTGAAGAATTCTTCCTCATTAAAGATAACATCTTAAGTCATATAGACCTTATTTATAATAGGGTTCTAGACTCTAAAGATATTTAAAGAATTATAGCTAACTAGGTAACCTATCTATACCTTTAGGCTTATTCTTAATTAAAGGCACTTTTCCTTTTTCTATGCATTACTTATTAATAAGAATGCCTTGCATTTAATAGCCCTTATATAACTAATTTAAAGCTAATTACTATCTTTTACAGTTAAAGTGCAAGAAAAGAAGTTCTTATATAGCATTTTCTACTTTAGTCCCTATTTTAGTATTTAGTTAAGTATATATACTGCTATTCTAACTATCTCTAGCTAGAGACCTAAAGGGAGATTACTGTTAATTATTAGTAGCTTTACCTTTTCTTTTACTACCCCCCTAAAGCACTCTCTAGAGCTATTCTATTGCTAGGTCCTTAGTATACTCTTATTTACTTTAATTCCTTTTTATAGTAGCTATATATACATTAAATTCCCCTTTTATAGCTTATTATTAGTCTCTATAACTTATAGCTTTACTTTATATATTATCTTAAGCATTTAAGTAAAATACTTAAGTATTACTACTAGATTTTTATTATAGTAATTTATAAAGTAATAGTCTTAATATAATTCTAAATAGTAATTTATAATTATTATATATAATATATAACTATTTAATCTAGTTAAATAGTTATAGAAGTTAAGTAAAACTCTTTTCTTTAGTCTTAAGAGTTATTCTTACTATTTATAATACTTTTAACATTTTATCTTTACTAATTTATATATATTGCATTTTACTATTATTAATCTTTTAATCTTAGCTCTAAAGGTATAGTTTATAAGATACTTTAGACTTCTTAACCTAGGATATCCTAGCTAATAGTGCTAAGTGCTAGCTAAGGCTTTAAATAGCTTATATACAATTTAAGAGTTATATTGCAAGTATCTAGTTATAAATAAGACACTTTTGCTTATTTTATAGGTATAATCTAGTATATACTAATTATATTCTTATTTAAGCTTATATAATACTTAGCTATTTATATATCTTAAGATATTAGCATTATTCTATTAATTCTACTAGTACTTTACTTATTAAAGCTTATATAATAATACTAGATTAATACTTATTTCTAGGTAATAGGCTACTCTCTATAAGTTTAATATTTAAGATTTATTCTATAGATCTGCAACTTAAATCTTTATATTCTAATATCCTAAGATTAGCAGCTATCTAGATCTAATATATACTCCTTCTCTATATTAAGCAGTCTTTATTAACTTAAACTGCTTTAAGTTATTAAGTATATATAAAGTAGTCTTAAAGTCTAGGATATATAAGTTATATAATAGGTATTTACTACTTAATGTAAGGAATATAGCTGCCTTTTCTAAGATTAAGGGTTCTATAAGGGATAATTAACTTAACTTCTCCTTTTAGGTATTATTATCTATTTAGAGTTTCTAATAGAGTTCCTTAACCTCCTTATTACCTTCTAGGCATTATTTAAATAGGTCTAGCTGTTTTTAGTTTAGCTAGAACTTCTTAGGTACTATATTAGGGAAAGCTACCTAGTATAATTTACTGTTAAGATGCTTATAATTCTTTTTATATAATATGCACTTTTCTAGCGTCTTAATAGATAGCTAGGTTCTCTTTGCTAATCCCTCTTAAGATTTATTAGTTACTGAGTGGCTTTGCTTTTTATCTTTTAAAGGTAAGCGTTATTCCTCTAAGTTTAAGGCTTAAAATGTTAGTCTAAAGCTCCCTTTTGCTACTTAATTAGTATTTAGTTTATTGCCTTTTCTCTTACTATCTTAAATTTCTTATCTAAACTAAGTAAAGAAGGTTAATAGAAAGTAAGATCTATTTTTAATTTCTTTTTTATTTTAGCTTTATTTAATTTATAGGAAAATTTTAAAATAGTAATCTAAAGCTTACTAGAGATCTTTAAACTAAATACTTAAGTATTAAGCTTTAGTAATTCCTCTAAGTTTTTTAACTCTAATTACTATTTCCTATTTAATAATCTACTCTTTTTAGTTAATTCTAAGGCTTAAAGCGCTTTTTAGTACTTTAAAATAGTATTTTTATACTTATTTTCTTCTAATAGCCTTATTAATGCTATATATAGCTTTAAGGTTTTAAAAGAATTGCAATATATTATTATAATTATTAAATTTACTAGTAGCAGATAAGTATATTTTAATATAATATAGGTTTATCTTTTTAATTATTTAATTTAGTATATTATAAATGCTATCTACTTACTTATTATATTAATTAAAATTAGTATAATAGATATTTATTTTAGCCTTATAGGCCTCCTGCTTTATAAGTAGTAGGTTAATATATCTAGTTATATTGCATTCCTCTTATTTAGTGCTTATACTATCTAGAAGCAACTTAATATAAGGTCTTGCCTGGTAGTCTGCAATCTTAGGTCTTTTTAGCTCTTAAATCTGCAGATTTCTAAAGGAGCTTAGATCTAATAGTCTTTCTAGCTTATATACCCTCTCTGCAGTGGTTTTCATAATATATAACTATTTAAAGGAATCCCAGTTATTTAGGCTATTAAGAAGGTAAGTCTTTATATTTAAGTTATAAGATATTATATTACATGTAAGTTATTGCTTCTAAGGTTTATTTTACTAGTTTGCTTTTCATTTCTGTAGTTATAGCTGCCTTAAAGAAGTATAGCTCTAAGACTCTTAATTGTTAAACCTAATTTTTGTAATTATTCTGTTTATTGATTGACCTCTTGCTTCTGGTATCTAGTTACCTCTCTTTTGGTCTTCCTTCAGTCATGTGATCGGCTTAATCCATCTCCGAGGCTCGTTTAAGCTAAACCCCTTGCGTAATGGCTTAATCTGACTCAATTACATGATGTCACCGGTTTAACATCGGCCTACTACGAAATGACTTTTGAGCCACTGAGCCCTATAGTCTTCCGTACTAGCTTCCATGCGGCCCCGATGCAAGGGCGATGAACGGTTATTGCAATGCCGATTTAACGGGGCGACAAAATCGCCGAATGTTGACGTAAAAAGCCACAAAGAAATATTTTAGTTATTACGGCAGCTTCACTGGCTAATCGAAGTTTTTGACACTTTTGCTTCATAGTATGCGCAGCGCTGTCTAGAAAGCTTACATCTCATGGTCATGTGGCGGTGATGAAAAGCTAAAGCCTTCGTCCACGTAAAGGTTTGAGCTTATCACAATGTGCCTTTCTTACAGTGACACAATGTCGAACCTCAAAATACATACCGCCTTTCTGATACAGTGATACAGCAATTGGCTTTAAGCCGCAAAAGGTTACGCCAAAATGATACCCTTATCTCTGTGGCGATGGTGTCTTAGTGGCCTCCTCTTCTAACCGTATTCGATCATTCCGAGGGTCCAGAACACAAATGCTCAGTAGCGACTTTGCCTGCAAATTCTTTTTCCTATTCATTTTAATTCCCATCTCTCTTATCCGTCACCCTCTGGACCCTTTATCTTTCAGCCATCTCTACATTCGGCAGCAATGGAGTTCCAAAAACCCCGACTGCCCCCCAAGGCACCAAGAAGTACACTAAAACATTCGAATGTCGTCACTCACGATCTGGAATTTTACGTACATCCGAATCTGGTCCCTGATCAAGACCCCTGCAAGGGTAGACTACTTCGAGCCACGGGCCCTATTCGAGAAGGAACCGTTCTTCTCGTAGACATACCATATGCTATCGTCCCTTCTGTGACGTCCAACGAACCGCTTATCTGCAGCAATTTATTCTGCTCTTGCCGTGTCCCGCAAAATGGTCGCGCCATCCGCTGCGAGCATGCTTGTTTCAAGGATGTTGTATGGTGTAATGTCGCCTGCCGAGTGACGGACAAGGCCCGACATGATTTCGAGTGCTCTTGGTTAAAGAAACACGCAGAAGCACTCCGCCAAAAAGATGGAGAGTACAATTTCGCCACGGTCTGGCATGTTGTTCGCCTGCTTGCCACGTGGAATGCCGAGTTACACAGCGGTAACGCCCTTGCACACCAGCGGCATCCATGGGAGGCCCATTTCCTACGTGGCTGGCCAGCCGTGGACATGTGCTGTGCGTACCTTGACTCGTGGCCCGAGGTGCAGATTACACACTGGAAACGACTGGTCCATGAGTATCTGAGTGATGCAACTGTTCTACCGCCCCTGCTAAGTGCCGAACAAATGCTTTTGCTATTATGCAAGGAAGAGACCAATACGTTTGGTCTGTATCCGAAGGCTACTGGCTCTCAGCCCGTGAAAGACAATGCTTCACCAAGAGGTGAATCGTACGGAATGGCCCTGTATCCCCGTGCTGCTCAGTTTAACCATTCTTGCCTACCAAATGTGAGCCAATAGAGATGACGAAATGCCCCGTGAATGTGTTACTGACAGCTCTCATAGGTCACTCACAAACCCGACGGTCAAGCGCGAATGGTCTACACAGCAGCCCGTGACATCACAAAGGGCGAGGAATGCATGATCACATACTTCGACCTCACAATGCACAAGGACCTCTCAAGTAGACAAAATCATACACAAGAGCAGTTTCAGTTCAAATGTACTTGCGAAAGATGTCTGAAGGAAGAAGCAGAAGAAAATATCGAAAGTATGGACTCATTGCCATTTGGCTTTTAAGAGGACGTGCATGGAAAGGCGTTTGGGATCCGGGAAATGAGTACACAACAGAACATGATTTCAGGACTACTTAAAGAATCTTTATGGGACAATGATGTGTTATACAATATTGATTGTGCCTAAGAGCTGAAAATTAAGCGTCCTGCTACCTGTCTGTTATGTCTTGGGTTATTTGCACTTCAAGGACCAAGGGTAGGATTAGAGATACTTCTAGCTACGCCATAGTCGGACATTGAACGAACGCCGATGCGAAAATGAACGAAAACGTTATATTAATCATCAGTTGGGCGATAGTTCCAGCCTGCACTCTGATTCGTTGCGGAGTTTTGTTTCGTGGGGTTACGGAGCGGACCAAATGACATTACAACGTTATCTCGGGTCTCGGACGGAGAACGGACAAAATTCAGAAAAAAGAAATGGAATTCCAGCCCACTACCCATGATAAAGTGTCCACTACCCATGACCGTGATCGACCCCTAGCTGATCACCCACAGATTGTCGGGTGTGAAGTTGGCCCGCCTGAGCCATGATAGGCTGAACTCAACCCGATCGGACTCGCTTTTATCCGATCATGTCATGATGGCTTTCTTGGCAGAAGATCATTCGACTATAGTGGAGCAAGTCGTCAGTATATAAATGCCAAAAATCTAGAGACAGTATTCCATGCTAAGCACGAATCATCACATCGTTTTATCAACATGAAGGTTCTCATCGTCCTTGCTCATCCTGAGCCCCGATCCTTCAATGGCTCTCTCTTCCAAGTCTCTGTCAACGAGCTTAAAGCTCAAGGCCATCAAGTCAAGACCTCAGACCTATACTCAATGAAATGGAAAGCCGAGGTTGATCGCGCAGACTTTCCTGATCTAGCAACCGATGCCCGTCTCAAGGTCCCATACGCATCAAGGGATTCATACACAACAGGAAACCTTACTGAGGACGTCAAGACCGAACAAGAAAAGCTGCTCTGGGCCGACACTGTCTTACTTCAGTTTCCGCTCTGGTGGTATACCATGCCCGCCATTCTGAAGGGTTGGATCGAGAGAGTGTTCTCTATGGGTTTCGCTTATGGGGTTGGAGAGTATAGCGACAAGCATTTTGGCGATAGATATGGCGAGGGGGTGTTTGCGGGAAAGCGAGCGATGCTTGTCGTTACTGCAGGAGGCAAAAAAGAGCACTTCTCGATACGCGGAATTGCGGGACCCATTGACGACTTACTATTCCCCATCAATCATGGAGTGCTATACTATCCCGGGTTCCAGGTTCTTCCATCTCATGTCGTTTATCAGACTGACAGACTGGATCAAGCTGGCTTTGAAAAAGAGGCGGAGAAGCTTCGTGAGAAGCTGAGGCATTTAGATACCATCGAGCCTATTGCTTATAGGCCGCAAAATGGAGGTGACTATGAGATACCCTCTTTGATTCTGAAGCCGGGGTTGGAGGGAAAGAACGCCAGGGGGTTTTCGATACATATTCGCGACAATGGAGTAGCCAAGAACGAGTGATGGGAGGTCTAGATTTACTCAGAATAAGACAGATACACACGGTAGATAGGAAATAGAGTATAGAAAGGATATATAGATGATATTGGAAGCTACTTATCGAACTAAAAATAGTCTTTGTCTAGGGGTAGAGTAAGACCTGTTGACCCCAAGCCATAGCTGTCTCTGCGACAGTGACCGCATTCTCCCACTCTGACATGGAGAAGCCTTTCTCGACAATCTCATGTCCAGCTTCCTTGCCCAGTTTGAGAACTCCCGTTTCAATCATCTTGACCAAAGATACCAACTCCTGGCGCGTGTACATGAACTGCGCCTTGATCGTGATGTTGCGAACCATGAGGCTAGCATAGTTGATCTTGATATCGAACATCATACCCAAAAAGACAACACGACCGTAGGATGCCAGTGAGTTAATGGAAATGTTGAGGTGCTGATGTGAAGCTGTTGCTGCAGGCGGAGAAACGTCGATGTAAGCATCAGCGCCTCCGGGCACAAGTGCGCCAATGGCCTCGGCATCCTTCTTCTCATCGCCAGTGAGCTCAACGGCGGTGACTCGATGGTAGCGAGACGTGAGAGGCTTCAGCTTAGATGCTGAGCGGGAAAGCGCAATTACGCGACAGCCGATCTGGGCTGCCAGTTCGACGACTGCGCCAGAAAAGTGTCCTGTAGCTGGAGCAACAATAACAGTCTCGCCGGCTTGAAGATTCGCAGCCCTGATACCGCCGTATGCGACCGAGAGGCGCTGGATGTAGCTGAGGTCTTCATAGGAGTAACCCATGTCATTGACGAGAATCTTTTCATTCAAAGGGATCACATTCTCCATGGCAACAACAGCGAAGTCTCTCCAGAAGCCCTTCCAGAAGTTGAAGAGCTTCAAGTCAGCTTCGGGACCACCGCCATCATGAATACCGAGTAGGACTCGGATGTTAGGATCATCTCTTGCCGTGATGAAGTTGTTCATGTAGACAAGCTGACCAGGCTTGAGAGCGACAGCATCGGGCCCGACGGATACGACGCGACCAACACCACCATCTCCAGGGTTATAGGGGGTATTGAAGGAAAGAGGACTGTTCCCTTTGAAGCCTTCGCGTTGATGAGGGCGTACGGGGGTACTGAGGACACGGACAATGACTGATCCGGGAGGGACTGTTTTGGGAAGTTGAGTCTTCTCGAGTTTAAGAGGCTCGTTGAAGGAGGAAAGGACAAGAGAGGTTGAGAACTCGGGAATAACTTGGTCGCCCATTTTAACGATGTGTTGATGATAGATGGTTGAGTCGGAATGTGGAATAAGTACCGGATGAAGAACAGTTGTAGAGGGGGGCAGAAACTGCTCTTATATCCGTCCAAGATATCGGTCAGCTTCCTTTTCGAGGCGTGCGAAACCGAAAAGAATCTAATTGTGGAATCTCATTGACAACAGTGTCTTTGGGAATATCGAGTGTTGGGCGTCTTGGTGCAGCGTCGGATCTAAGCCGGACATGTCAATTACCCAAAGCGGTAACTATTAGAACCGACAACTCCGAAACCCCACTGTATCTCGCCAGTCACTAACAACAAACTGACCAGCAGAGTCCTAAACGCCGATGATTGACTCTTCTGTGATTGATCTGTCGAAATCCGCGTAATCAGTCAACAAGTTCACCGAGCCCTAGGTCACGTCAGTGGCGCATCTCTGCTTGTGGATGCGTGTACAAACCCAATCCGACATTGTTGCAGCGGTGTTCCATAGGAAGTTGTCGTCGAATTCACAGACATCACCGTTTCTCAACCCATAAGTGCCAAAGCATTGTAGTAAGGCTGTTTCCTGGTTTGAACCAGATACGTTTGGGTATATAGGACGCTCAATCGAGGTCGATGTATAGATATCTGCCAGAATAACCTGAAGCAGTCGGGAGCTTTCGAGGGCGTAGGAAGAGACACATGATCTCGTGGGCCACAGCCGTGCTGCCGTTTCGAGAATGTGAATGATGTAACCCTTTTGGCTTTGCCTGTAATAATTCAGTTACAGCAACTGGTATCCTCTCAAGGGCAGACTTACGGCAAGTTGGGACAACCGAAAAACTCAAGTGGTGCCATGATCATAGTTATAAAGAAGCCATTGATGGGTAAGTTAGCCTTTACTTCTGGGTCATCATAGAGTCTTCCCCCTATTTGCATCTCTTGATAAACCTCTGTATATACTTCGATAGATCTTAGCGCATTCTTGCGAGACACGTCGAGCGCAGTGTCGCAATATCTATTCTCAAGGCTCATGATATTGAGGAACGGACGATAGATCAGTGCGATTCCTGTGTTGTAGATGAGCTGAAATTGGACACGTTTCAAAGTGGTGAAAGTAGTGTTTGTCAAGCTGGTCTCCTTGACAGAATACACCCGGAGGCAGGATGGAAGCGATCTGTACCATGTCTCAAGCTGCGATTTCAGGCACAGGGCGTCCTTATAGTTACAAGCCTTGAAGCCAAGGGCGTGGCAGATGATGCGTCTCAGAATTGGCAACAGTTGGGACATGTATACGCAGGGGAGCGCATCATGGGCCTCTGTTGCTGGACTAGAGAAGATAAACTTCGATTCCTCATCAAACTCATCATCAGTTACGTTTGTTGGATGACCGATAGAGTACATATCATCGTGTATCACAGGCGGCAGACCATGCTCAAGAGAGAGTAAGACGTCGTAGTATTGGAGATAATACCAAACGCGACGTCTCATTTCAACTTGGAAGGGAGTCAGAGTCAGTAAGAAATCGTCCCCATCCACATGATAGCCCCGCTGTTGCGCGATACGAACAGTTAACGCATGAAGTTGGGTGAGATTGATGTCACTGTCCCCTTGATGAAAACATCGGGCATGAAGATGCATTGCCAAGGCTTCAACTGAGAACTCGTTTGCTGAGCTGTACTGTCCGGAGACAAGACATCGGGCTGACATGGACATAAATACCGAAGACTGTTGATGGCTTGCCCTGCCATCGGGTATGATGGCACCAACCGCGAGAACCGAGAACAGGATGCTTGCCCACATAAGGTTTGCAGATTCGGGGCTGTTCCAAAAGGCTTCGTACTGTCTGTGGAAGCTGTGGATATGAATGAATGGTACGGCGATATGCCTTGCGCTGAGGTATGTCGAGACTGTCTTATCAGACTCTTGGCGGGATGGCAAAGCCGCTAGAACATCTTCTGAGGTAGCTTTGGCGAGAGATCCAAATACGATGTCTGGAGGTTGGTTCACTTGCGGAGCCGTAACAGCCCTGCCACTTATAGCCTGCCGAATGCGATCCACACCCGTGGCTAATCTATCGCAAGATGTGACCGCTTGGTCCTGGTTAGGCTGGTTGAGAAGACCCTGGAGAAGGCTCTGCATCTGCCTAAGCTCATTCTGGACTCGACTATCACCACGATTGACCAGCGAAGCAGGCGGCGGTCGCGGAGTTGGGTCTATGTGACATGAATCCTGGACGCCGCGCTTCAGACATGGGCCGCATGGTTGTTGTCTGTCGCATTTCTGCTTGCGCGTGCGACACGTTGAGCAAGATACTGCGGGTCTGTTCCGCTTGATCCGCGGGGTTTGGGACACTCGGAACTTGGTGATATGACCTGCCAGGCTCTGGTTTGTCATTTTTGGGGAGTCAATTGGATCGGGCTAGGAAGTAACAAGGTTGCGGTAAGCCAAAGAGATCATGAATTGGTCAAAGTCGGTTTCTGGGGAGGGTTATCGCCTCGTCTGCTGTGGTTCATGAGACGGTGGGGTTTTCGCGGATCCCTTCGCTCTGGTTGGCGTACTAATGCACTAAACTTCTTGGAGAAAACGGAGGTGGCACCCAACAAAACGTCGTAGGATCTCTATTTTGAGGATTGAAAAGACTTACGTAAATTCATTAAAGCTTAGTGGACCATTAGATCAGTTGGTAGCTTAAGTTTAGGTCAGAAATTATCTTGCTCCCCCAGGAATGCGGATCCATCGCAACGTATGTCCTAAGGAGTCTTGCAGGTAATGCCCAAAACATCAGAGCTAATGTTCTCACACAAAAACTGTCCAGCACCAGTTCCAGACTTGACAGTCCAGTTGGTGAATTCAACATCGCAATTCTTTCCTTCAACGGGACAGTATACATGGCCGGTAGTAGGAGCATACTTGGTACTAGTTTTCCCCGAGAAATTCTTGACATAGATCTCAGTTACCTGCGCCGTACTGGGGTACTGTTCGCAGTAGGACTCGTCTTCGTTGTAGCAAGCATCAAACTCAAATGCAGCACCACAATTATCAACGATAACACCATCCCAGGTAACGTTGCGGACCGCTGCTGTGCTGTGATGAGGTCCACCAGGGTAGATCTTGATGCCAGCAGCTTTCGTAGCGCCTTTCATGGTTGCATTTCTTACGTAGACATTGGTGACTGTGTCGGTGTTTGTCTTGCCGAGAGAACCGACTGATAGACCGTGAGATCCTTGGCAGGTGATGTCGATGACGGTGGCTTGATCACAGCCTGCTTTGAATGCAACACAATCATCCTCGTTCTGGATGAAGATGTTCGAAAGGGTCGTATACTTGGATGCTCCGATATCAAATCCATCGGTGTTCTTCGGTGGATAACTGGACTTGCTGATGGCAGTCAAATCCATGTTAAGGAACTTGACCCTCTCACTGTTGGATCCGATATCCACAAAAACGTTCTGGGCGTTCTTCATAAGAAATCCATTGACCTCGACATCAGTAGACCCCTCCACAGCGAACATAGCAGGCCTCTTCAAATCGCCCACAGATCCAAACCGATCCCACGCTGCTTGACCATTTCCATCGATCTGTCCAGTGCCGGCAGGACTATGAAATTTCAGCCCATTAATTCCACGAATGTCGATCTGAGTACGAGAGTTGTTCCAAAATGTGTAATCGTCCGAGAGTTTGAGTCGGCCATCGAGCTGAACTTCGCAATTTATACAGCCAGCAAAGCTGAGCTTGCTTCTAATCATATAGGTAGTATCTTTGGGGAACACAATGACTCCACCATTACCGCATTGTTTCAGCGCTGCGACGATGGCGGGGACATCATCTGTTGAAGCTGAGCCGGCTGATTTGGGAGTGCAAGTCGCTCGCTTGTGATGCGTGAGAGAACGGTCGTGTGAGGTTGGAGTGCATACGACTCCTTGGGTAACCAGTGAAAGGAGAGGAGCGAAGAAGAGTGATTGCAGGAGCATTTTTGCAGTTGTCAGACGCTGCGATCTATGATTCTGTAAATGTTTGGTCTTATGCGTTGCCGATCACTTAAATAGGGCTTTACATCAAGACTCCTTGATAAGTAGTTCGTTGGTGAATTGAACAATACTACATAATGTCTTCACTTCCCCCAAGTCTTGAGTCTAGCTGAACCCCTTAATTTGTCTACCTACCGACGATCTGAGTTCGTATCACCAGCTCAAACTTAGCTGTAGAACCGTTTCAATGAAAATTTCCACCAATCAATCCCTCCGTCGGTTTGAAAATACGACCCCTCGTTTGTTAAACCAAACACATTGAATCAAAATGGACTCTAGCGTCTCTGGAAATTGGGGAGGGTTGTAGATTCGTCCAGTTTGAGTGGGTAAATAGGGTGACCCCTGTCACTTTGGGCTGAGCCCGACTTGCAAACGAATACGCGCGAAGTCCCCGCGTCTTTCCCTACTTCTGAGGTTTCAATCACAAGCAATCAACCGAGTAATAGTGCGTAGTGCATTGTTTTCTGGGGTAGAATCGTCAAGAGTCAGCATCATAATCCTTCTTAGTTGAGCACATGCACGTCTTTAGCCTAATACCCCAAAGTCAACTCCGAGCTACCCCCAATCTTGATCTCAGATCAGACCACGGGTTTCCGGTTTTGATCTCTTGTTCGGCCAATTTGGAATGGTTTCTGAACTCAGATACTGCTTATTCGATAACTTACGGAGAAACAGGAAGCTGGAAGGACTTTCACATGATGTCAATACTTCCATGTAACTATTTAACGGCAGAAAGTTGCCGAATGTTTGTCTCATGATCCAATGAGTTGCATTTCCAATGTGTTATTTCAGCCTGATCTCTAACTATGATTTCCCATGAATAAGCTTATGGGTAACCCTAGCTCAGTCAACTGACAATCGGCTCCATCTGAAAGTACGTTAACTGCCTGTCTTTCTATTTCCATTCCCGGACCATATCATCATTCAGTCATACAGAATCTTTACTCGCACCATCAGCATGCCGTTCCCCAATAGCCTTTTCCGCTTGATGCAATTGGCCATTTTGCTCGGTAAAGGTCTGTCTTCCTGTGAAGCAGCCAGTCTTCCAACACGAGCGGACAATAGTCGCACTGTTGCCCCTGCAAACTGCATCGTGGTAAAACCCAGTGGTGCTGGTGCATCAGAGTTCACCAGCCTGCAAGCTGCCGTCAACTCTATTGGTTCATCGACGACGCCTACTTGTATCTTCCTCAACTCGGGAACGTACAATGAGCGAGTCGAGATCAAGGTCAAAGCACCCTTGACGCTATATGGGTCAACGACCGAGTAAGACAATAACCATTCAGAGATATCGAATGCACTAATGCAGTGTCTTAGTACTGGAAGCTATAAGAAGAACACAGTAGTTATCCAGAATACCCTTGGGTCTCAGGACGCGGGCTCTTTAGATGCAAGCTCAACCGTCAATCTTAGGTCCAACGATTTCGCCGCGTACAACATTGACTTCGTAAACGGGTATACAGCTGGACAGGTAATATGATCCAATCCAGGGAGTAGGAGACGAGACATGCATGCTAATCATACGATAGGCCGTTGCCTTGGCGGCGAATGGAAACAAAACCGGATTTTATGGCTGCTCTTTCAAGTCGTACCAGGATACTCTGTATGTCAAGGCGGGATGGATGTACTACTCCAATTGTTATATCGAGGGTAAGCATTCGTTCTTGGTCATTGAGGGCGACATTTCTGAGCGACAACTATAGGCGCGGTTGATTACATCTTCGGCAACGGACATGCATGGATAGGGGAATGTAAGGCAACCAGCATCCATCCAACTGACGGTTTCTAACCTCGCTCAGCCACTATTGCCTCTAATGGACCGGGCTACATCACAGCATCATCTCGGACCGACCCAACCGACACATCACGTTACATCATCGATCACAGCACAGTAGGTGTCTCATTGCCTTGCACTTATGGCAATGACCTAATAAAACGCAGATCACATCTACCGGCACCCAAGATCTGACCAACAAAGTATACCTGGGTCGTCCTTGGAGAGTCAACGCACGAGTGATGTACCAGTACAGCACCTTGACAAACGTCGTGAGACCAGAGGGCTACTCACCCATGGCCGAAGGCGCAACACCGTGAGTTCACAGGAAGATCTCAAAGGGCACCAAAGGCTAACTTCATTAGTGTATTCCAAGAATTCGGAAATACCGGTGCTGGTGCAGATACTTCGCACAGAAAGTACTTCACCCCATCGAGTAAGGCTCTGACGAAGCAAGATCTTTGGGGAGCTGACTTCAAGTAGTATGATATGAGTTACTAGTGTTTGATGTCCACATATACATGAGATGTAAGGAATAGTACTACGCAAGAACGCCATCTTTGCTTGCTATCAATAAACTACTCGCCCGGAGTCGAAGCCTCGACACTGGTATTCCATCTTTGTCATATCTAACGGCATTCCATCAGCTGTTTTGACTCCACCCATACCATCAACCAAGGCTCCTCCCCAGGTCTCGCACTGCTGAGATGAAGATATGCATCCTCTTCTAGTTTCCATTTAAGATCGCCTGGAGAAACCTCCTTGACAACCACGACATCTGGCTCTTCTTCTTCCACCACTGGCTTAGTGTTCCGAGCACATAACTCTTTGAACTCTTTCATAGCAAGCTCATTAGCCACTTGAATCCCCTTGGATGCTGTGACGATGCTGAAACCGAAATTAGCCTCTGCACCCTTCTGTTTGACAATGACAACATAAATATTCTTCCCACTGCCATCGATAGCGGAATGGTTGACTTTGTCAACAGCTTCCAACAATTCAGTGGGGAACATGCCACTGGAGCCCTCATCTTCATCGCGGTTCTCTGTTCTGAGCTTCGATAGATCGATATGCTCAGACAGGTCATCCACCTTGGCTACAGGCTCATTCGGCAGCGCTACCAGAAAGTCAGATATCCCAGACACGCGGTGAAAACAAGGGCGACGAATGCGTCAAACATGTGGTCAAGGTTGATCTTACCTTCTTGGTTCGTTTCTTCGTTCATATCCACGTCACTCGACTTTTCATCAGTCGCCGAACCTGAGACGTCCGCCAAGCTGTTCTCTGCTGGAGGCTTGTCGTTGAGTCGTTCTTCAGTTGACTCTTCATTGACGGTAGCCTTAGGTCGTGGCTCGAATTCCAGTTGCAGCAGTTTACTGGGCTGTTCCTTTTGGGTGTCTGCAGATCTTCTCTCGGACAAATGCCAAATTTGCTCGGAGTTGAGAAAGGGGACGATGTATTTGTTCACAAATGACTTCGAGACCCCCAGTGATACTGCATCGTTGACGGCGTTTTGCATCCTTGCGATGTACTCCTCTCTGATGGAGCCATCGGTAACATAGTCCTCGCTAACATACACCAATGCTTTGACTTGCTCAGTACGTGCATGGCGTCCTGAAGTCTCCTCCCCGTCCATGTAGGACAAAGGATCAATGTGAGGTGGTGCATTAAATCTCACTTTGCGGTTGGCATTGTTGGAAAAATGAGTCCCATCACCGCTTATTGAGTCCCGGCGCTGCTCAAGTAGATGGGATAATCGACCAGTCTTGAAGTTTGCGTATTCTTGATGAGGCTCGAAAGTAACTCGCATCAGATACTTCTGGTAGAAGCCCTTTGACACGCCTTCGGAGCGATCTAGGGTCCTTTCATCTTTGGGACCAATCATGTAGAGAAGGCCCTCGACGGAGTGATCGCTTCCAGATTCAACGACGTTGGCCACTCCGCGCTCATTGATCTGCCAGCGATAAGACTCAAGAGTGGCCTTCCCTTTGAAAACGCTTCCGGGACAGCGATGGGCCATTTGCGCGAGGTGCAAGTTGCTCCCGTAAGCGAAGTACAGAGTGCTGGCTGCTCTGATCATCCTTGACCCGGGCGCGTCAACTGTGGCAGACTGCTCATAAGTTGGACCCGACGGATTGAAGGCATACATGACTTTAGTTGTAGATAAAAAAAAAGGGTTTTTTCTTTTCTTTTGGGAGATGAAGGGTCAGAAGATGAGAGAAGAGGAAGAGTATGGGAATTGGGATGGCGGGGCAGACCCGTCGCATGAACTCACAGCCTGATAAGGGAGACAGAGCCTCAATCAGGCTGCACTCGGGCCACTGTATAATTCTGACTGTGAACATCACACTCACCAATATGCATCTTGCCTAAATCGTCACCACCCACACCGTTTCAATCGTTCAGTGGTACCCATGCGGCTCCAACAATGTAAAATCCATTTCAAAGTTCCTCTAGGACATAACATAAATACTTGCACTTTATGCGCGTCCGGGCCAGCGGCTGATTAATGATACGATTTGGCGATGATGACTGCATGATCGGTCTGATGGTGACGACCAATCAAGCTTGGTGAACTGGCATTTTGTGTTGCCCTGTCTGTTTGTCTGACTCTCATGTGAAATTGCACTTTGTGCCATTTCTATTCTCGTTGTATCATGATGGAAAAAGGAACTCCGAACCACCACCCCAGGCCACCATCATTACGATGGATGTAGACACTGTAAGCATCAGGGAGGATGACTACAGTCAAGGTATCAGGCCTGGAAGAAGGCGGCTGAGTCTTCTTGGGTGGTGAAATGTCAAATATCTAGCCATGAAGCGGACGACGATGCCAGCTAGCGCATAGCATCTTCTGATAGTCTCCAAATTACTACTTTTTATCTCATCTACTCATGGCTGATTATCATTTCGGTATCGAGATTGAAGTCATTGTCGAACCTCACAAGGTTAGAACACCACTTAGCACCAAGCATGCTTTGTACTATGGCAAACTGGCTGCATCTCTCCGGAAGCGAGGTCTCAAGGCCAAGGCCGACGATCTGCAACAAGGCTATACCAAAAGACCCGAACACTACGACAAATGGTGGATCACCAAGGACGGGTCTCTTGGGTCCCATACCGACAAGAGTAAGGAGATCTATCAATCTTAATCAGATTCCATGTTGACAAGTTATAGTTCCAATGGAGGCTGTCTCCTCGGTCCTCAGCTTGAGGGCAAACTGGGAACATACCTGGGAGCATGAAATCGATGTCTTCTGGACCGCAATGCGCGTTGTTTTCCATATGCCCGATCGATCACTTCTTTGTGGAAGTCACATCCACGTATCCAAGGGTCTCAATCAGACCTTCTCGCTTCCTCAAATCAAAAAGATCGCATTCGGCGTCGTCTACTATGAAGGCCTCATTCTAAAGCTTCTCATGCGAGAACGAGCCAACAACCGATACTGCAAGCAGAATACTCTGAACTCGACTCAGCTGATGCGCTGCAACGGCAACTTTAACGCTGTAGCGGAGCTCATCAAGAGTGCAAAGAGCACCACAGCCTTGAAGAACATTATGCAGAACGATAGGTACGTTCTGTGGAATTTCGACAACATCGTTCCCGGAAGCTCTGGAACCATTGAGTTTAGAGGCGGGAGGTGCCTTAGGGGAGAGATCAGAACTAAACGATGGATTGCTTTCACGATTGCCTTGATCCAAGCTCTACTCAACATGGTACGTTCTTATCAGCCAATTCTCACTTATTTCACTACTAACTTGTCGAAGAACAACATCGCGAACCCCAATGTTTCCACTCTAGAGTCATGGACACCGGAGGGTCTGTACAATATGATCAAGAAAGCCGCCAGTCAGCTCTCTTTGAGAAATTCTTTGCCAGAAGACTGGAAGGTCTTGAACGAATCACAGAGATGAGGCACAGTTGTAATCCTTCATGTTTTCATTTTATTTTGAGATGGTTTTTAATCAATTGGTTACCTTGACTTCAAGCGACTTTGCAAACTGGCTGTACCAAACTCTCCCGTGACCCAAGCATTCGGCAAATATTGACAGGCAGTTGGGCTTCGTAAGCTTGCTCCAGAAAGCGAGAAAACTCCAGAATAATCGACATGTGCTGTTTATCCCACATTGTCAGCCGGCTAATGAACAGGTCCCCTCTGCAAGACACTCAAAGGATTTAACCAAAGGCAGCCTTATCATGCAGGCTCCACCGCTTTGAGCTACCACGGTTTCGGATAACTACTCGTAAAGTTGTAGTAATACGCGGTTTGACTCACCCAATCTGGATGAGTACTTCAGCTTTCAAGCTGGGAACCAGTCATGGCCGCACGTTTAGCAGCCATCATTGACCAATTGTGGAAGGTGTTTCAGACAGATCAGGCTCAGGAGACCCGAGCCACCGTGACTCATGGGTAAGGAATGCAATACCTACACGTTATTTCTTTGCTTTAATAGATTCCATATTGAAATGTCAGCCCCATGCCCAATGTGGAATCTAGTTGGGGTCGTTGCACATCGAGTTTAAGACAATTGCATCGACTGTGACTTAAGCATCAAGCAGCCACACTGCGCATCCTGAGACTTGGCTTGCATACGGCTGACCAGCTTGTTGTGGTTCACAGCGATAGGACCAGCGAGGTTGAAAACAATGTATTATTTGAACATGCATGAGTGCTAAATCAAAAGTTCCGGTGGTCTGAAGTGAAAATGGTTGGTCTGACATGAGACAGCCTCATCACCACCCCCACGTCCAGGAGGTTGATTGCGAAAAAGGTCTCGAAACCCTCTGAGAAGTGCGTACGCTTCGTCCCAAGGTTGAGCCTTGGCGCTGAAATGTACTGCCCCATGTCCTGCGCTGTGGAGATGAGCTCCGCCGCCCTCTTCGATGAGGCTCTTCGGGATCTGAACTAGCTCTGCGATGGCCACTTTGACGCGTCTGCCTTCTTGTTTGACCTTCCCTTGGGTACCTCCTTGAGGCTGAGATCAGTGGAATGGACGGCCGTACCGTGTTCTCGAAGAAGTCACTGGGGATACCCAAAGTGACAGCATCCCTTATGCCACAGTTCATGCGGTTAACGTATTCATCCCGTGCCGTCCCCCACTGAGAGTGGCGACTGCTAAGATAAACCAGTACGTTGCTTCTGATTCTTCCTTGCTGTTCGGGCTCATGGGATCGCGATCCTGACCGCACTGCATTGACAGCCTTATCTAGGCCACCATCTTGGACAAGGTAACGCGTCGGAAGCTGAAGGTCTTCAATAGCTTCATGTAGCACGACGCTGTGATAGGACTTGGTGTAAGCGCCGGAGTGAACGCCTTCGTTCCGGTCGAGCCGAGCTTCATCGTCGACGCTAACTTGGTAGACCAATCCGTGCACATTGTAGCCGCTGCAAGGAATCACATTTGCGAAGCCTCGACTGTTGATCTGCCATCGGTGATCCATCAGAACCGCCCTGCCAACGTAGTAACTTTCGGGGCAGCGGCTGGCCATTTGCTGCAGCCAAAGGTTACTGCCATAGGCGAAGTAGAGCTGCGCTGGTAGGTCCGGCATGGCGCGAATCTGCATGCACGCAACACAGCACCCTGGTCAAGTCGCTCTCGGGGCTGATACCCAATGATTGAATGAATGAGGCTCTGGGATTCTATGCGAGTTGGAGTGAAGGATTTCCGTTGGAACCTGACAATTGACTGTCAATAGTTTGCATGCGTTAGGCTGCGACGAGCGAGGCAATTTATGATGGCTTTTCTAAATGAGCTGATTAATTTCCCTGGTCACACTCGCTGTCATGCAACCTTAGGTGATGGTTGCGACAGTCGCGTCTTGATGTTTGTAATTCTTATCTGCGCGTCCAGCAGTCAAAGCCACGCCCAAGACTGCATAAAGTTCCAAACTTGGAGCGAGAGGGTGCTCAGCTGCTGCATAAATAAAACGACGCTTTTTATCAGATCAGTCCCTCATTATGCGGGCGTTTTCAACCATAAATGTGTGGTAATACAAGGCTCAAACAAACCGGGATGATGGATGGGTGATGCAACCCTCTTAGACAGTGCGAGCCTGATTATGTACTTGAAGAGATACACAACAACCCATAAGCTGACTTGCGAGTGCAGAGCCTGATTCATTTTGATTGCCTCGTCCAACTTCTGATGTTGCGACTCATATCTTGACTATGAATATGGCTTCCCCAATTGCTTGTGATGGGCGACTCAGTCATCTTCCACTTGCTTCACGTGAGCCACCATGTCGTCGTTTGGTTCATACAACTTTGGGGTCGAATTGGAGCTCATTGCTGAGCCCAAACGAGTAAGACACCCTCTGTTGCGTGCGGTCTACTACGAAGAGTTGGCAACATCATTGAGATATGATCAGGGTTTAAAATTCCCATGGGTACCTAATGATAGCTTAATGCCCAGTTACCTAGGCATCTAGTTAGGTAAATAATATTATATATAGGTACCTATAGGTATTTTAGAATGTTCTTATAATATCTATAATATATATAGGTACTAGAAATTGCCTATAGATACCTATAGGTAATATTATACTCTTTTATATAACTCTTAAAAGTAGTATAAATATAATATATTTATAGTAATTATTTATAATAATCTATATAAAAAGCATATTTATATATATAAAAAAAATATTAAATTAAATATATATTATTTATATAAAAAGTGTTATTAATCTTTAGCTAACTGCTTAATACTAGTACTCTAAGAATTTATTCTTTTAATCTAGCTTTTAACTTATAATAACTACTATAAGTTAGTATATTAAGCTTTACTTAATCTAGGTCTTTTTAAAGGTATATAAAGATAAGGGTTAATAGAATCTAAATTATAAAAAGACTAAGGTAAGCTTAATAGTATAGGTAATAGGGATTAGTTAGTAAAAGATTATAAAAGTTATAAGTCTTAAGAATAAGAGGAAGATATTTATAATTAAAGAAGAATAGAAGATAGTTATTAATAGGTTACTAATAGTATATTTATATAAATAACTTTTTCCTTATGTATTATTAGCAGGTAAAGGAAGGTTAGATATTATAGTATCTCTCTAAGTAATATAGAATATATAAGGGCTTTTTATAGCTCTTTAAGCTAGTTTAGAGAGTCCTTTATAAAAGAAGATAGCTTAAATAAGTCTAAGTTAAGAGACTCTTAGGATTAATCTAAGGCTATAAAATAGAAATGTAATAAGAACCTTTCTTTAATTAAAGAAACCTTTAAAGCATATTATTTATATTAGCATATAAAGCAATATATACTCTATACTCTTTTAATTGTAATAGTACTTAGCTGTATTATAAGAAGGTTTCTAGCTATATAGCTTAATATAGAATATTTAGGATTATAAGCAATATAGGCCTAGAATTAAAGGAGGCTTTCTCTAGATTGCTTTTTTATTTATTATATTAGTTAATAATATAATATAATACTATACTAAATATACCTTCTTTAAAGAAAAATCTATATATAGTTAAAGCTAATTTTTAAGAGTAGCTAGCCTATAAACTATAGTAAGTATATAATTACTATATTAAATTACTATAAATACCTTTTTAAGACTAAGAAAACTAAAAAGAAGATTCTATTTCTCTATTAATAGTAATATAAATAGATCTATATAGCTAGATATATATTAAAAGGTATAAAGTTAAATAAAGTTAGCCTTAGCTTATTCTTTAATACTGCTAATACTTAAAGATAAAAGAATAGATTAAATACTACTTTAGTAAGTATTTTATTCTAATTTTAGTAGAGGTAAAAGAAAAAGAATAATAAGGTAAGGGGTCTTAGTAATAAATAAATCTATATACTTATATAGCTTTATTATAGCTTAATAAATACTATAGGAAAGAACCTTTACTTAAAGTTAATAATTTTAGCTGCCTTTAAGTAGGAAGAGCCTCTCTTAATAAATACTAAGATAGTAGCTAATAATCTTAAGCTAAGTCTATATAGCAGATAAGCTATTAATAGCTAAATAACTAATAGAATTAAAAAGATAAATAAAAATATAAGTGCAATTAATAAGGTAATTAATTTACTGCTAATTTTTAATAGTAATCTTATAATTCCTATTAAGGTAGTCTTTAAACTATTCTTAGATAGATAGTTTTAGTATCCTAGCCCTTATAAGCATTATAGTTATTAAGTTCTATTAAGTTAAGATATTATAAATTAATTTTAAAGGTTATAAAATAGTCTTATTTTATATTTAGTAAGCTTAAGTCTCTTTAAATTTTTATATAAGCTTAGGACTTTAGGTAAATTTAATAGTAAGGTAATAAACCTAGAAGATAATTAGTTATAATTAACTTAGTAATTACTATATGTAATTACTATAAGGAATGTATTATAAGAAGAAATATATATACTTAAAGAATAGATAAAAATAGATAATTAATGCTAATAAGATTAGATAATTAGTCTATAACTTGCTATTCTAAGGCATTAAATTAATTATCTATTAAATCCTTAATATTAAAGCCTTTATTTTAAGAAAGGCTATCCCCCTTATCCTTATCCTTATTATAATTATTACCCTCTAAAATTACTATCTCTTAAGATATAATTCTAATACAATCTGTAATTTCTTATATAATAAGGTTTAGAATATAGGCTATATATTATATAAAATAAGAGCAGGGTAGGGGTATAGGCTATAACTTAGTTTTAATCTTATAATTTAGATCCTTAATATTAAGATATATACTATTATCTGCTATAATTGCCTAAAGGCAATTTAAAAGATAATAATTCTAAAGGCTATATATTATATAAGAGTTTAGTATAACTCTGCTTTAATCCTTAGATATATTAATAAATCTAAGTATAATTCTTTTAAGTTACTATTAAGTATTAAGAAAATAGGTAAAGATATTAAGAATAGTAAACTTATTATAGAATATTAACTATATATCTAATATAAAAGAGACTTTAGCCTTTAGGGGGAAAGTTTAAAGAATAGCCTTTTATAAAGATAAAGACTTATTTTAAATTTATTTAGTAAGAGTTAGACTACTAGGTAATTAAAGGTATAGTAAGATAAAGGCTATAAGCTGCTAGAATGCTAAATTTACTATAATATTTATAGATAAATAGCTACTAGTAATAAAATAAGTAAGATAATAAATAGATTCTATTTACTACTTAGTAATACTAATCTATTAAGAGTAAGCTAAAATTATTACATTTAATTACTATAAATATACTTATATTAAAATTAGAATATATTATATTAATTCCTTTAAATATTCTTATTTTAAAAGCCTTTTTCTTATAAATAGCTAAGTTTAGATGCCTATATATACTTAATATACTAGTTCTAGATATATTAAGATGTATTAAAGTAATATAATAAAAGCAGCATATAATCTATAGTCTTCTATTTAATCTCTATAGACCTTAATTAAATTAGGACTAGCTAGAAGAATCTCTTTTCCCCTAGAAGATTTTTAAAGCCTTTAATTCTAGTAATTAGAGTAAATAAGAAGTACTAGGTATAGATTTAATATATAATATTTACTATTATATTATTTTCTACTAAAGAAAAAAGGCATTAATAGTAAAAGAGTTAAATAGAATATAAAAAGACTTACTAAGTATAGTTAGTTTAAGGCTAAGTAAGCTTTATAAAGATATTTTAGTAATAAAATATAACTTAGAATTAGTTTAAGAGTAAGAAGAAATTTTTAAAAAGGATTACTATAAAAGATTATTATTTTACTTAATAACTTTAAACTAAAAGATTTATAATTATATTAATTAATCTTAGTTATAATAAATTAAAGCTATATTAAGTTAAAGTAAGCCTTTAGTATAATACTTAAGACTTTAATATATTTTATTATATAAATGCTAGACTACATTTAGTTAGCTAAAAGAGCTATCTTTACTTAAACTTAATAAGAATCTAACTATAAATAAAAAAGGTTTTTTAATTCTTATCCTTCTTTTTTTTTTATAACTTATAAAAATTTTAAAATAATATAAATATATTACTTTTAAAATAATACTTAATAATCCTAAAAGTAAAATTCTTCTTAAGATATATATTATATTAATATTCTACTTATTATATATATTTATTTATTAACTATTTTATAAGTATTATTACTTTAATTAAATTAATAGTTAAGCTCTTATACTTTAAGATCTATCTTATAATATAGTAAAAAATCATAACAGTTAAATATAAAGCTATTAAGTAAAATTAAAAATAAACTAAAGAGGTTAAGAAGAAAATATGCAATATAAAATAAGTAAAAGCCTTAAGATTATATATAGTAGCAATTAAAACAGAATAGTAAGTTAATTCTTAAGTACTTTCTACTATTTATATTAATATAATAAGTAAAAATTCTTTAAAATATCTATTAACTCTAATATATAATTAAACTTCTTATACTATAACTGCTATTTTAGTAAATTATTTAGAAAATTAGATTAAGTATAAAGTCTAATTTGCAATTTTAGTTATTAGTAATTAAAGCGCTTTAAGAAATAAGTAAAAGCTTTATTATTATGCTATTTAAAAGTAAGCTAAATATTTATATTTTAGAAATCTTAACTAAGTATAATTAAGCTTAAACCTATATATAATCTATATAAAGTATATAACTTTATATTATACTAATATAAGATTAATAAAGATAATTTATAAAAATATAAAATCTTAAAATAGCTTTTTAAAATAATAAATAAAAGGCATATTAGCTAATTACTATAAATAATTAGCTTAATTAACTCCTTACTATACTTTAATTTAAGTAAATAAAAATCCCTAGTACCTTATTCCTTATACTAATACTAGCTATATATTTTTTACTTATTTCTTTCCTTTAAAGAGTCTTAAAAGCATTAAAGTAATTTAAGGTTTAGTATTAATAAGCTCTAATAGCTTATAAGCTCTAATAAGAAGCTAGAATATAAGATAATTAGTATTCTTAAAATGCTATAATACTTCCTTACCTAAGCCTAAATGCTATAAGGTAATATTATCTTAAAGAGATAGAAGCTTAAGAAGATAATCCTATATAGTAGATATATGCTTTTACTAGTAATAGATTTATTAAATCTTTCTAAGTATAAAGGGTTTACTAGTTTAATAGAAATATTAATAAGCTCTTTACTATACCTACTATCTTTAATAATAAAAAACTTAAAATCTATTAAAGTTACTATAATAAATTAGTATATTATAAAATCTTATAATAATATTATCTTACTATTACTTTTATATTAAAAGGAACTTAAAAGGAAGAATATCTTTATATACCTAACTTAAACCTAGAAGCTTGCTAAAAGGCTTTTATATAAGAGCTTAATTATCTATAGATAATTTAAAGAATAAATTAAAGGGCTTAAGTGCCTTTAGATTCTTTAGTTTTATAATATACTAAATATATAACTTAAATTAAAAAAAGATATTTAAACTATAAAGTAAAGGCATAGATTATCTATAGCTAATTATAAGTAGGTAATTACTATAAATAATTACTATAAATACTTACTTAAAGAACTTAAACTTAGTTTAAATAGTATTAATCTTATACTTAACATTTTAAGAGTAGTTTATAATTTTATTACATTTAACTTATAAGAAATATAATATAGCAATTATTAGCTATTTAATATAAGTTATATAAATTTTAAGATTAACTTAAATAATTAGCTTAAATTAATTTAAAAATATTATATTTTTATATTATAATCTTTTACTACTTAATCTATTTATTAGTTTTTAATAGAACTATAACTTAACTTTTATTTTAATTAAGCATTTTATTAATAAAGGCAAGCTAGTAATTATTCTCCTTAGTAAGATTATTAATATCCTCTTAAAGAGGATTATTATTATTCTATAGGATTTTACTAGTCTTAAAAGTTAATACTATAAATGCTTTATCTTTAAAGAGATTATAATATTTACCCTTTCTAATACTACTTTAAATTAGCCTTTAAATATTAGTAAATAAAATATACTTACTAGTCTATACTATAGTTATTAAAAGCAGTATTTTTAAGTGCTTTTTTAATTGCTTTATTAGCATTAAGATAGTTTATATATTAGTAGAGTTTAGTCTTTAGGTAACTCTACTGCTAATTAAAGTTCTTCTTTATAGTCTTATATTTATAGCATTCTGCAGGAAGTATATCTATTCTAGTATAGGCTTTCTTTATATAAGGATTTATTAATAAATCCTCCTTAGGCTTTTATTTATATAATAGCCTATTAGGTAAATGCCCTAGGAGGATTAGCTTAAATGATTACTATAAGTATAAATAAGCTCCTTATCTTAGCTCCTATTACTTATTTTTTCTACTTTAAGAAAAATTAGAAAATAGTAGCTCTTACTACAATATATAAGGAAGATAGAAGCTAGAGTATAAAAATTAATATCCTTATAGCTAAAGGCAATTATATCTTAAAAGCTAAAAAATTAAGGGTTTAAGGGAGATAAGTTTAAGAGGAAATTAAGATTTCTAGCACTGCAATAGAAATAAAAAAATAAATCTTAAATTTAAAGTATTAATTCTAAATAGGTAATAATTAGCAAAATACTTTCCTTTAATTAGCTTAAAATTTATAATAAATTACTATACTAAGACTTATTACTTAAAAGACTAAATCTTAATACTAACTTAACTTTAACCTTTTAAACCCCTTAAATTTTAGAATTTATAAGTTTTAAGTAGAATTTAATATTTCTTTTTATTCTAGCCTTTTTAGTTAATCCTTTTATAGTAATTAATTAAAATAATTACTTTTACTAAGCTTATATTTTAAATTTTAATATTATATAACCTTTTAAATTTTATAATTTTTAATTCTTCTTTTCTTTATTTTAAGAGTTTCTATCTCTAGTTTCTTTTTCTTATAGTAATCTATTAAGATAATTACTTTTAATTTCTTAATTACCTAAAATAACTAGTAGCTAAAGCCTTTTCCTATAAGTAGCTTAAAAGACTACTAATAGTAAATAGCCTTAAAAGTCTATTACTAGTAAAGTGCCTTAAAAAAGTATATATAAAGCCTAAGTATTAAAAAGGAAATCTTACCTTAAGGGTCTTATTGCTACTTTTAGTAAGCAGTTTATTTATACTATAATTCTTTTTTCTAATACTATTATAGATTGCTAGATAAAGGACTATAAAACTTAAATTCTTAAGAGTAATAAGCTTACTATTATATATACCCTCTTTATCTACCTTATTTATAAAATTATATTTAATATAACTAGAAACTGTACTATAGCTTCTACTTATATTACTTTTAATACTATTAGTACTTTTAAAGAAATAATTAAAGCTTTTATATACTAGCTTTTTAAAGGTAAGTTATTTATAATAATCTTATATAGTAATTAGTTATATTAATTAATTTTAAATTTAAATATTAATCTTCTATTTACTTATACTAGCTATAAAACTATTTAAAAGAAGAATATATAGATATACTATTACATTTAGTATATTATAGTAAACCTTATAAATAATTACCTCTAGTAAATAATTAATTTAAATACTATTAAGTTACTTCTATTCTTTAGTACTAAGAAAAATTAAGTAGTATAATATATATAAGATTAAGCAGAATTAAGAGAAATTTAAGCTTATAAAAGGGATAAATGCATTAAAGCTTAAGTATATACTGCTAAGGATACTAAAATATAAAAATAGCAATAAGATAGATAGAAAAAGTCTAAAATATAAATTAACCTAGAAGATCTAGCAGCTAGACTTAAAAATGCTCTTAATAAGCTAAATAAAGATAAAGCTATATCTAATTAAGAGATACAAGATAGAGGTAAGAATAAGATTAATTAAGAGATATAGGATAGAGGTAAAGATAAGCCTAATTAAGAGCTATAGAATAGTAGTAAAGATACATATAAGAGTATACTAGAAGATTAGGTTTAAGGTAATAACTAAGCTGCTATAGTTTTAATGTTTTTTTTTAAGAGATTTATTAGAGTACTAGAAGTAAAGGCTTATAAGATACTAATTTACTACTAATTTAAAGTAATTATTACATCTAATTACTATAAATTAAAGATATATATTATAAGTAATTTAAATTTTTATCTAAATATTAATTTATAATTAATCTTTACCTATAAGTACCTATATCTATATAATTATCCTATCTAGGTACCTGCCTGTAGGTAGGCATCTAAAATAGGTATCTCTAGGTATACACCCCTGTTAAATGGGTACCTATGGATACCCATGGGCTGGGTATTTTAAACCCTAGATATGATGGCGCAGAAGCAGAAGCAGACAAGCTCAACCAGCGATACCGAAAACGTCCAGAACACTACAATAAGTGATGGATTACGAAGGACGGATCGTTGGGAGATCCCGAGCATCCGTGCAGTAATTGTACCTCATCTTTGTCGTGGTTGCCTACTAATGTATGGGCTTGCTCATAGTTCCGCTCGAAGCTGTGTCGCCTATATTCTCCACTGATTACACATGGGAGAACGATGTGAACACTTTCTAGAACTCATGGGACCGTGTATTCCACATGCCAGAGTCATCCATCGCATGCGGAAGCCATGTTCATGTGTCACCATCACCAGAGATGGAATTTGACCTGAACCAGCTTCGCAATATTGCTTTTGGCATCGTCTACTATGAACCTCTGGTCATTCGCCTGCTTCCATATCATCGCCAGAATAACAAATACTGCAGACCTAACACGCTACGGTCTGGGCCGTTATACGACCTCATGTCGAGCTTTCACGAAGAAGCAGCACTGAGAGAGCTATGGGACGCGCTCGACGATGACGTTGACGAAGAAGACATCAGAGACCTCATGCAGTCTGGCCCAGAGCCGAAGCAGGAGCGATATGTTCTCTGGAACTTTGACAATGTCTTTGGGGGAGGCTCCGGTAGCATCGAATTTCGAGGAGGTCCAGGTTTGAGAGGCCCTGTCAAGACGAAGAGGTGGATCTCATTTGTTGTTGCTTTCATCCACATGTGCACAAATCTGGTAACCTTCTCACCCGGCCCTTCGTTTCTGCAGGCACTGAATTACATCACAGGATGTCGCATCATGGAGCTACTTCACAAGACCTAGTATGGACAGATTCTGGAGAGACTTGCGAAGGTCTGCGCAGGCTGTCAGTGTTAAAGAGAATCTTCCATCAGACTGGAGGGTCATGGCAGGGCTGGTTAGGTCAGTATCCCCGTCCCATTTCACGACTTGTGACTGACCATTTGCAGTGGAAGTTCCTATGAAGAGTCTGTTGTTGATGACTTCAGCGATTCGGGCTATGGTGATGACTCATCTATCATGGGCAAATCGGACTCTGAGTATTCCGACTCTGAGTACAGTGACGGAGAATATGAAGCTCTGCAGCAGGAGTTAATCCGGGAGAGAGAACATCGGTGCACAATTCTTTAGGTGGCAGAGCAATATCATAGCGGCGTTTTACGATTGGCAATAAATAATGCTGACTGCATATTTGCGGCTGAGAGGAGTACCAATGAGGATGAATCGGATTGATCGCGGTACAATGTTGTTGGTGAGATTAGAGACATGCATGTTCCAGGCTTGCCTTAGCCAATGCAATCAGTCTTGGCAATCAGGCTTTGAGATAAGGATCTGATTGACAATTGTTCAGACAAATCCTGCGCTTCTGCAGGCTGTCAGGTAGGTCTCAAAATAATCCGCATACTAAAATGCTACAAATCACAGTATTACTAATTTCTAATATCTTAAAGGGTTAATTTTAGGCTTAAAAAATCATCTTTTTTTATAGAATATATTCTAATTACTAACTAATTATATATTTCTTATTATCTATATAATCTTAAAGTTATTAAAGTATAAAATTAATTTACTTATTAATTATAAATAGCTTTAATTTATTTTAGCTTTTCTTAATAAGCTTAATTAAAGTATTTATATCCTAGTAAGGATAATAATTAATATATACTTTTAAGACCTTTTAGGTATTTTTAATAGGAAATAAATTAGAACTACTAGAATAGTTAAAGTAAAAATCTAATTCTTTTTTTTCCTTTTAAGATTATATAAGGTTATTTTTACTTAAACTGTAGCTAAAATTATTATCTTCCTTTAAAATAAAGTAATAGCCTTTCTAATAAAGCTTTTAAATAAAAGGCTTAAAAATATTATTAAAATAATAAGTTTATATTATCTTACTATTAAAATTACTTAAAATATTACATAAATAGAAATTAAACTTAAAATTTTAATTAATACTATTTTAGCTATAAATTTATTTAAGCTTCTTATCTATTAAAGGCTTCCTTTTCTAAAGGTTATTTAATTTATTTAATATTTTAGGCTTTTATATAATATACTAATAAGCCTTATCTTTAAAGCTTTAATAATATTTATTTATAAAGATAATATTATACTAATCTTTTTTTATTACTATTAGCCCTATATAAGGCTATTAATCTTCTAACTTTTTAAATAAAGGCTTAAATAGTAAGGCCCCTATAGTAGGCTAGCATTATAGAGGTTAATATTAGTTAAGGTTTATCTGCCTTAAGTAGCGCAATTGCTGCCTTAACTAAGCAGTATAAATACTGCCCCTTAGTAGCTATATTAACCTTCTTCCTTCACCCTACCTAAAAGAATACTAGGCCTAGTATATCTATTATAAAGTACATTCCCTAACCTATTAATTATAATTACTAATATTAATTATAGCTACTAATATAATACTTGCTATATAAAATAGCCTATAGCTATATAATAAGGATTACTATATAACTAGCTATAACCTTAATATAGCTATTAGGCCTGCCTTATAGGCAGCTAAAAAAGAAAATCTAGAAAATATTTATATAATAGTAGCTACTATTAGAAAGAACTTCTTATTAAAGTATTAATTTAACCTTATTAAAATAGCTATTTTTAATTATAATTTAATTTAGTTAATCTATTATATAAGCCTTCTTAGCCTAATTAATTTAATTTAGGTTAATAATAAGCTATTAGGCCTCTTAAACCTAAAGAGGGTCTTAAGGGAAAGTTATCCCTTTTAATTAGATTAAGTAGCTTTCCTTACTACCTTTATAGGTAACATAAATGTATATAAAAAGTAGCTTTATAATATAGCTAAAAGGGTTATTACTATAGAGAAGGTCTTATTATTAATGTAATAGACTGGTTATAGTCTAAGATTATAATAGTAAAAGGATAATATATCTATAAATAGAGTTCTAAGATAAATGTAAAGTAATAGCAGGGTTCTATAAAGGTTTAAAGGAATTAGGTTAACTTTTATATAAGTTAGTTAGTAAAAGTTAAATTAACCTAAAGTTAATAATAACTAGCTCTATTAATTAAATGTATATGCTGAGGTATATAACTAATTAACCTTATGTCTAAGAACTGCAGATAAAGTAATACTAGTAAAGAAATAGTAGTTTAAACTGGGGATATTAATCTTTTAACTTAAGATATTTAATAAGCTTTTTCCTTACTTAAGTCTCTTAAGCCTTATAATTAGTATTAAATTTATATTAAATTTAATAGGTAATATACTTATAAAGATTCCTTATAGAAGTAGCTCTTTAAACTATAGGTTTAACTTTATTTTAGCTTTAATTATAATAGCAGTCTAGCTAAATCTTTTAGCTTTAAATCCCTTCTTATTATATAGCTTCTTTAACTTATTTTTATTATCTTCTATTAAAAGCTTAAAGTACCTATAGGTTTTATTATATATACTATAAAATATATAATTAAACTCTTTCTTTAGGATATTATAATCTTACTTATAGGAGACTTTATAGTAAGAAAAAATATTAGTTTTTTAAAAGGGGATATTATAATAAGTAAAAAAGTTATAAATACTTCTTATCTAAGCTCTTTTTAGTGTATTATAGTATTAAATGCCTATTTTATAATTCTATTATAGAGAGAAGTTATATATATTAAGGGGCTTTTTAGTGTTTTAGTGTGTAGATTATTTTAAGACCCATCTAGCTGTGTCCTCTAGCGATAGATGCAATGAAACTGGGACCCTTGAGACCCGCGCTTCGTCATTACCCTCGGGACATATCGACTACTCCCTTCTCTATCTGTCCAAGTGACTTGAACTCGGTTCTCACTTGGAGGGGAAAGAAAGGCTCGGTCATCCGAAAATAGCGATGCATGGATGGGGTCCAGAAGCCGAGCTAGCCCAGCCGACAGCTTCAGCCTCAACGTGCATGCATATTTGGCCCCCAAAACCTCTTCTGATGGGTGCTGATGATGGGGGCGAGACACATCTTGAATGCTTTCCAAACCTTTGCCCGTGCAACAGACTCTGGTCTTACCAAGACTCAAAATTGACCTATATCCCACGTCAATTAATTCTTTAGTAGAGCGAAAACATATGGACATGCATAAGTTTCGCAACCATCTCCATTGACAGTAGATTAGCCTATGGCTGACGAGACTTGCCTACCTATCTTTATGATGTTTAAAGATGCCGGGAGATATTATCGGCATCTTGGAATTCTGTAAGTGTGCCTCAGCCGCTTGCCAGGCAGAGGAATGATCCCTCACCGGCACCAAGCTGCTTCATGCAAGTGTCCCGTCTGGTGCTGTGGCTTGCTCACATCACAACAGCCATATCACCCTGCAGGCGGTCGAGCTCTTGAGGGGCAAAATGAGGCTCCCAGTTCAGTCGTTTCCGTACAGCTGATTGTTTCCATTTTAATGCTCCCACTCCTCCATTGTGTCGCCTCGCTGCGTTGATGTTTTGTCCAGGATCCATCTTCTGAAACAATACCATTGTTCGACACGCAATTAACCATGCTTTCGTGGTTGGTGTTACTGGCATTGGTTCGAGCCAGCTACAGTTCCGCTCTGTATGCCTTCTTCACCGACCTCACCATACAGGTTGGCGCGCAAGACCCTACTACGGGGAAGCTTCTCTACAGTACCTGCAATAGCCAAGATATCCCAATCTTCCCACTCCAAAAGCCGAATATCCTCGATACAAGAGAAACACCGCGCAATGGCACTGCGCTTACAGCCGTAGGCTGGGGGGACGTGAACTTTATCACTGTACGGAGTACCTCTCCAGACTGATCGTGGTATAAAGCTCACAGCATGTCCAGGCGCAAGTCTTCTGGCAGACCGAAGATAATATAATCGTGCAGGGCAAGTACATCTGTAACATGACGACGGGAAAGCTTGTGCGCGACCGCGAATTCCAGATCTCGGCAGCGGCTGGTGTCGACTCCATCCACAACGAAACGGGCCTCTCAATCGTCAACCTTGGCGAGAAAGATGGATATCGTCTGTTCTACCACGACGAAGACAGGAAAGTTAAGATGCTGTGGTATACTGATGATGACGGGTGGAATGATGGAGGCGCCATCTCTCAGGATACTGCCGGCGGTATGGCGTTAGGGTCAACGATATAAGACTTGAAGAATATCACTGTGCCTTTCCCGAAGGACTCTGAGAATGTCGAGCTGTCACGTCTGGACAAGTCCGGGATCTGGACGCTAGGTATGTCATCGCGCTGGTAGTACTGGATGAAGCAATGGTTGACAAGTAGCAGACGCATTCCCGAACACGTTCCTCGGACCCTACACAAACAACACACTGCCCTCGGATATGTTCTGGAGCTTGGAAAACGAAGCCGACTTCTCTCTTCCCGGCTGGAATGCCTCCCTCGAAGCTATCGGCGCAGCAGTGGACCGATCGCGAACACGGAGTGTCTTTTATATCGGCGACGATAAGAAGATACATGAAGTCAAAACTACAAAGAATGGTTGGCAGCTTGGCTCAAACCAAACAGAGCGCGCCTGGCCTGTCGCCGATAACGCGAGTTCCGGACTAGCCGTGGTCTCTCAACAGAGCGAAGGAAAAGCTTGGCTATACTACTGGTCTAACGAGACGATTGTACAGGCCTTTAAGGACTACGACGGTGACTGGGTGGATGCAGAAGCATTACCACAAAAGCTTCCGACAAATGGGACAGATAACAAGAAGCCCAAGGATAGACCAGCACGAGAGGATGAGCCTGAGCCAGAGGGATCTAAAGGCCTGAGCTCGGGGGCAAAGGCTGGAATTGGTGCCGGGGTCGGCATTGGAGTCGGCGCGCTGCTGATTGGTGTTCTTGTTTGGCTATGGATGAAGCGACGCAGAGAACGAGCTCACCAAGAGAAGGTCTCGGGTATAGTGGAAGTGGGAGGAAGCCCACTAGAACCACGCTTATCAGTGTTCAAGGAGGACTTGCCCAGAGAAAATGAGCATGTCGAACCATCAGAGATGGCCGGCCAAGGGCGACCAGCTGAGCTCAGCCACCACGATTCGGCGGTTTACGAGATGCCAGAGCATCATGCAAGGGGATAGCGGGCGGGCATCGGATAGAATGAGCAAGGCGCGATAAGATTGTCAATTTGAACATTAGCATAAATAGCAGTTAATATTCCCGGTCTCCATTATTGCAAATGAATGAGCGCAGACTGTAAGTTTGATCTCGCAGTGACTTTGTCAACCCCGACTTCCAGGTAATCGTGCCGTGCTGGAAGTCGGTCAGTACGGGGCTCGAGCAGTGCCTTCTAGTGGTGTAGTAGCCTGTGAAATAGCCTATCAGCCCTACCAGTGTCTTGTTCACTGCCCCCGACACCCCGGTCAAGTAAGCCACTAGATTGATTGAGCACCCTGCGTCTGGACCGGACTGGACGTGTCGGGCCTCAAAGTTCTGGCCTGTTCTCCCCAATAGCCTACAAGGTGAGAATTATTGGAGGCTGTGTCATTCTCACTGGAGAAAAGAAGAGAGGGAATTGGCGGCGGACAGGTCCTGAGCTGGAGGTAGTCGCTCAACCCAGTTCGTTACCACTGTCGCTCATCACATTCCCACGACCACCTGATACCGATACTGAATGGCTATCTGACGTCTGGAAAGACATCAATGAGACAAAGTCAAAGGGAAGAAGCAGTAGCACCAACGGGAGGTCCGAGCAAAGGGGGGCATTGACTGCCAGCTACTTTTACATCTCAGCCAGCCACTGGACCGTATTTCGACCAGGGTAATTTGAAGCTATCAATTTCCCAGGGAGCGGCCCGTACCATTCACCGAATCATAACTAAAACGGGGCAAGTCCGCTGAAAGGCGCGACCAATCGATCCATGGGTGATCAATTTTGGAACAGGTAATCTGAAGAGAGAATCCTGAGCGAAAGCCACAGCTGACCCCCGAAACGCTATTGAATGCTGAGGCTGCCTGGTTCCCAATTTTGTCTCAGCTTGTGAGTCTATTGACCGGGGCGCTCCCCAAAATGGCTGAAGCTCAGGGCACAAGACACGGGTTGTATCTATAGTTCGAATAATTTAGGGCTAATATAGAAAGATACCAATTAAATGAGTATATCATTAGAACGATGGGTCGGAATGGGAAAAGCGCCATCGTATGAAGCTACAATATAAAGATGCAGAGCCCGGCGCCTGGTCTTCAACTAGTTAAGTCTTTATAACTCCGTCTCATACTTTCAACCCTCACCATGATCTTCAAATCTTTCCTCCTCTCGTCGCTTTTGGCCACTGGCCTCGCTTTATACATACCTCAAGAGGAAATCACGAGCAAAGAATGCGATTGCTCGGGAAAGAATGTTCGTAAAAACGACAACCTCAGGGACATTTATATCTGCGGTGATGAACGTCTGGGGCCCACAGACCTGCCCACGAAGCTCCCTCTCAGCACATATATCAGCGGTTATGACCGTTTTGGGGGCTTGACTCCCAATGACTTTCTTGAGAAATGGTGGGACAACACGACCGGACCCGATGGTAAAAAGCCAATTGGCTGGAAGTATCCGTTAAAGAATGGGTTTGAGCTGGATGATGACGAACGCCCTATCAAGGCAAACGTGAATCTCACACCGGGAACGCTGGTGGACAGATTTGGAGATCCAACAGGTAATTCCTGCAAGACGGCCTATTCTGGGATTGGTTACTAACATGTTACTGCAGGACGTTATATCTCCCCTGCTACAGCTCCCTTTTCACAAAGAGCTCTCCACCCTGGGAATCTGATCACTGGGCCAAACCAAGAATTTCCCAACAACTATCACGTATACAACGTGACTAAATCATTCACTGTTCAGGCAGGACCTATCAGACCGTGGTTTGGGCAGCCGGGTTATGGCGTGCAGTTCTTTCTTGGTGTTGGTATCACGGTGAACGACTACTTGGACAACGGTAGTCTAGTTCAACTCAACACATCTGCCCTGATTAGAGAGTCAAGGCAGTGTGCACTGAAAGGAGGGAATACTGGCTTAGATTCGGAAGAGCTATAGACGACTGGGTGGAAATATCAGCATTGAAAAACAATGTGAAATAACTAGAAATAGAAGCAGCTAAGATTTCACTGTCCTAATTCTTGTTTAATATTCCCAATGTTCGACATCCTGATACTCGCTATTACATACGAGCAAATAATGGATGTTAGTTATCACTAGCCATATGTCTCTGCTTCAAAGAATGTGAATTGATAACAGTTTATTAAAAGAGGTACCATAAACCTCTAGAGCTTTCAAAGCCCATTCCCTAGCAATCTTTTTGCCTTGCCACGCCGTTTTCCATCACCTTCAGTTCATAATTGTGCGTACAGCGGCTCAGGACTAGTGTACTCCTAGTGCTCTGTCAGATCGAGAGCCAGGTGGTACAGTCTTCCAATCGAGGATTCATCAGAAGCAAGGGCTTCATCATCGGTCTGTCGCCTCTTATCACATTTATCGCAGCAAATATCACTCATTGAGGTGACAGTGCCGCAAATCTTTCCCGATATGTTTTTGTTGCACTTCCACTTCTTGTGGTCTTTGCGTACAGTTGTTGTCGTGGTGGCCATTACGTACTTCTCTGGTTTATAAGACCTGTATATTCTGCTTTGTATTGATTTATTTCAGTGAGTTCTTGAGGAACGCTTTGTGTTGTAGAGTAAAGATTTGAAAGTTTTGTTCCGATGCAGCAAAGACGGTATTTATACCTGCCCTTCATTTACGGCTATTCACTTCAAGGAGTAACTTCATTGTGACCCTTGAAGTCTTGCCATTGCGTGACGCCTCATTAAAGCGTGACCTATGTGTATCTAGTCGTTGCGATCTATGGATGAAAGCATATAATCAACATGAATCTTGGTGCTACGCCAGGCCCCTCAGCTCACATCTCAGGCATGTATGGCATCTCCGTAACATGAATCAGGTAACGCACTCTTATTTTATATCACGGTGGGAAAGGTTAGAAGCCCACTGATGAGGGGACATTGGCTTGTGTGACGCATATCCTCTGATCCTTGAATCATCACCCTAAACTACTTGCTGAAACACATCGATGCTTTCTGTGATTGACTGGCCTCTGACCTCCGTGATGCGTTGCCATATAGGAGGTCCCAGGCTTCTCGGGAACTCTATATCAGATTACTGACCGACGGCCATGTTGATTACAAGTTCCAGCACAGTTTCCACCGGCCAGTTTTCCTCATCAGCCATCATCAACTGCCAAATTCAATTAAACTATATTATTCATCATGACACAATTCGGACAAGAGACGACAAAAGTGAGCAGCCATCACGTTTCCTGGCAGTGCAAAGATAAGACAGACAGCTGCGACGAAATCAACGACATGCCAGACAAGCAATGTAAACGGTGCAAAAAAACACGGCAGAGCGGCGATGCGGCCCTGCCCGCAATGGCCCAGGACCCTATCTCAAGCAAAATAAACGAAATTGGGTATTTGCACCGTGTCGATGAGAAAGGCGAAGAGCACTGGTATTACTATGACCCAAACGCAAAAAGACAATCACAGATTATGTAGTCACTGGGACACATGTGCGAAGGAGAAAGTAAACGATATGGCTTCTGGCTCATTACATCAATGTGGGCTACGCTAAGTACACTAGACGGTTTTTCTATCATCAAATTCTAGTCGAGGTGCTTCACATCAGCCTTCTCAATCACTTGCTTCGTTTCCAGCTCATCTGAATAAAGTCCTTCTGGTGCATCGCCAAAGATGACCGAAATCTCCTCCAGTGTACGTCCGCGCGTCTCGGGATAGAAGAAGAAAATCACGAAACCGTAGGAGACGAGAAGAGCCACATAAACAATGTAGTACTTCCAGGTAATGGCCGACAAGGCAATTGGGTTGACGAAGACGTTGAAAATGAGGGCCAAGATCATAATCATCCAGGCTGCAGAAATTCCGCGGCCACGTAGCTGGAAGGGCCAAAGCTCGAGAGGGTAAGCAACCTGAAGAGGAGTTCTGAAGGGCTGCGTTAGGGATATGCTTCAGAGTATAGATATGTGAAACTCATTCGACTTACATAGCAATAGCATAACCAGCATTGAACAAGAACACAAATGGAATCATTGTGACTCCAACTGATCGTGATCCCGTTTGCGCAAAGCTTCCTGACATAGCAGTGATTAGGATAAAGCTGACAAGCATGACTGCGCAAGAGATCATGAGGAGAACTCGTCGTCCCAGTCTCTCGACGCATGAAGCACCAGCGACTGCAGCCAACCAACTCCAGATCTGGAGACATCCCATGATCAGAGTCTGGTCAGTGACACTGGTGATGCCGACGGTAGCAAGCACTGTAGAGAGGTAGTAGCTGACGACTCCGTTACCGACCCACTGACTGTAAATTGCCAATGATGCAGTGATGAAGAGTCGGCGACGATGGGCGGGAGTGGATACTAGCGATGCCCAGGAGCTTGACTTCTCGGCTTGTTTCTCGGACTCGATGGCGGTCGTAATTTCGTGAAGTTCGAAGTCGACAAGAGGATGGTTGGCATCGCCGCCCTGCAAAATAGTACTTAGTTGACTATTTAATCGCCGTCTAACATGTTAATTCGACTTACCGCGTGCATCTTTCCGAGGGTCTCGCGCGCTGCGTCTTCTCGTCCCACAGACACCAGCCATCGAGGGCTCTCAGGCACCATGATCAACGCAGGAAGTGCAACAAGAGGCAGAGCGATCTGGAGAATGGTCGGTGTTCTCCAGGCCCAATCAGTGTAGTTCCTTGTGCCATAACACGTCCAAGCTGCAATGATACCACCGATAAAATAATTAGTGTTAGTCAAAGCAGTAATGACACTTCGGTGGCTGGGGTACGCGATCTCCGTAATGAGAAGAGGGATTGAGGTCGCGAACATGGCAGTCGGGATACCGAGGATGAAACGACCTGCGATCCACTCTGCCTCAGTCTTAGCACCTGTCTGAAGACCAGTAGCAAGTGCCAGTGGAATGAAGCCCAGGAAGGCTGGAAGACGACGACCGTATTTGTTTGCGAGCCATGAGCTTGGAGGGCACGCTACAAAGAATCCGATGAAGTAGATGGCGTTGATGAAGCCGGACCATTCGCCAGAAGGATGGTCCATGAACTCGCTCCATTGGGGAAGAGATTGAAGACCGTTGAGGAGACTTCCATCATATCCGATGGCAGATTCTTGTTCAAGTCAGTTCTCACGAGCCATAGTGATCATTCCTTTTGCAACTCACGGAAGCATACCAAGCCCAGGATCAAACTATTGAGTTTGAGCAAGTGGGCTTGCTTGTACCACGGTGTTGTCTGGTTCGGTAGTACAGCCTCAAGACCCCCGGACGGAGGCTGAATCTTGGAGTCCACAGCCATAGTTCTCAATTGACTCAGTGGATAGTTAATATGTGGAGTTGTTGATAGCCGCTATCTGGAGAATCAAACCACAAAACGGGGGCGATCAACAGCCATTATAAACTACCACGGACAGCATAATGCTGCACGGGCACCAACAGCACGGAACTATTCCCGCGCGGGTCAACACAAAACGTCGCGGGGTCTCCAGGTTTTTTCCCAACACCCCCAGATCTCCAGATTATAGGATGTGTTGTACAAAGCGTAGATTAGTCACAACGAGCATTCCAGCTTTGATTGAAAGAGCCTTGTTTTCTTCAATTGAAGGTGGCGGTCGGTTTGACCTTATCAAGCTACGGAAATCGCGCAGTGGGTTCAATCTGACCAATCAGAGAGCGTTTTGCTGTTTACAGCTCAACAGGATGATATGAACAAGGGATAGACAATTGGATACCACCTCGTTCCACTTAGCTGAGATACCGGCCAGGGTTCATGACAGGAAAGGAACTCGGCAACCCCGCAGTTGTCTAATTGATCTCTCCATCTTTGCGAGGTTTGCCGGATATTGCCTGTTCAAAGCGTCACTTGTACGAGTCAGGGACTTGTCCTGATATGATTCAAGGGCTGGATGAACTGCGGTTAACTCGGTTGAGGTCCGGTTGGAAGGTCTAGCGTCGGTAGAAGCTGGGGAAACCTCGTTTATGAGTCGGATAGCAATTATGTGGCATTGTTATTGGCTCAAGATGAAGATCTGAAGCTGTTGGCATTTGAACCGTCTAAAAATAACATAGTACCAGGTCACGAAGCTGAAGGATATGCCAGAATTAGACTATAAGAATGCCCAACGATGAGATTCTGATATGAAGTGACCTCGTCTCTCATCGTCGAAGTCCTTCAATCTCATACGAATTGTTAGGCTGTCGACTGTGAAGCTACTATTGAGCAAGTTCGCCGGTAGTTTTTCTGATCCCGTGAGCAGTCTCGGGCCCGTGAAGTGGGAGACTGCCCAGGGACCCCTGCGTTCAACACTTGTTTCGGACACGTAAATGACTGGCTCTCCAAGTTTCTTCCTCTTCAATCACCAATCCCCGAGCTTTCCGAAAACACTAGCTCCGCCTCCACGCGATGCCCCAACCTGTCAAATGAAGCCAAGGCCGTGAATAGGACCGAGTCGGTTCCGTCCAATCGCCCTCGGAGCAAGACCATGGTAATGTGATACGGCAGTTGCGTGAGTATCGGGTCATGATATCCAGAAGCAGGATATGTACGTTTGTAATGATCATGTAATGGTCAATATGCATCATGTTCTTGAACGGGCGAAAGGATTGTTTCATGGATGGTAACATGGAAATAGACGATCGATGAAAGGGCCGATGTATTCTCCTGTAGAGTGTAGATCGACTTGCTCCGCGGTTGTTGATCACCATAAGCACTTAGTCCCGGGGAACTTTCTTAGTGCCCCTGTAACCAAGTCCGCGCTATTTCCCCAGATTGATGTTCCCTCGGCTCATGCGCAAAGTGTAGGGTATTGCTCACGATAGTACCGGTCACAGGTGCGTGTCGTCTTGTCATGACAGCTATCATAAAAAAAGCCCTTCTTATACTAACGTTATGGTGGACTTTCGGGACTCGTCGGCACATATTATCGCAACGCCTCCTCCAGATTCAGTCAAGGTCGCAACAAGGCCGAAGAAACAGACATTGTCCAGGGAAACAAAGACGAAGTGACCGACGCGCTTGTAAGTACTTCCGGCTCCACACACCGCTTGGAGGATAAGCCCTTCAGTAATCACAAAGGCTTCCCCAACTGGATTTTCATCTGGATCGTTTACCTGGCGCCGCAACGTTGACCTCAAGGGCAGGAACGAAAGCGATTCCCCGCCCTGAAACGTCGTCTCAAGAGTATCTGGGTAGGCGTAGATCGTTGACGACATTTCCAGAAGCTTTAGTGTAGTGTGTTCCGCACCTATCCCCCTACTGCTTTCACCGACAGTGCCTCCGCAGATACACCCTCGTAGTTCAATAGACCCTTTGAGTTGCTGCGGCCGTGAGGAACTTAAAGCAAGATGCGTTCGAACGTCAATGACTTCAATCAGGTCTTCATCTCGCGGTAGATTTGTCCTTTGAGGCAAAACGCATGAGTCAACGGCAGCCCATGACCATGATGGAACACGTTCAGGATTTTGGGGTCGGGGCTTGGGTTCTAAGACAACCCAGTTGAGCCCTTCGACGATCCTTGACCTCCAAAGGCCTGCCAGATATTCATCACCAGAATTCTTCTTGAACATCTCGGCTATACCAGCCATAGCCATCAGCCGGTCATCAGGGCAGGTCAAACTGCACTTGGAGTATGTCTTGACCAGATTCATCCACTGCTGATAGACATCCACAGTCATTTTCTTGTCTTCTTCCTTTGCCCAGGCAGTCCTACGGTGGCCATCGTCAAAGAACGCATCAATGGCTTTCAGATCAGGCGTGTACACTGCATCTGCGGGTTGAGGTGACCACCGCGGAAACATCTCGCTCTTGTTCATCTCAAAGCATTCCCATACAACCTGGGTCTTGGTGAAATGGAGCACTCTTGGTGACAGAATACGCTCCTGGAATACCCATCCACGATCGGTAAGTGGGCCTTGTGTTAGTCGCTGCATGTGATGCTGGTCCCAAACGTCAAATATTCTGGGCTTACCATCGGCGAACGGAACCTTAATGTGCCCTACAAGTGTTTCCTGAGCAGTGCGTAGGCGAAAAAGCCCTTCATCAGGTCCCTCGGAAGCGGTTGCGGAGATGGTACAGGCGGAGTTGGCATATACCAGGTGCATCTGGAGCGATTCTCGGGCCCAATCCTCCGGCGAATCTTGAATGATGCACAGCGAGTCAATCCAGAGGTACCTGATGGAGAATCGACGCGCAACAGTGATGGCTTCCCTGAATGTCTTGGGGAGTTGAGATATTGGTGCGCCCTTCCGGAACACTTCAAGATTCGAGCTCAAAAGACTCATCGAAGGGGATTTGGCCCATCGGTAACTCAGAGTCATGTACTCCGGAGGATCTGTGATATCTTGTGGGTAAAGACAAAGCTTCCAGATATCGCCAGAGCCAATATCGATGAGCCGCGATGGGGCAAACTTCGGCGAAGACCGAAATCGTTGACACAATTCGTGCGAGTCGCTACATGCTTTGTACCACTCAGAAGCCAGCTGGTGGACGTTTTCTGATGAGGTACTGACTTGAAAATCCGCGACCGATTCCTGCAGCATCGAAGACTCCTCATCTAAGCACCTTAGTGATCATACTAGGCTTGATGGGAAGGGAAGTCAACAAACCCTCACACGGAAGGAAGCAAAAGACGTTTCCTTTGTATTTGAAGCTGATATGCGGTCCCAATTCGAACTCTAGGTATCTTATGTGCCAATAGATAGCTCCGTACCAACGCGGTGCCCAGGGTCGTCGCCCTAGGCTACAGTCAAAGGGTACCCAGGTATCAGGTTCGTTGGACCAGCCTTTGACGGAATCATTTGCCACGGAGTCCCAAAGTTTCGCACATATATAGCATCCATAGTCTACGGCTTGTTTGAAGCTAGAGAAAGTGCTATGGTGCTGGCAATCTGTGTGAAGACTATTCTCAACTGCTTCTAAGCCCGTTTGCAACATGTCGAAACAGACGCTGCAGAGTTTGCTGGGGTTCACCATCTCGCTCATTAATTCGATGGCAAAGATTCTCAAGATAGGAATAAATTGCCCTAGAAATTGATGGGATAGAGTTTTCTAAAGCCGTTCCTCAAGCAGTAGAATTTAAGCAAGACGCTCGCCGTGTCGGGACGCAGATCGAACGTGAAGCGGGGTTCAGGCCGATCTCAAGGCAGAATCACAATAGGACGCCTCGCCTCACAGTGATTTCACCAATGTCTGCTTGTAATAAATCACCCTTCAAGCCCAAACAATTGAGGAAAACTCCCGCCAAACGTAATAAATCGCATGGGTGATGATACTTCTCTGGTGTCCCATCACAGTGGACGCCCAGTTTTCGCAGGCAGAACAATCATTATCTGTGCTAACTCAATTACAAACAGCAAACAGCAATACAGTTACACCATGAACAAAACACGGAAATTTAGAAGCAATCATGCTTCAATATGCATTCACTTTGGTATGTGAATATTTGATCTCCTGGCTAGATAGAGAGCTTGACGTTCAGTCTTCGCCTTTTGATCCAAACTACCCTGCGGCGGCAGCGGGTCGTTAGCCGTAAGCCAGTAAGCCAAAACAGCAGAAGCCACTGGAAAAGAATAAGCCAACCGATAAGCCAGGCCTGTGACGTTTTTGATGCAGTGCAACGCAGGAAAATATTAAACGCCGCTTAGGCCCTGATCCAATCGATACGTACGGCGCCTTCGATCCGGCGCACATATACTTTGCCACTTGCATAACTGAGCTGTTGTACCGGCTTGTGCGTGACCCGCTGTACTAGCCCTAGTCGGTCTTGGGGGCTCGATCGATGAGGAAGGCGGTCAACAGAGGAGGGGTTGAGCGGTGTAACTGTTAGGAATCGTTTAAAGTTAGCAATACCGTTATAGCCTCACATAACCAAGAACCTACAATAATGCCTGCTTCATTACAGCAATCTATCCCCCCCCCGGCCTGGCCTGAAGAAGAGATCTCAACTGCGAGCGAAAGTGAGGCTAAAGAAGAGATTAAGGTGCCAGCAAGTCAGCCTGCTCTAAGTCAGTCTCTTCCCGTTTAGCGTCTACAAGCACAATAAAATGTATCTAAAAAGAAGATATGAAGAGCTCCTTAAAAGGACATACAGAAACACGGCTTAAAGGCACAGTAGACCGGGGCTGAGATATAGTATCTCCTTAAAAGCTATAGTGCAAAGAAGGTTAGCGGGGAGCTAGAGAACAAGAAGACCTAGCTAATAAAGGTCATCTACACCAATATTAGCTGTAAACTTACTAAGTGATTTGCTCTGCATATTTTTGACTAGGTAAAGGTCAGTTGTAAGCTTAGTAAACTGCTAAGGAATTAGAAGGTATTCCTTGCAATAATAAGGGAGATAAGCGGTATAGGCTACAACTACAAGCTGGGCATTATTACCACTACTGACAAGAATTGGGATTAGTAGTTGAAGAAGCATGGAATCAGGGCCAGCGCCATTAAGCGCAATAGATTGCAGAACCTAAATCTGTATTAGCGGGCCTTTAATGGCATACAGGAAGTTAGACTTATAGCTCTTAAGGTTACTGATATTACAAGCTTATTAACCCTCTGCAATAACATAGAAGAGTCTTAAATGGACTCTTAAATAGACAAAGACCTAGAGTTAAATAGTCAGCCATCTGCTTATAAAGCTGCACAGCGAGATGCATATACTCTGCTATTACCTTCGCCCTTCCGTGAAGTTATAGCAACTCCTCTTCCGTTATTATCTTAGACTTCTCAGTTGACTTCCTTGCTGTTAGGTTATCCCTTATTGCAGGTAACTAGCAACTCTAGAGACTCTCAGTTGCCGTTGCGGGTATAGAGACCTCACTGACCTGTAGATCTACAGGCAGGGTTGATAGAGAAGGCAGTCTCTAAGTTAGTAATAAGTCAAGAGAGAAGTCAGAGACCTATTGGTGCAGATAATATACAGTCAGCAGTGCAGGATATATAGAGGAGGTTTCTGGAGAGAGCAGATAAGGGAGAAATAGAGACCTTCTTTAACTGGCTGCTTAGGGACAGTATGTGTATAGTCTTTTATAATACTCTTAACAAGAGGATAAAGGAGTAACTTTTTTGTATAAAGTCTAGATATCTAGTGCTTAGAAGTTAGCAGGAAGATCTAGAAATGACATAGGATATAGAGTTTAACCTGTAGAATAAGATATGTGAGTTTATTTTCCCCTGAGGGCATTTATGCTGTTAGAAATGCAGGATATTGATCTTATGGTGAGGTTGAAGATGTGAAGCTTTTGGTGTAGCTGTTGAATTTAGTGGAGGGGTTAGAAATCCCCTGCGGCCGGGTTATGCAGCTTCAGCTGATTGACCTACTGGCCTGTAAGACTAGTTAGAAGCTGCATTTTTGAATGATATGCCACAAAATTGCGTAGATAGCTTCAAATTTATTGAAAATTGGAATATAAGTTAATTACACCTGAATTATAATATATAAAAAAATATAAATTTATTTAGCCCTCTATAGATAATTTAATTCAATTGGGAAGTAAAGTACCAATTAAGCTAATTCCCCCACTAATGCGACTAATTTAGCGGCTGCCGGCTAGTGTGCTTACCCCTCCACACCTGTGCCTCTGAATTGAGGTTATCATAAAACTGACTGCATATTGACCCAAAAGAGGTCTATTGGAGATTACATGGGGGGATTTGTCAATTATAAGGCGCTTTTGATGATTTATATATTTTTAGATAGCCCTGAAGCTGCTCATAACGCTCTAGAAATTTGAAGTAAAACTGATATTAATTGGAGACTTAACACCATGGTGATAAAATCCCTCCCCAAAGGGGCTCATTTTGAGAGGTTTAACCTTAACCTATCTGTTATGCAGGCTAGGAAAAACGTGATTTGGCTGTCAAAAGGTAGGGTTTTTCATGATTATTACAGCTTCTTCCTAGCAGCTTCATTTTTCACCTACCAACTTCCCTCAACATCACCTTTTAAGACAGAAAGGTCTCGCCGCAATCCACTCCTCTTTACTAAGCTGCTCCTCGTATTCTCATTAGAGAATAGCTTTATTATATCTATTCATTTCTTCAATATACACTAAATGCTCTTCCTACTAATCTGTTGCGATCTAATCTCTTAAAACCTCAGGGTTGCTAGGGAGATTATCTTATGCCTAAGCTGTTATTAACTGTAGGTATTCCTCCTATAACTTCTTTAACGCCAGCTTCTCTTCTAATAACTTCAGGAAATTCTATAGGCCTATATAGGCATATACAATTAGGATCTGTTTATATATATCATATTCAGGCAGCGAAGATTGCATTATCTGAAATTTCCTCTTAACCTGACCGAAGGTCAGCTTGATGATGATTCGCAGTTGTGAGTGATGCAGGTTGTATAGTTCTTCCTTATTCTAAGGTCCTTCTAGTAACACCTTCCAGTCATTTAGATGATATCTAACGCTAATATAGGGGACTAGAAGTCCTGTACAGGCACTGAAGCCGGCATCCCCAATGAGGAATCTATCTGCATACAATTTCAGGCTTTTCAACCGAGCATGCCACAACAACAAGGCATCATTCACAGATCCCTTACAGCCGGCAAGGACATACGAGAAAGTCCCGTCAAGGCGGACGGCACAGAGGACATTCTGAGTTATCAGGGACTTTCTGTTGTACCACTTCCTCTGACCTTCTTCAGGGACCCAAGCCGCTATGTAAGTACTATCTATAGCGCCGATATAGCCAAAGAAGTACTGACATCAGGGCTTGGTTATAGGCTCGTAGGGCACCTCTGTTAGCTCCAGTTGGATAACAAATGTCCTGTGGATGTCAGCAAAAGCTTTGAGAGCTGTTGCTATTATCTGAGATATAAAGCTTTAAGAGATGCTAAAGTGATGTGCTGCTGCCTGCTGCATGCAGCCCTAACTGATAATATATAGGAAAATTATTAGCTTTAGATGTAAGCTTTGCTAGTTAGATCCCTTCATGCTTGTATTTACACTGATCCAGTTAGCTAATTGATAGAATTAATCCTTTATAACCTAAAGCTCCTCTATAAATCTCCTCTTGTGGCCTATTAGCAGTCTCTAACTGAATTCCTCTGCTGCAACTGACCCGCCGGGGTTGATGATGTCTCTGCAATCAAAAACAGTAGGGAAATGAGGCCTTTTTCTGTTCTCTTCAGATTTAATAGTCTTTGCAGCTATCCCTATGATAAGTAGGTCTTCTTCCTCGCTGTATCTGTCATCTGAGCTAACAGCATCATCATCATCGCCGCCGTTGGAGGCGTGATTAGGCATTTCGAGATCGTTACAGCCGGGGGTCAGCCTCGCAGCCTCATATGGATCAAGCAAAACTGTACATTCGTTTTTAACAAGCGGCAAAACAAGCGGACGGCAGAAAAGCAGCTAAAAAGTTACCATTTTGGTTCTATTTCTTGTTAACCTTTCCCTATTGAGTTTACAGTAAAACAGGTACATTGCATAAATGCGATCTGGATTGAAAATCCCTCAAACGTACAATTCAACACCAAAATCGTCCAATTTGGGAATAGCCTCCTGTTCAAATTTCACGGACCGTATCGAGTGGCGCCGTACGTATCGATTGGATCAGGGCCTTATCTCCCACCGAAATTATGTCCGTCACCGCGCAGCAGCCTTCAGAGGCGCACGCCAACACCCGGAGATAGGCTGCAATTGCCGGAGTGGATCACAACGTGCATACAATAAAGTTGACAACTTCCCGATTTCGTCAATGCTTCTTGTAAATCCTCGTTCTCTACTGGACAGCGTAATGATGATATGGGGCGGAGTAGGAATGGCGTGCCATAGTTTTCGTATCAAACTCCGCCTTTTGGACTGTAGAGAAGAACAAGATTTAGAACTGCGGAAATCATGAGTCCTATTTAAAACCGTCTTCGTTCTCCTTCACCATGACTTCTGAATCATTAACATCTCATCAAGTTTCTCTGATAACTACACAATTACAATTTACCTTTTACCACTTCTATAACACTTTGCTTTCAATATGGCCCGAGTTTGGTTCATCACTGGTTCTTCTCGAGGAGTTGGCCGCGCCTTGGTCGAAAAGATCCTCGAGTCAGGCGATGTCGCCGTCGCAACCGCTCGCAACCCATCTCAGCTCGACGACATTGTCGCCAAGTATGGATCCGACAAGATCCTCGCAACCGCTCTTGATGTCACAGATTTTGACCAAGCCAACAAGGCAGCCAAGGAAGCCGTTGACAAGTTTGGCCGCATCGACGTAGTCGTCAACAATGCCGGCTACGCAGACATGGCATCCATCGAAGATGCAGACATCAAGGGCTTCCGCGAGCAGGTTGACGTCAACCTTTTCGGAGTCGTCAATGTCACAAAAGCCATCGTGCCTATCATGCGCAAACAAAAGTCCGGCCACATTATTCAAGTCTCAAGTGTCGGAGGCCGCGTCAGTACGCCCGGAGCAGCAGCTTACCAGAGTGCCAAATGGGCCGTTGGAGGATTTTCAACTGTTCTATCACAGGAAGTGGCCCCCTTCGGTATCAAGGTTACTTTCGCTGAACCTGGTGGCATCAAGACTGAGTGGGCCACCACTGCCACCGAGACGGCCAAGGTCAGCGAGCCTTATGAGCAGACTGTCGGCCAGATGATTCAGCTGGTCAAGGGCCACTCAACGTGGACGGAGGCTTCTGAGATAGCTAGAGCTATTATTTACCTTTCGAATGTGGAGGACCCCCCATTGAGAATCATCCTGGGCAAGGATGCGCTCCAATATGCTCATATGGCGGCCAAGGCACTTGCCGAGTCTGACGAGAAGTGGGACAACGTCTCAAAGCTGGAGTTTTGATATTACAGTTGTGAGATAGCAATGCTTGGGTTGACATTATCAAATCCTTTGTACAATATCAATTGATGCCCTTAATTTTATCTGAACTACACCCTTTTACAACCAAACTCACGATGAATGCATGTATTTACACCCGGCTGCTTCATCGCACTTGATGGTTTGAGGCACATGACATCCAGCGCAGTCGCAAGTGATAGGATATCCCATGCAGGTCACATCTCACAACAGGCAAGGGTATGTTGAGCCCCAAATGCAGAAGTTGGTTGGCTGACCAGTCGGTGCCGGTTCCACCACGAGACCCATACAATTATCAGACACATCAAATTTACTGGCAATCAGAATGAAATATTCGATCACCTTCTGCGGAAGTTTCACTGGAATTATTGAACCACAGATTCATTTCCACGAAGCCGGTTTCATCCGCTAGAGTCTCATACAAGCTCGGCTATCAAAGCCCGCGAGTGTCTTATCTTAGCGTCTCGCTGACTTATCGGGTCTCTCCGGTTCGCTAAATCAGATCCGCCAGCCAACTTGAACATTGCGTCACACGAGCATCAACAATTGAACTTCATTTTCACAACTCAACAATGATGTCCAGAAGTCGAGAAGCAAGAAGCATTGTCGCTTCACTGCGCAGACCACATGTGCTGCGATCGGTTACCCCTGCATTGGCGCGTCCCAATGCCAACAGCTTTCATACAACAGCGCCAAGAAAAACAGATGGCGTATTCCAGGGCCTCGAGGATAAGAGGCAGCCGATGCCGTGGATAGAGGCGTTCGAGCGTCAGCAAAAGGGCCTCCCGGCTCACAAGTCCGATGACTATCCTAAGGAGCGCGATCTGACCCCCAAGAAGATGAGCGACAGCTATCATCGCGTCGTCCTTCCTCTCAAGAAAGACCCTTGGCTGTCAGACACTTATGTCAACTCTTCCGGTCACATACGGCAAGCACATCGATTGAGCCGATTTAACGTGTTAAACTAACACTCATGACAGACTCGGAACATTATTCATGGACCTTGATGCACTCTCTGGAATCATCGTCTACAAACATACCGGTCCTGGAGTCACCACAGTGACCGCCGCCCTGGACCGCATCACAATAGCGCATCCACTCACCGAAATCTGCGATCTTGAGTACAGCGGTCAAGTCACTTATGCCTCTGGCAGGAGTAGTGTTGAAATCACCTGCAAAGTCGCCAAGGCCAGAGAAGAAGGCGAACCTAGCAAACCTGAAGACGTGCTTCTGACATGCACCTTCACCATGGTCGCCCTAGATCCCAACACAAGAAAGCCAGTCAACATCCCCAAGCTGGTCCCCACCAATGCGGAGGAAGAGAAGATCTTCAAAGCTGGAGAGGCAAAGTCGCTGTCAAAGAAGGAAAACTCTAAGGCTTCGCTCCTTCAAACTGAACCCAATGATGCAGAATCCGCTCTGATTCATCAGATTTGGTTGCGACAACTTGCATACCACGATCCCAACAATGATCTTCGTCAACCATCCAACGTCATCGCCATGGCCAAGACCCAGCTATCAACAGCTGCGATTATGCAGCCTCAGTACCGAAATCGTCACCAGACCATGATCTTCGGTGGTTTCCATTTAAAACAGACTTTTGAGCTTGCGTTCTGTTGTGCGGCCAGTTTTGCTCATGCCCGACCGACCTTCATCAGCGCTGATCCTTGCACGTTCCGCAATCCCGTTCCCGTCGGCAGTGTTTTGTACCTCACCGCTACAATTGCATACACTGATCCTCCCCTGTTGGAGGAAGATGGCACTGAGCCTGGCTTCCCAGACCCCGAAAAGCCCATGACCCGAGTGCATGTTCGAGTTGACAGCAAGGTCCGTGATGTCGAGCATGGTGTTGCAAAGCCAACTGGTCAGTTCAACTACACATTCTCCGTGCCCAAAGACCTCAAGGTCTTGCCACATACGTACGAGGAGTACATGGTGTATATTGATGCTAGGAGACGTGTTTCGCTGGGTGATAGTCAGCGAAAGGAAGAGTCTAAGGCCTTCTCGGAGAAGAGGCCTGAAGCCACGGATAATGTCAACTTGATTGGATAAGGGATTGGTGCTTGTGTGAGCTGCGAATGAGGAAGCCTAGGCAGCTTCCAAGGTCGCTGTTGGAATTTGAGGGAGATGAAGCGAGGCGACATGTAGGAATGCCTGGGAAGAGGATGTAATTACTATGTCCGAATCTTAATACCGATGTGAGAACTCTTCGTATAATAGTAAGCCTAAAATGAATTACATGGAGCTATTGTTCACGTCCTCATGCGATAAGACCGTTAACTTCGGGCTGAAGTAGAAATGGAAATGGATTGCTGCCAATGCAGAGTCTGAGCTGAAGGTTTCACTGTCGAAGGGTTTTGTCATTGGTGGTTCATCTGCTGGAGGAAACATGGCTGCGATAGTCAGTCGCCTGGCCCGAGATGAGAAGCTGACTCCTGCGGTAACTGGAGTCTTTCTGCTCGCTCCAATGATACTGCCACCAGATGATGAAGATTCGCTGCCTGAGAAGTACAAGGCCCTTTATCTGTCTCGGACTCAAGCTGAGTGTAAGAACGATCCTATTCTCACCCCGGCTCTGGATAAGATATTTCACGACTCTGCAGCTGGAGATATGTCTTCGCCGCTCTTTGTCCCATTTATCTGGCCAACGGGTCACCACGACTTACCGAGGACTTATTTCCAAGTTTGTGGAATGGATGTCCTTCGCGACGAGGCTTTGATCTACGAGAGGGTGTTGCGTGAAGATAATGGGATTGAGACGAGGTTGGATATTTATCCTGGCATGCCTCATATCTTCTGGGGCGCTTTTGCACATCTGAGCCAAGGGAAGAAAGCAGCTGTAGATCTTATTGAAGGCATCAATTGGCTTTTGAAGTGATAATTCGGTCACTTGGCCCTGACTGTAGTGAAGAAGGATCTTTATGGACGTTCATAGACTCTTATCATCTTATCCTGGCTAGGGGAGGGGCAAGAAAACTCACCCTTAGCGTTGAAAAGGTTTAGGTAAATCTAGCCTAAACTTAGGGGACTCTTTGCCAAGTTTCTTTTGACACCTTGTATCAACTGAGGCCTGGTACATCAAAAGTCTCCAGAGACTCATCAGTTTTCCTCCATGGCCCTTGTCATTCTGCCTTCGCACTCTCTTCCTTCTTCTCCGCCGCTATTTGTACCAACACTTCGGATGACTCCTCCTCGCGACCAAGAGGCACAAAAATATGATCATGATAGAAACCACTAACCGGGTTACAACCAATGCCCTTTGCCGCTAGTCTTGTCGCAATGACCGCCATGAATCCGACAGCTTCCAAGCTCGATGTTACATTGAGACTGATCATTTTGCAGGGGAAGAAGTATTCAATCTTGTGTGACTCTGCGTAGTCCTTGCTAGTGATCACCGTGATTCCTTCAGATTCCTTGAAGATCATTTGCGTTTCGGATAGGGGTGGTAGATTGAAGGTGTCGGTGAGCGTGGCGAAGACGTAGGTGGTTGAATGGACCGTATGGGTGAGAGTTGAGAGGAGCTTGCTGAGCGAGAGCTCGCCAGGATCGTTGGCCATTAGCGACATGGTTACGCTCTTGTGAGATATCCCGCCTGTATTGGCGATGAGACAGAGTGTTTACTGAAGAACTCCAATGCCCAATAAAGTGGACATCTTCTTGGAGTTTTGTATTTCGATGGTGGAGTACAAAATGCGGATGCGGTCAATTGCAGGGCGCGCCTACAGAGTTAATGACGTCACTTCAAACTTATTACTGTCAATGGGGCCAAGATTTTTAAGTATTTGTCGAGCATTGACTGTACTAAACTAGCGATCAGAGCGAGAGATTCCAAGTTCAATAACATTCCCATCTTGAGCACTCATACCGAGATAGGATCTAACTAGGGCTTAAAATTCCCACGGGTACCCAGATGTTAGCCCACCTAATTAGGCCCATGGGTAGGTCTGGGTACCCATAGTGGGTTGTTTTTTCTAACCTACCCAACTGGGTACCCAAAACTTACCCTATTCTATTAATAGTTACCTAATAGATACCCAAATAGCTTAAATAAATTTATATTAAATATTTAAAAAATATATTATAAATCTATATAATTATATATATATATATAAATTTTATTATAATTATTTTACTTATAAATAGCTATTTTATTTGCTATTTTACTCTGTTATTAATACCCAGAAAAAAATATACCCAGTTTAGGGTACCCATAGTGGGTTATTTTTTCTAACCTACCTAATTGGGTACCCAGACCTACCCATGGGTCGGGTATTTTAAGCCCTGGATCTTGAAGGAGCGACGATAGCTCTCCGCAAGTCTTGATAGGCCCGTGGTACTTGGATTCGAATGCTGGTCCGAAAGTCTTGCCGAGTATGGAATAGTCCAGGACTGCAACCTCATTATAAAAGGCGTCCTTGCCGTGAATGAGACGCTCGACTGTATACCCGCCGTTGTTGAGCATGAATCTGCAACATGTGAGCCAATGCTAAAGACAGTCGTCAGAACTGAGAAGAGGATACTTACATGATTGGCTTGAGGTCCCACCGCAGCGTATCTGTCATAGCCTGGATAGTGAGGTGCATGGAGCCTTCGCCAGTGACGAGCACAGGCCTCTTCTACTTCCCTTCGCTTTCCTTGATAGCCTGACCAACTCCAACAATGGCGCCAGTAGCATACCCAATACTGCCATACACGGTCTAGTTGAACATCATCACTCCGCTTGGGAGTTTGGTATCACACAGGCCGAAGGCGGAGGTACCAGTCTCACCAATGATCACATCGCCAGGGCGGAAGAATGAGCTTAGTGCCTATGTCCGTCAGTACCAGCCTTCACTAGAAGATGCAATGGAGTGACCTACGCCCCAGAGAAAATCTTGCTTGAGCTCGTCGCCAGCTTGAAAGTTGAACTTTGAATATGGATCCCAAGTGACGTGTCGTGAAGCTAGGGAAATTGGGTTCGAACAGAGGGAATCGACAAGGCGTCGCAGAACCTGAGAGACTTAGCTGACTTTGTCAAAAGTAACTATAAGCTATACTCACATGCTTCATTGAGACCGGGTACTGGCTCTTGCCAATAGAGACCGTGAAACGTTGAAGGTCAATCACAATGGCATCTTTGTTTACAACAGTCGTAAACTCGCCCGTGTTGAAATCAGAAGGATAATTTCCGATCCAAATGACCGTGTCAACAGATCTAAGCGCCACTTTGACGGAGAGCAGAGTGCCAGCGCCGGAGTGGACACCTGCGAACTGGGGAATGGCTTCATCAAGACCTCCTTTACCCATCGCGGTCAACTTGATCAGCTCATGCGATTCTTCGAGCACACCGTTGCGCACAGCACCTACAAATAGTTAGCGTGGTTGGTTGCGCAGCTGAAGCCTTAGGACTTACCACCATCAACAATAATAGCTGGGTTATGCGATCTCTCCATCAACTTTCTGATTTCTTCAACAACGCCCTCTTCAAGAGCTGGATCGTTTGGGTGCAGCTGGGTAGGGATTGGGACGTTGAGACCCTCAGCATCGATCATTTCGTACGCAATATTTACGCTCAGCCCGATATAGACTGGTCGGCTCTCACGCATCATGGTAGTAAGCGTTCCATCGATCTCTCGGGCAGCAGTAGGTGCACAATTGATCACAACAGTAGCAGCGGTGATGTTCTTAGCCATGTTCTCATACATGTCGAACTTTCCGTTGCCAAGACTGTGATGCATGATTCTCCTGTTGCGGACAGCATCGACAGTTGGATAGCCAACGATATGCACAACAGGAATAAATTTTGCATAGTGACCAGCCATACCGCAATACGCGGAGAGTTCACCAGGGCCAAAGGTGGTGACAAAGGCTCCCACACCCCTCTTTAAGGGAACTTAATGTAATTTTAACTGTATTTATTTATATTATATATAACTTTATTAATAGCTATATCTAGAAGATTAAGCTTTTATATTAAAATCTATTTATTTATCTTTAAAGCTAGATTTACTTATTTCTTTATACTATTATATACTTAATAAGTAAGTTTTATAATTATAGCTTATTACTTTTTAAGCTTATTAAGAAGATTTTATTAAAAAGATCTTTTCTTTAATCTTTAACCCTTTAAATTAGCTCTTTTAATTATTCCTTTTAATCTTTAAGGAATATCTATTTCTTAAAGTATCTATTAAATCTATAAGTAAAATAGTAATAGCTAAAGATTATTAATTTAAGCCTTATAAGATTATCTTTCTTACTATTTAGTATTTTAAAAGAAATAAGATACTTATTAAATCTTTTAAAGAGATTTTTAATAAATATCTAAAGAAACCTATAATTTATAACTAATAGATTTAAAAAAAGCTAATTATTCTTATAATTTTATTATAATTAAAAGCTATTAGCTAATAGTTAAAAAGTAATCTTTTTACTTAAAAGTAATATTTTTATAATTTTATAGTTTTTATAGTTTTTTATAAGAATTTCTTTTACTTTAATAATAAGAAATTAAATTTAAAATAGCTTTTTATATCTTAATAGCTACTAATAAGATTATTAATTAAGTTATTATAAAAGTATATTATTTTAATTTTAATTAAAAGACTTATTTTTATTAAAGGTATATATATATTATCTTCTAAAAGCTAAAGTTAAATAGGATTTTTTAATATATTAGCTTAATATATCTTGCTAAGGCATTATAAGCTTTAAGTATCAATCAATCAAAGGCTCCTGCACCACGGAGACGGGCGTAGCTATCTGCAGCGTAAGAAGAGATGAGTTCATCGGGGGTTGCCTTTCCAGGCGAGGTCGTTGTCGGTGACGAGATCCAGGAGGGCGAGGTCGTAGTCTCCTGGGACGCCAAAGACTGAGCGGATGCCGAGCTCGTGAAGACGGCGGAAGAGGTAGTCACCAACTTTGGTCTGAGGCATGGCTGATGTAGTGAATTCCTGATTTGATAGGGATTATAGCAAATGTATCGAGTGAGAAGACTGTTGCGAATGAAGTGCTGTTCTGTTATTTTTAAGAGATCAAGCAGACATGTTTTTACTCGGGCTTTGTGATCAAGAATGTCGTGGTGTTAAGGGCTGATGCCGTCGTAACCGCCCTTCGGGTGAGAAGCGTTGAAGATGGTCGTTCTGTACACCATGGCTGCTTATGCCGCATCACTATGGATGGTGCGGAATTAGAGCCCTCCAAGAGGAAGTGGAATGCAACTTATGATTGTGCTATATCGGCCGTGCTCCTACAATGTAGTATTAAAGCGCTGTGTTCCGCTCCCAGCCGTTTCTATGGTGAGCCGCAAGTGCCGTGCCAAGGTTCAGCAGACTTAGTGGCTTGCCTGTTGGGGTACCGGTGACGGCGACTGACCTTGGTCCTTAGCATTTCTCGCATCTGACATGCATTCAACCTGATAAGAGATAGACGTTACGATGTTAACCCCAAAACCGTCCTTCTGTTGTTGTTGCTCACGATACTTCACCAAGTTGCCTTGTAATTGATCCATTGTTGAGGGTATGTACCTAACAAGTCTGGGCTAAGAACATCTCGGCGAGTTTCGTAACTGGCATTACAAGATTTGTTAAATGAGTATACAATGTTAAGACATAAGAAACGACAGAGCCGAGTTGAAGAATAAGACAATGAGTGGATATGAAGGCCTTGTAAAGAATATCGTATAGAGCAATGGAATATAATGATAGAGGAAGCACAGTATTTCGAAGAATTTCAGGGTCATTGGGGAGGCTAGGCTAGGGCTGCGGTGATACGCGGTAATAATTGATGGTTGCGTTGCGGGCTGAACAACATGCGATGACATTCCATGAAAGCCGTCTATATCACACTGCAACGAGGAAACGGAATAAAACCGCCTTAGGCAGGCGATACTGTAAGTACAAAGTTCTTGTTATTTTTAATACCTGGATATTGCGTTTCGGTGTAACATGTTCGGAACGTGGAATGACGAAGTCCTGCATAATATGTCGGGTTCTCCGAAGTTGAGTGTTCCATTGCGAAGAGCCCGAGTCTCATCCGCCGCTAACTCTAGAGAGGAGGACGGGCTTACGGGCCAACGATGGTGATTTGTTGAGGCTGAAGATAAGCATTGCGAGCGGTATTATGATCAATATGCTGAATGTCTCACTGCATTTGAAGCTCTCGTTCGCTGCCATTCTTCCAAACTCTGCAAGGCTCGCGAATACTGATTGATTCTTATGTGCTCAAAATCTAGTAAATCATCTGCTGTAAGGTTAAGTAAGTTATTTGCGTTATTGCCGTTGGTCCCCTCAGACGCCCTCTTAATTAACCTCCCCAGCAATATCTCGTCAATATGACAAGCCCGCATTGGCAATCGTCAAGTAGCTGTGGCTGTCACTCAGTAGGTTCCCGTAATCTTTGTTGGGCATCATAAGTTTCAAGTTTTCCACCAGTGAAGAAGCAAACATTGGTGATGTGACGCCAACATGCAGCTGAAATCTTCCCCGTCAGTGTCGTATCGGAGGGAGAATCGGCCCTCAATTAACTACTGAAGTCCCTCCTAAGACCTCGTTTGCTCTATCATTCACTTTGGCGAATCGCACCGTCGGAAAGTAAAAGACGCTCAATGAGAGCTCAGTGAGGCCGCCTGGCTCGTTATAGGCTCCAGTTCCAAAGAGGCGACCGTACACACGCTCTCAGCCTGATATCACCTTGCGTGAATTCAAGCGGGGTAATAATCCTGCAATGAATTACCTCCAGCCCAGCGCACTGGGCGTCTTTTCACAATCCTTCTACCTAATTGTTTGCTTCTACCTTGCCCGGTCACTAGTATAAACCAGCAGTTCTATCCGCAGACTCATCTATCTTATCGCCTGTCATGTCGGATCCTGAAAACATCGCGGCCGAGGAGGCAATCCTCGAGGCCATGTCTGGTGGCAGAACTTCTTACCCAACCCAGATGGTCAAAGTCGCTCATCGATACTTCACCCGATACAGAAGAGTTGGATTGATGGCCGATCTTGACAAGGCTATCAGTCTGGCAACCAAGGCCGTTGATCTCACGCCAGAGAATCACGAACACCGGACTTCACGTCTGATTTACCTCTCTGTCTACTGGCACGAGAAATACCCTAGAAGTGATCCGTCAAATGTTGAAGGACTTCAAGACTCTATCAAAGCTTCACGAAACGCGATCGCAGCTCTTTCAGACGATTATCCACATCGAGGAACAATTCTTGATCGACTATCCACAAAATTAGGGTTGCTCTTCATGCAAACACGAGAGCTAGGAGTCATCGAAGAAAACATCGTAGTCCAACGAGAAGCTGTGGAGGTAACACCGATGAGCAACCCGAAACGTGTTTTTTTTCTAGCCAACCTAGCCGCTCCTCTTACAGCCCGACATCAAGTCCTTGGAAACAAGGAAGATCTCGACGAAGCAATTCAGATTTGTCGCGATGTCATAGCACAGACGGATGAAAGCTCGCCCCAGCTCCTCGCGAGACTCGGTAACCTTTCACTAGGGCTAAGCGAAAGATACGATACACATGGAGACCAAAACGATCTTGACGAAGCCATCAAAGTTGTGAAACAGGCTATTAAAGTCACTGAGGAGGATAGTCTGGAGTGCATGGCTCAGCTGAGCAATTATGCTAACTTCCTCGGTGACCGATATCTCACGACGGGAAATATCAGCGATCTTGAAGAGTCCATTCACATATTCGAAATGGTCTGTGGTCGTGTTACAGATGAAGAGGTATACTTTGACAGACACATATCTCTCAGCAACTTTGGTATCCAGCTCAATCGAAGGTACAGAAGGATCGGAACTGTGACTGATCTGAAGCAAGCTATATAAGTCGGACGAAAGGCCTGTGAACTGAGCCCAGACGACGATAGCAAGTCGAAGAACCTCTCCAACCTAGCGATCATCTTGAAGCACGAATACTTCAGAACAGATGATCCAAAAGTACTTGAGGAAGCAATCAGTGTGCAGAGAAAGGCTGTAGAGGTCGTCCATAAGAATCACCCCGACGTATTCACAACTTTTCACAACCTTGCAGGTCTTCTCATCACAAAGTACAAGCTTACGCAGAGACTGGAGGACCTTGAAAAGGCATTGAGACTTGGGCGGCAGGCTGTCGACTTGACACCGGAGGATCATGGCAATAGAGCTGCTTGTCTCGACAATCTGGCAGTGCAGTTGAGAGACATGTCCAAAAAGACTGGTTTGACGAGCCATTTGACCGAAGCTATCCGTTATGGGCAAAAAGCACTGGATGCCACGGGGGAAAGCCACCCGGAGCGTGCTAATAGGTTGGTCAATCAAGGCCGTAGATATGGTGATTTGTTCTGGAAGACGAAGGACAAAGAACATCTCGATGCCGCCATTGCACACTTAGAGTCTGCCTTATACACCCCCAGCGCTTACGATGATTCTCGCATTCGTGCAGGAAAGGAACTTGTCCAGTACTATGCGGCAGTACCTAACTGGTATAAGGCTTATGACGCTGTCAAGACTGCGATGGATCTTGTTCCCAATCTCATCGCTCAGACTACTAGCAATGCTGATAAGCAAGACGCACTGGTCCAGGTTTATGGCTTGTCATCTGATGCAGCGGCTGTGGCACTCTCTGCGAACAGAGGAGCATTTGCTGCATTGCAATTTCTTGAACAAGGACGTGGAATGATGGCGGCTTCCGTTGAAGAATCACGGATGGAAAGCCTTAATCTTAGGACTGAGCATCCCGAGCTCGGAGAGCGCTTCAGCCAATCGCAAGGTCGAATCAGTTCCTCTGGAGCTGTCAGTCGTTCCAGTGCCGAGATCCGCACACCTTTATCGTCAGGCCAGCATGCTGAAATGAACCATGACCTTGGGGAGCTTCATGGACTACTTGACGAGATCCGCCAGAAGCCAGGGTTCGAAGACTTTCTCTCTGCCCCAAGCGAGTCTAGCATCAAGAACGCTGCCATTCCGGGAGCAATTATTGTCATCAACGTCAGCGCATTCCGCCGTGACGCTATCCTCGTGGAGCACGACAAGATTCGCAGCATTCCTTTGCCTCAGCTTACAATCCTCGATATAAGGTCCAATACCCAACAGGCCCATACTTCAAGTCCAAAGGTACTCGAGTGGTTGTGGCATACTATTGCTGAACCTGTCCTCAGTGCACTAGGATTCACTGGCGTTTCTCCTGAAGAACGCCTGTCACGGATTTGGTGGATCCCAACAGGCTTATTGAGCATATACCCTCTCCATGCAGCTGGCCGACATTATAAAGGATCGCAAGAGACCGTGATCGACAGAGCCATGTCATCATATAGCTCGTCTATTAGAGCTATTATCCGGACTCGAAGTCGTGCAGGTCTCAGCCCGTTTCCCGAGGACAACGAGCGCACTGTGTTTGTATCCATGGAGCGAACACCAGGATACAGTACACTTCTATCAGCTGGCAAAGAAATAGCTCAATTACGTCCCATCTGTGAGTCCAAAGGATTTGAGGTAGTTGAGCCAAAGTCCCTCAAAGAAGACATTGTTTCGCAGCTTCCCGGATGTAAGGTCTTCCACTTCGCTGGTCACGGCGCCACCAACCTTCTGGACCCTTCTCAAAGCAGCCTTTTGCTAGAAGATGAGCCTTTAACCGTGTCAGATCTCCTCGGAACCAACATTCACCAATATTCACCATTCCTTGCATACCTCTCGGCATGTGGCACTGGACAGATTGCCCACGAGAAGTTCCTCGAAGAAAGCATTCACCTCATCAGTGCCTTTCAGCTAGCTGGATTTCGTCATGTTATTGGCACGCTTTGGGAAGTTGGTGATGATATCAGCGTTCATATGGCAAGGATCACCTACGAAGCTATTCAGCGGGGTGACTCGGTAGATGAGTCGGTATGTCGAGGCTTACATAAAGCGACATTGGAGCTGCGCGATCAATGGTATGAAGAACAGCCTCCTACTTGTGGCCGCAAGAGGAAGGAAAGGTCCATTCTAGGAGAGGAAAGAGGAGAGATGCTTGGTCCTCGTGATATTGAAGCCTTGGATGATGATGAAGAAGAAGAAGACGTTTCTAGATTGCCACAATGGGTTCCATATGTTCATTACGGAGTATAGGCCATAGCTAAACAGCTCTTACTATAATGGAGACCCGACCTGACTTTTCCCGGGGTTCGCAGCATTTTATTATGCATGCTGGATGTGTAATCTGCTAGTAGCGCTGCATGGCATCTACACTATCATTTTCCCTGCCTTCTGATCTTTGTAGGCCACTTTCCAAGCTGCTTCCGTTTGTATCACTACCGCCTAAGTCCTTTTTCGTTAAGTCCTTTATCTTCCGAGTTTCAGCTGACATTTGAGATGTAAGAGCCACGATATCTGCACCGCAGTTCACAAAATGGAAGCCTTGCTCGTATCGCTGAGCAGCTAACTAAGAATTAGCATACCAGATACAGTCTTTCAGAAAGCCTGAGCCCTGTCACCTACCAGTTGCTGCATCAAGGGCAAAATGTCCTGCATGCTTTCCAGCTGCCAAAGTTGCGTCTAGAATCCGTTGAGTCGACTGTTGCACTTCCGCGTGATCGAAGGCAACGTAGCCTAGTGAAGACGCAAGGTCATTTGGCCTGATAAAGAGCATATCTGTGGCAGTATCGTTCATAAATTTGTGATGAAATCCAGCATGGAGGGCGACATACCAATACCATCGACATTGGCAATCTCCTCAACATTTTCCACTCCTTTACGAGACTCGATCTGCACAAATATCATCACATTGTTATTTGCGTTGAGCAAATAGTCACGGCCGGGCAGGTTGAAAGCTGCTGGAGCAAACATGGCACCAGTGCCTCGAAAACCATTCGGGTAGCTCTTTGAGGGGTATTTAGCCGATTTAACGATCTGTATCGCCTGTTCCTTCGTCTCACACATCGGGACCATGATCGCATGGGCTCCTGCATCTAGTGCCCACTTCACAATCCACGGCTTGCCAGCCAGAATTCTAACAACTGGTGACACCACTTGACGAAATGGTACTGATTTGAAGGTACATGTTGTGATCATCGATATGGCCATGCTCACAGTCAATAAGAACCCACTGCTATGTTAGTCGCAGTTGATATATCTTAAGTGCGGACCGACTGACATCTTAACCAAGTGGTGCAATGGTTTTCGCGAGAGCATGTCCCGGTAACGCCAGCCATTGTCCTAGGCTTGGATCTTGACGATCTCTAGCTCGCTCTAGGGATTCCTGGAGGCGTGTTTTCCCGGGGGTTTTGACGACTGGAGAAGCATTTCGATAAGCCATAGTAAGTTTTATCCGTGCAACTAAGCAGTCAAGAGGAGATTCGTCAACCGGTCATATTAATGTGATGACTTACAAAGCAGTTATGGCTCGGCCGGAGTGGCGCTCAACTGATCAACACTATCGACTGTCTCCTGAAGGAATGCAGATAAGCTTCTTGGTTCGGCCGGCAGAAGTGATTCTGATAACGCTGGCCATTGATGCGCCCTTTCATCCTTGACAACGTTTTCTATTTGTCCCGTTACTAAGTGGGATTAACTAATCGCACTCACAACATCCAGCATTATAAAGATTCCTGTCACCCTCATGAGTTCCCACGACGTCATCACATCACGAGTATGGCAGGCAAACGAGACTTGTCGAAGGAAAAAGGTCAGTCTTGAATGACCTGTATGTTCACGAATATTCTCTTACCCTTCAGTAGATTAAGTGCGACAGAAATAACCCCTGTCACAATTGCGGCTCCCGCGACCTTACATGCGAGTGGATTGGGAGCAATGACAATGCCTCTCACAGTCGCAAGTCTGTGGCATAATGGATATCTGATCATGGATAAGTGTTGACGTGTCGTAGTTATGCAGCCATGTATGAAGCTCGTTACCTGGAGCTTGTAGAGCTTTGTTAAAAGCTACAGGTTGTAGCAGCACAACTAACAAAAGCTATTGACAAACCACCTCAGGAGGGTGCACTGATGCTTATTCCCATCCCTCTTTATCTGCGTCGCCCCATCAGAGTTTACTACCTCAACAGGACAAAGGTCTAGCGACAGGCAGCACCGTTGCTGACTCTGCAAGTAAGAGATAAGATAGCATGGTCTTATCTCTGATAAGATAATGCTTCTCAAAAGGGCAATCTCCCGAGATAACGTTACCGGCTCAACTTACCCTAGGCCTTTTGTAATTCCCTTCTTCTATTGCTTACGAGAACCAAGATTATCCTATCGCTCTCAAGGGAATATGATAACCGTCCGTTCAAGGTAAACAAAAAGTTAATTGCGTAATGTATTATATCCTTTGCTCGATTTTTTACTTGTAGCATTATAAAGTGTCGGAGAATCATATTTGATCAATGTCCTCTATGGTCATTCAAGCAAAGAACGACTTGAAAGGATTATAAGCTCGTACATAGCCTTCAGTGAGATATAAAGTAATCATCCAAAAACCCCATTACTCTCGGCTCAGAGCACTATTACTGCAAATAGCACAACTCTTCTGAAGTGGTCATGTGCAACACTCCGGACTTCTCCACGAAGCCCAGACTCCCAATGCAGTTAAAATGCCATCTCGGACCGACATTCTTGGAGAACCACAGAAGTCCATGAATGACACCCTTGACTCTGCGAGGAACCCGTCGGACCGACGAGCTCGACCCCGTTAGTTTTGCCCCCCAGCCCCAGATTCTCTTCTCCTTAACCCCAGCTTTTGCTTGGCCTGCATCGCCATTTCCATCCCCAGACCCATCAAGCGCCCCTCAAAAGCATATCTCGGGACGCGCGACACGAGATTCTGCCTTCCCCGGACCGACGAACGAGCCAGATCTGGAGTTTATGGGATGGGGATTCGCGCCTAAAGACCTCATGAGCTGATCTCGACCCACTGGTCACGGATTTGGAGTCCCAAAGCCCCGAGAACTGACTGAGATTTCCCGTTAGACACTGCCACTCGGAGAATTGCACCATACCCTAGCTTAACTGCTCATCAAAGAGGCACCGTTAGTGTCTCGAACCTTAACCTCAAACATGAGCCCAGGCGGCGAGAACGCGTCCATGGACACCGTGTCACCATCCAACACCATCACAATGGCTTCTAAACCGTCATCAAAGGTCAACCATATTCCCGCCGATGAACCCAAGAGGCAAGCCCACAATGCAGAAGCCAGCGCCGCCACGGCGCTAGAGCACGAGCTTACCTTTCGCGACGCCGTGCGTCTCTACCCCAAGGCCATTGGCTTCTCGCTGCTGTTCTCCATGGCAATTATCATGGAAGGCTACGACATGGCTCTCATTGGCTCGTTTTACGGATATGAATCGTAGGTTATTCCCTGTTCCCACGGCAGGCAAAAACGCTAATTTGCTTTTTTAGGTTCCGCAACAAGTATGGCAACCAACCAGATCCCGATGGCGGTATGGTTATCTCTGCGGATTGGCAGACGTACATCCAAGTCGGCGGCATGTGCGGGCAGATCTTCGGACTGTATCTCAATGGCTGGGTGTCTGATGCAATCGGATACAAGAAGACTATGATACTAGCGCAGATCATCATGGTCGCTTTCACGTTTATCGTCTTCTTCGCGAAGAATATCGAGATGATCCTTGCGGGACAGATTTTGATGGGCATTCCATGGGGTGTGTTTCAGACCTTGACGTTGGCATATGCATCTGATATCGCTCCCGTGGTTCTCAGGCCTTATCTCACGGCATATGTGAATCTCTGCTGGGTTATCGGGCAGTTGATATCAGCGGGGGTCCTTCGTGGACTTCTCAATCTGGATAACGAATGGTCATATCGCGTTCCATTTGCGTTGCAATGGATGTGGCCACCGTTCATTATCCTCGGCACGATATTTGCGCCAGAGTCGCCTTGGTGGTTGGTTCGCATGGGCCGTCACGAAGATGCAAAGAAGGCTATCCTAGGCCTCGTCACGCCTCAGCCGGATCTCAAGTTCGATGCTGATGCGCAAGTCTCCATGATTCACGAGACGAATGAGCTTGAAAAGGCTACGTCTGCGGGCACTAACTATTGGCACTGTTTCATGAGAGCTGACTTGAGACGGACTGAGATTGCGTCCATCACATACGTCGCGCAAGCCATGTGCGGCAGCGTTCTTATGGGCTATTCAGTCCAATTTTATGAGCGCGCAGGACTCTCATCAAACAGCGCGTTTACTCTCAACATTGTACAGTACTCTGTAGGCGCAATCGGCGTCATCCTTTCATGGTTCCTCATGGCGAGATATGGACGTCGTGCGCTGTACATCGCCGGCACAACATCGCTTTTCATAATCCTTTTAGTAGTAGGTGGCCTTGGATTCGCACTTCAAAGCAAGACAGGCCCTTCTTGGGCCATCGGCAGCCTTCTTATTTTTTATACGTTTGTCTACGATCTAGCAGTTGGACCAGTCTGCTACACCATCGTTGCAGAAATTCCATCAACACGATTGAAAGCGAAAACGATCGTATTGGCGCGCAATTTTAATAACATGGCAGGGCTGGTAAATAATACGCTGATGCCAAGAATGCTCGGAGTACATGCATGGAACTGGGGTGCAAAAACAGGTCTTTTCTGGGCGGCGTTTTGTTTTCTCATCATGGTTTGGGCATATTTTCGTCTTCCGGAACCAAAAGGTAGGACTTATGGAGAGTTGGATGTTTTGTTCGAGCATCGAGTCAGCGCACGTAAATTTGCCAACGCGCGGGTGGATCAATTTGGAGATAGCACGGGTGCAGTCGAGGTTGATGCGCATTCAAGGTAGATAACGGTTTGAACTGGGTAAACTATGGGTATATAATGGGACACCGGGTTTAGATTGGCGTCAACATGTAATCAATTTGCATATCTGGCTCACAGTGGCTTCATTTGCGGCCGAATCATAGCTGCAGGCGAAATAATTAGCCAAGACATTGTCACCCTGCAGTCGCATCGCATCTGCAGTGAAGCAGCTGACAATCTCTGTTGCTCTGTAAAGGGAAATAATCGGGTACTTCCCAAATGAGTAGTAGATAGCAATGGAAGTTAATCATGAGGCGCGGGGGACGCTCAAACCTCGGATCTGATCTCGGACCGTCTTGATTGCATTCATTGCAACGGATATTCTAGCGTCAACCTTCGATTAACAGGCCCTTTCTCTTGGCTCTTTGACGATCCACGAGAGTTCTCCACTCAAAAATCCCTTCTCGTCCGCTGATTAGCTGCAGTTACAGTCTTGTCGGTCCGACGACATCGGGGTAGGGGCGTAATCTGGGGTCTAGAGAGGTCGGCTGAATTACCTACTTATTAGGCAAAACCCGGGCTCGACCATCTATCGTTGCCTCATTTTTCTTCCATTTTTATATCTTTCGGCATTCCTTCGACGTTTAATGACTGCGTTTGAAAAGTGTAAAGTGACGACGGAGGCGAAAACGTACTTGGGCACTCCGAAAAGAAGCACAATGACGGTCAAGAACACTACACCCCGCCCTCGATGGCATCCTTCGCCGACATACCACCTCAAAGCACCTCGGGGTTGGATCAATGATCCGTGCGCACCCGGATATGACCCCTCAACAGGCACTTACCACCTATCTTATCAGTGTCAGTACACCCATTCAATCTCTCGGCCAACTCTTATGCTAACTTTGCCACCAGGGAACCCCAAATCCTGTGATTGGGGTGACATCACTTGGGGTCATTACACAAGCAGAGACGGTCTGACTTGGAAGCAAAACACACAAAATCCAGTACTAGAACCCTCTGAGCCTTACGATGATAAGGGCATCTTCACTGGCTGTCTGCACCCTACAGGTCTTCAAGGAGAAGAAGGCCAACTCACTGTTATATACTCATCCATCACAAATCTTCCCATTCACTGGACTTTGCCGTATACTCGAAACTGCGCTGGACTGTCAGTAGCAACATCCACAGACGGTGGTAAGACATGGCAGAAGAGTGAACAAAACCCTATTTTGGAGGGCGAACCCGAAGATCTCACAGTCACAGGGTTCAGAGACCCGTATCTTGCAGAATGGCCTGCTTTAGATGAAATGAGAGGCGAGGCAAGCTTGTACGGTTTCGTATCAGGAGGTGTTGTCGGCGGCGGGCCTACAGTGTTTCTCTACGCCATCTCACCGACCGACTTGACACAGTGGACATATCTCGGCCCTTTGATCGATTTACCCACAGGATACAGCCCCTCCGGACGATGGGGCGGCGACTTCGGTGTCAATTGGGAGTGCGTCAACTTTATGACTCTTCACAACGAGTCGGAGGAGCGGCCCTTCATGCTTATGGGAACTGAGGGAGGAGTTAAACCTGGTGCTAAGGAGGGTAGTGATCAGTGGTCGCTTTGGATGGCTGGCTCCCTTGACCAGACCGAACAAGGACCCCGGATAAAGCCTGAGTACAGCGGAATCCTCGACCACGGATGTTTATACGCACCCAACTCTTACGAGCATCCTATCACAAAGAACAGGATAGTCTGGGGATGGTTGAAGGAGGATGAACTTACCTTGGCCCGTCGCGAATCCAAGGGTTGGACCGGATACTTCTCTATCCCTCGCGAGCTATTCTTATACACGGTCGAAAATGTAACGAGGACTCTAACTTCATCATTGGCCGATGTTGGTTGCATCAAGGCTACTGAGAATGGGCGAGGATCAAACACAGTTCAGACATTGGGAATCCGGCCACTGCCAGATCTGCAAGGACTTAGACGAGACAAGCCCGGCTACTGGAGTAACATCGACACCAAAACCAATCTTGGAAAGCTTGTAGATACACATGCTGGAAGCTGGGAGTTGGAAGCTACAATTAAGGTCTCGCCAAAGGACCAAGCCCTTGGCTTCTGGATTCGACACAACGAAGACTTGTCTGAAAGAACAGCCATTCACTTCTCCCCCCAAAGCGAGAAAATCACCGTCGATCGAAGTAAATCCAACCACGAAGCCGATATCGAAAAGGACCCTGTTTCCGGGCCTTTCACTCTCTTCTATTCTGACAGAAACGGCTCAGAGGAGTTGGAGAAGCTACACCTGAGAATCTTCTGCGACGGTGATGTTCTCGAGGTCTTTGCCAACGATCGATTCGCTTTATCGACTATGGTTTACGCTGATACTAGAGATTGCACGGGTTTGAGCTGGTTTGTTGAAGGAAATGGAGCGAGCGAGACTGTTTTTGAATCTGTGAAGCTATGGGAGAACATGAATGAAGTTGTTGAGGTTGATGAACCTGTTGTTTATGAGCGAAGTCAGTTGTGATGAACAGCTTCTGACGGATCGGCGCATGGAGTTACCATTATCGGGTTTACGATAGTCGAAAAGCCACAAATCGAACTTCTTTCCATCGCATCGAACATCTTCCTCGCTTTTGTCACTAACCAGGCCGAACATTTATGGTTTTTAGGGCGGTCACTCCCATTTGCTCACTGCTTACTTCTCACCAGTGAATTGTTCCAAGGCGCTGCTATTTGTAATAAAGCCTCGGGGAGCAAGAAAATACTAGACCTTGATATAAGGTGTTAGACTAAACATACTAAAAGGTATCCTAAATTTATGCTAAATTGCCCAAGTCTCTTTATCATTTAGGATCAAGGTTCTGAGTTTCCTTTCCTCCATTAGTGAGCATGTTATGTTATGCATGGGGATGCTATGTCTGGTGGCGGTCCGAAGTCGTTGGAGTTGAGGTTGGCGAGGTTGAAGTTACTACCGTAACGGGTAATACACCCCGCAATGCTGCAACCTCACGATTGGCAAAACTTCCGTATTTGTCAATCGTCAAAGCCTGCTTACTTTACCCCTCTATAAAAACAGGCTTGTCATGCTAAAAGTCAGCTGGTTTCCGAGAGCAAGAGAATCTGCATTCAGATCTCACCCTTACCTACAAGATCTTTGCGTTAAATTGTACCTTTACCCAGATCCCCACCGAACTGATTGACCTACCAACATGAAAGTCGTTGCAGTCGCCGGCGGTACTGGAAGCGTGGGTAGCACCATCGTCGATGGTCTCGTAGAGTATGGGAAACACAAAGTGTATGCTCTGTCCAGAAAGGTAAGTCAGTCTTCTGCGTTTAATCTTCTATGGATCCTTGATGTTGACCATTAATAGGAAAGAGCGCCGCAAGGCGCTGTGAACTACCTCAAAGTGGATTACGATGATCCTGATGCCATCAGGAAAGCCCTAGAGGCTGAAGGAGTCAACATTCTCATTTGCGCTATCAGCGTCGTATCGCCAGAGGCAAACCAGGCACAGAAGAATCTAATCCAGGCCGCTGAGCGGTCTTCAACCACCGAGCGCTTCGTCATCAGCAGTTTCGATATGCTGCATGTCAAGGAGTAAGTAGCCCTGGCACTCCTCGAGCGTGACTGACCATCAGTATAGGGATATCGAACTCTCACCATTGACTAGATACACCTTTGAGGCCATTGATGAGCTGGAAAACACCAACCTCACCTACACACGCATCGCTAATGGATGGTTTCTTGACTACTACGGCATGCCTCACTGGAAATGTAATCTCGAGCCATGGATCAACATTATCAACATGGAAAGCAAATGGGCCGTCATTCCAGCTGATGGAAATATCCAGGCTAGTTTCCTCACATCTCAGGATATGTCCAGATTCGTTGCGCGCCTGATGGATCTTGAGAAATGGGACACAATCAGTGCCATTCGGGCCAACACCTTATCATTCGACGAATTGGTATCGGCTGCGGAAAAGGCCAGAGGTAAGAGCCTGTCCATCATCATCACCAGCCACTGGTTACTAACTTACGACTAGGTACCAAGTTTGATGTAGCTGTTGATAGCCTGGAGAAGCTGAAGTCTGGTAAGATTTCATTCTTTCCTGATTATCCTTCCATTGGTCACGGTGAAGGCGATGAGGCATTCTTCGCCATGATTCATTATCAAGCTGGCATTGGCCGGTATCTTGTGCCTCGAGAGCTTCCATCGTTGGACGACAAATTTCCGGACTTGAAAATTACAACGCCTTTGGAAGTCATGGAAAGTGCCTGGAAGGGGAAATGATGCTGTCCAGTATCGGGTTATCGGCACATCGGTTGTGAATTCTGGAGCTTACTCAAGAATCCGCGAGGGCTTCCCAGCTAGAAGACTAAGTAAATGAACATTGAGCATCGGTATTATACTAGATGCATCAATTTGAGATCTGCTAGTGTTTGGTGCAATAGCTTCACCGTGTTTCAAGTCTAGTCTCAGGCTCTTGGTCACTTTGACCGCCACCAGCTTATTTCACCACCTCAAGAACCAGTCCGTGATCACACCCAAGCATATGTCATGCGTTAGCATACCAGGCAAAGGTACTGCAACTGGTCTCCAGAAGTATTGAAGCAAGCAACAATGGCCAAGTTGTGGATGCCCCTTATATTATAAAGTAGCTAAGTAAACACAACCTTTCTCCTGAACTACTGAACCTTGTCTCCCTCCATGTTCTTTTCCTCACAACGCCTGCTGTAGCTTATAACAGCTCCTTTGGGTTAAGAAACAGCCAAGTCTGCGGTTTCACCCTAATTCCGCAGGCCTCGAGCCCGCGGATTTCTTCCCCGTGCTAGCGTCTGTGCGCTCTGATCGTCCAGCACTGACTCGAAATCCAGTGACTCGGAACGGGCCCATGATTGAAATTGTAAGACTACCCGTTTTCCATCTTGATTCGCTGCTTGTAAGCCTAACAGCCACTTGCTCCCTGGCTAACGAACCTTATCGCTCTACTCCCAAAGCCACATGGCTATTTCCGGCTACCGATTGCTCTAGCCGACGGCAGCATGTTCTGATCGTTCATGACTTGGGACGAAATGGCGTCAAGTAAGCAGCCCACAGTTTGATGGTCTGATCTGGGCCCGCTTCTCGGCTCTTTAGCCCTTTAGCCACTTTCTCGCGTCGGTTGTGTCTTCTACTGACTTAAATCTCTGCCAAGTCGCTGCTCTACAGCTTGGTGAGTGCTCCGTTTTCTGCTTTCCATCACTCATTCATACAAGACGTCTATGGCCATGGCTGGTTCAGATTATGCCTCAGAGTCCAGGGGTGCGGTCGCCATCGCTGTTATGGCGACCCTGTCGTCGATCTCTCTTATCGTGGTATCCCTGCGAGTTTACGCCCGAGCCATCATGCTGAGAAACTTTGGCGTCGATGACGCTTGTGCGATCCTTGCTTGCGTGGGTGTCACATTCAGCATTGAGAGATCCCCTGGCTAATGACAAGCAGTTGTTGACGATCGCTGACGCTACAATCATTGCAATAAGTAAGCTGGCTCTATAGAAGTAACCTTTTATTTTACAGTTAACTAATATACTATAAATATTAGAAATGACCTTGGCTCTTATATATCTACACTTTCTGGCAAACAGATTAGTAATTTCTTAAAAGTAGGCTTTGCAGATACTTAATTAACAATTTAGCTAAAATAAACTAGATATTTTAAAAGGAGAATATTAATAATAAATTATTACTACTTTATAGTTAAAAGCTTAAGCTTACCTTAAGTATAGCTTAAGGGTACTTAGCCTTAGCTTTAATAACTTACCTAAGTATCTTAAAGTACTCTTATAATTTAAATATAGGTATTTATAATTACTACTTTCTATCTCTAATTAACTATATTTAGCTAATAGCCTTTAATTATAATCTAAGAGCCTAAAGAAGATTATATTACTTAGCTAATAAGACTAGTATATTACTTATAAAGTCTACTTAAACTTTACTTTTAACTACTATAAGAAGGTAGTATTACCTACTCTCTTTTAACTTTAGCTCTTAATAGAATTCCCTTTATATTACCTTACTATATAAGATCTTAAACCTTCTTTTTTACTATTATATAAAATTATAATTATCTCTTATAAAGGCATATAAATAAAAGGCCTAAAATCTAGATAATTTAATTAAGTAGATAATCTTAAATAGACTTTTATAAGACTATTTTAAACTTAATTTATATCTAATAAGATAAAACTTAAATAAATAGAATAAAGAGAGATATAGCTATAAGCTTAAGCTATAAAAAGTATAAGTAATATCCTATTAATACTTGTTAAGGCTTGAATAAAATAGCCTATAAACTCGATATAGGTCGAAGGATAGATAACTGTAATAGGTACAGAAGAGGCTGTAGAAATAGGAGGGAAAAAGGTTGTAACTGTGTTGTAGATAGGCATAAGGTAGGATTTATAGGATAAAAGTAAATTCGTTGAGAAGAGCAATTTTTTCCAAATTTAATGATATATATTATGTAATAGAAAAGTTGTTTTGTATCTAAGAAAAAAGGAGTTCCCTGAGTGGGAAAACCTGGGTCTTATATAGACCTCTAAAAGAGCGGGCATTGTGATTCCCAGAGCGGGGTAGCCTCAATGATGATGAAGAGACTATCACAAAAACCGCCAAAATTCGGAGAAAAATAAGATATACTTTTTACCCAATTTGGAAGGCGCTAGGCTTTAGTATGCTTATAAAGCTTAAATGGGAAAAACAGGGTTTTTCGTGGTGTGTTATGAATCATCCAACTGAGGGGTAAAATCTCGTATACGTAATCCTCATTATATAATCATCACGTGACCCCAGTCACGTGACTTTCCCACTGATATTTCCTTAGTAAGAAATATTTAAAGTTTTATAGAAAAACTTTAATATGTGGAGTTTGCTCAATTCTCCACATATTGCTTAGGTAAGCACACCAATCGAAACCCCTGAATTTTCTCATTATTTTGGTATATATTTTGCCCTGATTAGTCATCTAGAACATAATATATTCCTTAGTTATATAATAAGACCTTTATATAATATCAGGTCTTAACAATACTAAAATAAAGCTAATATATTCTTAACTATAAGAAAAAGTTCTTAGGGTTAATACTATAAGATATATAAGCCTTACAGCATTTTATTAAATTTCTTAAATTAGCTAAACTAGGTAAACTGCTTTAAGAAGGAGGTAGAAAGATACTTATAGTATATAGTATTTATAGTATAATATAAAGATTTTATAATACTTAAAAATGCATTAACTATATATACATCTCTTTTAATATTAAAAGATTTATAGCTCTAGTATATACTTAATAAGTTTTTACTTTAAAGCTTTTATTATTAATAAAAATTAGTATATTAAAGGGAAACTAATAATAAAAATAAGCCTTTTAAAGGGGAAAAAAGGCTAAAAGAAAAAGGCCTTTATAACTATTAAAAACTATATTTATATATAAAACTGCTTATAGATTAATAATTTCTATAATTATATTTATAAAGATAGTTAAATTAATAATATAAACTTACTTAATATTTACTGCTTTACTTCTATAAGATATTAAGAGATATACTAAGTAATATATTAAGTAACATATCTACTAATAGTAGTAAATTAGTTTTAACTTATATTAAGATATATAATGCATTTTATTATAAAAAGATAATTTTTTAAAATATTATTTAAAATTTATAAAAGAAATTTATAAAAAGATAAATATAAACTAGTTAATTACTTAAAATAATATATTACTTTTAAATTTATATAATATATAGGCTTAAGTATCTATTTATAAAATAAATAGTAAAATTAAATAATTTTCTATTACCTTTTTTAATATAGCTTATATTATACTAGCTAGCTAATATTATCTTATCTTATATATTTACTAATCTTAAAATAGTTAAAGAAATCCTAGCACTTTAGCTACTAAGTAATAGAAATTTCTATATCTTTAAATAGGTAGATAATATAAAAGAAAAGCCTATATTCTCTAAATAGTTATCTATAGAACTTAAAGCTAAGTAAAAAGACTTAAAATTATAAGTTTTTTAATTTTTAAATTAAAGAAGATATATAGGCTTTATAATATAGTTTAAATTACACTTTATATATTATAAAGTACTAATTATAGTAAATAGTAAGTTTACTTATTAAGTTATACTATTAATTTAACTGATTTTATAATAGATAATAGGTATATACTTAGTTAAATATTATACTTTATATTATAAGATAATACTAATATACTTATAAATAAGTACCTTAATAGTATCTTTATAATAGATAGTATAGAAAGCTATCTTAAAATAGAATTAAAAACTAATTTAATAGAAGATTTCTATTTTATATTAGTAAGGAGAAACCTAGATTTCTGCTTTTTACTTTCTCTTAATATAATTAAAGATATATAGAAAAGTCTAAAATATCTTTTATATACTTAAAAGATTAAGTGTTTTAATTTAAAGATTAATACTATAATATCCCTAGATAAATAGGTATAACTTAAATTACTATAAAAGGCTATATATAAAGAATAATATCTTCTTAAAAATTATAACTTAAAAGAGTTTTAAGTATCTTAAAAGGTTATATATAAGAATAATTAAGATAATTATAAGTAAAGTAATTAGCATTATAATTATTTTTACTATATTATTTATATACTTCTTAAGAAGCATTTATATCTTATAAGTATATTATAATAGCAGGCTTAACTATATAATCTTAAGTAGATTGCTATTCTTTAAGATCTTATTATATTAAAGTCTTATAATTACTTTATAGCTTATTAGAAAGACTTTTAGCTAGTTTAAAGTTACTACTTTATTACTATTTACTATTAAGACTTAATAAAGTAAGTTACTATACTATTATTATTATATTAAGTAGATACTAAGTTATATTAAAGTTTTTAAAATAAGCTAGTAGTAGTATATATATTAATACTTAAAGAAATTATACAAGTAAGAAATAGGATTTACTAACTTCTATTTTATTTATAGCACTTAAATAAAAAATAAAACTTTTTAATTATCTTATTATAAAAAGCATCTTAAGAAAATAATAATTTCTATTTATTATAATTTAGTTACTTTTTACTATACTATTATATATACTAGTTATTATTCTATCTATTTAATATAAATAGAAATCTCTACTAAAGAAAAAATACATTAATAATTAAATTAAAATACTTAAAAGTATTATATTTTTTAATATTTCTTAAAGTATCTTAGCTATAAGTAAGATTTAAAAGCTATTCTTTATCTTTGTCCTAAATACCTAAAAGAACTTCTTATAAAGAAGGAATTTTAGTATTATTAAAGTAATATTTATAGTATATTTAAGAAGCCTATATTAGCAGTTAAGTATAAGTATTATTTAAAAGAGAGCTAGTATATAGCAGATAGTCTACTAGTATTAAAGTAAGCTAATACTAAGTATAAGTATCCTAGTAAACTAGCTATTATACCTTTTTTACTAAAAGAGAGAGCTTTTATTCTTAAATATTAATATAATTTAAGCTATAACATTTTCTCTACTTCTTTAATTAATATAATAATAATAAACTTAAGATTACTATAATATTATAAGTAAAATTCTTTATAAAACTAAAAAACTAATTTAATAGTAAATACTTTTAACTTATTACTTAATAGTATTTATAGTATTACTTATTAGCTTAATGCTAAAGGGAAATATATAAATTTAATTAAGCTTAATAATTTCTTATACCTTATAGAAACTGAGTTTATAGAAATAAGTATTAATCTTAATTTAATTAAGGCTTTTACTTATAAAGCTAGAATTCTATTAATTAAGCTATATAAGTAAGAATTAAAAAAACTAATAATACCTATTAATTTATTATTAGTTATAAGTAGTAATACTATTACTACTAGCTTATTTAAATCCTTAATAATATTAAATACTATAGTTATAAAGCTTATAAGTATATAAATTAACTATAATAATATAAGACGCTATTATTAAGATAATAATTCCCTAAAAGAGATATACTTTATTAATTACTTACTTAAAAGGTAAAGTAAAGATCTATTTTATTTAAAGTAATTAAATAGCAGTTATAATTAAAAGCTAAAGAAAATATCTTAAATAATAAACTTTTAAGATAATTTAAAAAGAGCTATAAAGGTTTTAAAGATAGAGTTAAAATTCTATAAACTTAAATTTAGAATAGTAAAGCAGAATATTAATTATACTAGAATAGTTATTTAAAAGGTAAAGATTAGTAGATTATAAAGAAGGAAATATACTTAAAGCTAATTATAAAATATAAACTAAAAAAGAAAAGCTAAAAATAGAGAAAAAGAAAAAGTAAATAAGATTTTATATTTTAATAACTTTAGCAATTTATTTTTATAAATAAATAATTATTAAATGCTAGTCTTATTTCTGCAATCTCTATTTATATATTCTTTCTTCTCTATCTTACTTACAACTACCTTAGATGCTGATGCTATGTTATTATTACTATAAAAGATATATACCTGTTATGTTCGTGGATTAAGCGTGATATAATCCTTAATAGACATTTGCCTTATTCTACCGTAAAAGCTTCTCATGGCTAGCGCATATTATTGCAATTGCATAGGGACTTAATAGAATGTTAAAAATAACCTGGTTTTTAGTAGCTTTCTTGCTATATAATTTAAAATCTATTATCTCTATCTATAAAGCTATTAGTTTTACTGAATTATTAATCTAACTAGTAAGGTAGTGAGTATATATAAGTCTCTATTAGTATCAGGGAACCGGTTTTATTTACCTATTATAATTAGATATATAAACTGCATAGATTTACTCTTTTATACTTATGCATTTTAAATAGGAAATTCTAAATAATATAATTCTATTATTGCATATATGTAATAAAATAGTATACTACTAGTCTAGAAATATTAATTTAAATTAGGCTCTAAAGATATTAAATCTAACTATGCTTATAGAAATAGGCTTTATAGCAGGCTCTTTCTAGCTTATACAGGGCATATTTTTATACCCCTAAGTAAAGCTACAGGCAGTAAGAGTAAGCTAAGAGGGATTTCTCTTAAACAACTACATTCCCTTATTATCTCTAACATTAACTATTAGGTGCAGTAATATATATAGTAATATAGGATTGCAGCTTTAAATAAAGGCTTTTATGAAAATTAGCTTTTATTATGCTTTATATATCTTAATTATATACTTATATAATGCTAGTAGCTCCCCTTATTATATTACTTCTTTTTAATATTTTAATATATATTAATATCTTCTTATTAAAGCTAATACTATAAAAGCTAGGATTTTTTTATATTAAAATTAAGATTATTATAATAGATATTTATATTAAAGTTAAATTTAAAAATCCTTATAGTATAAGTAGCTAAAACTAATTAGTTATAATAAGAGTATCTATTTTAAAAAATAATAAAAGTAATAAAAATAAAATATCTTAGTAGCAATTAAAATTAATATAGTAGTAATAAACTATAGTATATAAAATGCTTTAATAAAGTACTATATAATATATATAGTAATAAGTATTATAGTAATTATTATCTAGTAATAAGAAAAGATATTTATAGTAATACTATAGAAATTAAGTAATTTAAAAATAATATATCTAATAACTTAAGCTAGAATAAGTCTAGTTTATATATTATAAACATTTTAATTACTGTTAATACTACTGTTTATTGCCTTGGCATCAGTTATCATTTCATGGGGCAAATGTACTTAGTTAGGCAAATTCTGTTTAATTAACTACAGCTTCGTTTTACCTACTGAAGGACTCTTTAACTTTCAGGCATAAACTCTTTCTTGCGTATAGAATTTTTTTCATCCTATACAATTAACTTTACAGAATTTTCCAGGCAATTCCATCACATATGAACTCTAAACGCTACCTATAACAGTCTCTTACTTACAGGTTAGCAAGGAGACATTGCGCGAGCGTGATGATGCTATATCTCTCCTTTAAGCTACCTGCTGTAGTTAGAGTTCTTAGGCAAGCAGCAGAGGACATTGCACTTGAAGATGACTAGGCTAAGCAGCTGGTTATCTGTCTGATGACTGTAGCTAATTGCTGATACCTGCCTAGCTTCCTCTCATAGCTTTTTTCTAGCTGCATTAGCTATCTGCTAAAGAAATGTAATATCTTCATCGCAGACTATTTAGTAGTTATTATAGCCAGCTAGGGGGGGTTGCATATACTATTAGTAGATGGTTTCCAGTTAGGAGTTATTTAGGTTTAACATCTTAACTATAATTAAGGTTAGTGTTATTAATTAAATAAAGTAGTTAAGGTAAAGAACTTGCAGATAACCTAGGCTTAGTTAGTTCTTGATGATTTTGTAATTGTTAAGATAACTTTAAGAAATAGATAGATTAAGAAAGGTTAAAGTTATAGGGGAGTTGTAGACTTAGCTAGGCTTTTTAAAGCTCTTTAGCTGGTTAGGTAATGTATTTATTATAATTAGAGTTGCTTAAGATGCTACAGCCTAAAGGTAACCTTATTAATTAAGTTTATTGAGACTTCAGTCTAGCTAGAGACTTTATTGTTAATACTTCTGTGGCTTATTGGAATACCTGGGTCCCATTTATTGGTCGTTACTGGGTCAAAGCTATAAAAAAATAAACATTTTAATTACTATAACTATACTTAGTATTTTAATAAAAAGTATAAGAACTATTATCTAGATAGAGATACTTTAAACTAAAATTAAATACTCTTTTACTTAATAAATAAGCTAATATATAGGATATATAGTTAATAATTGCAGTTTTTATACCCTATATTAAAATAAGTAATTATAATAAGGGTTTTAATTTTAGTACTCTTATTTCTAGATTTAGCTTTCTTAAATAATAAAAGCCTTAAAAGCTAATATATATATTAATTAATTATAACTAAAGTAATTTACTTACTATAATTAATAATTAAATTAAGTCTTTTCTATACTTTTTATATTATAAGAATTATATTTTACTTTTAAGCTTAATCTAAATACTTAATTTCTTTAATTAAAAATACTATAAAAGAATAAAATGTAAAGTTTTAGAAAATTATTAAGGTTCTTATTAATAATCTTATCTTTATATTAAATCTTATACTTTATAATTATAATATTAATATTATAAAAATTAATTAAGTTAAAAGAGTTTTTAAGATTAAAGGCTATAATTAAAAGAAGCTTTTTAATTTTATTATAAGTATTATTACTTAAGATATACTATTAAATGCTTTCTATCTATCTAATTTAATATTAAATAACCTTTAAGATATTTTTTTTTTTTTTTTTTTTTAGTTGCCGTTAGCCCTGTACGAGGCTATCAAGCTTCTAACTTTTCAAACAAAGGCTTAAACGATGAGGCCCCTATAGTAGGCCAGCATCACAAAGGTCAAAATCAGTTAAGGTTTATCTGCCTCAAGTGGCGCAATTGCTGCCTTGACCAAGCAGTATATATACCGCCCCTCGGCAGCTGTGTCAACCTTCTTCCTTCACCCCATCCAAAAGAATACCACGCCTGGTGTATCCATCACACTTCCAAAGTACGTTCCCCGACCTGACTTTCCCTGTACCTGTTGGTTACAGTTGCTGACATCAATCATAGCCACCGACACGATGCCTGCTATGCGAAATAGCCTGCAGCCGTACGATCAGGCCTACTGCACAACCAGCCACGACCTCGACACAGCTATCGGGCCCGTCTTGTGGGCAGCTGATAAAGAAGATCTGGAAGAGATC